>VXBZ01007813.1:6543-55563 GCA_013399135.1 Heliornis fulica | reverse complement strand
TCCCCACCCATCTTATGAACTTGTCTCTATCCACCCAGATCCATCAACATCATCGTCGCTTCCAGCAACACCATCCCACCCCACCCCATCCTTCCATGCTGCCCTCCCCCTTCACCCTGCCAACCCCTCCAGCCCAACCCCAGCACCACCCATCCCACCCACGCTGCTGTAACCACTCTGACATAGACAACATCTCCTTTGAGATCACAACACGTTGGTTCTCTCCTCCACAACTTCAGGATAAGCAAGAGGACCATAGCTGGTCTGGAGGTGGGGGTGATCTTCCCAGGGCACTGGTACCTTCAGACCTGTCAGTCTAGAAGCCATAAGGGGAGAGAGGCTTTCAGGGGTTAATCTTGTTTGTTTATGCAAAGGAGAGGAGGAAAGAGGAAAACTTTCTCTCCTATCAGTGGTGGTTTAATCAAATTATGGTATCTTACAGAGGATATGCTGAACTTGATTCAATCAGCTCTGGACAGTTGCATCTTTTGTAATCACAAAATTGGTTCCCTCTTTCCAGTCTGCCTCTGTTGCCAGTTTCCCAGTTCAGGCTGTTGTTCCAGATGTGGGGATCGCTCTTTCACACAGCTGATAGAGACAAAAGCAAAACCATTTAAAATCCAGGTGGCAGAGTACTGATACAAGCAGGCTGCAAGCACCAAAAAAATGCCTTCATGGAGCTGGGATGGGTTGTAGGGTCATGCTGGCTTCAAAGGACGGCACATGTGGTGCAGGCATGGTGCTTGGTCCCCACTGAAATGCTTTTCTGTCCTGAGAAAGAACTGGAACCAAGCAGTGTTGCTGGAATCCAGCACAGCAGTGGGATAGGATTTGCCTCAGGGTCCTGTAGCTTAGAAACACTCAGAAGGATGTTTGATCCAGGCTGGGAGGGCTGAGCTGCAGGAAGACTGGAAAGTGGCTTCTTCCCAGCTGCCTTGTGCTGCAGGCAGGCTCCTGCCTGCGTGCCTGTCCCCTGCCAGCACGGTCTCCCCAGGTATTCACTGCTCCCAATGACTCTGTGCATCTCTCTGCCAGCTTCCATCAATGAAGACGAGCAGGGCATCATCCCGCGAGCCATGGCTGAGACCTTCAGGATCATCGATGAGAATGACCTGATTGACTACACAGTCCGAGTGTCCTACCTGGAGGTGTACAAGGAGGAGTTTCGGGACTTGCTGCAGGTGGATACAGCCAGCAAAGACATTCAGATCCGGGAGGATGACAAGGGGAACATTGGTATGTGTGCATGGCTACTCACACGCTCCCTTTTCTCCCCATGCCCAAGGCCAGTGTTGGGTTGTCTGTCCCTGAGGGCAGAGACAGGTTTTCTCCTTCCCTCCCTCTCCTGCAGCAGATCCTTCTGCTCAGTCCTGCTCAGTGTAGGAAGCTGGTCTGTGCATAGCACGCTGCAGGCAGGGTGATGGCACCAGGCTGTGCAGAGGACTTGTGTCCTTGGGCAGCCCGTCCCTCTCAGCCACGGCTCCATTTGCTGTTGCAGTGCTGTGTGGTGTGAAAGAGTCAGAGGTAGAAGGACTGGACGAGGTGCTGAGCCTGCTGGAGATGGGGAACACAGCCAAGCACACGGGAGCGACCCACATCAACAGGCAGTCGAGCCGCTCGCACACCATCTTCACGGTGACCATGGAACAGCGGCGTGGGACTGGCCGCCTCTCTCTCCNTCCTGGTTTCCAAGTTTCACTTTGTGGACCTGGCAGGCTCAGAGCGAATAGTGAAGACAGGAAACACCGGGGAAAGGCTGAAGGAGAGTATCCAGATCAACTGTGGCCTCCTGGCTTTGGGCAACGTCATCAGTGCCTTGGGTGACCCTCGCAGGAAGAGCAGCCACATCCCCTACAGGGACTCAAAAATCACCAGGTACAACCGGGACCCCAGAAAGGAACTTGCTATGGTCTTAACAGTATTCCTGTGCTTAATCAGTCTGCTCACTTCGTTAGTGCCAATCTAGGCCCTGAGTGAGAATATCCCTTTCCTTGAGCTTAATCCTGATTATTTTGCATGTTGGCTGTTTTGGTTGCTGTGTCCTTCCCTAGGATCCTGAAAGACTCCCTGGGGGGCAATGCCCAGACCGTGATGATAGCCTGTGTCAGCCCATCCTCCTCCGACTTCGATGAGAGCCTCAATACGCTGAACTACGCCAGCCGGGCTCAGAACATCCAGAACAAGGCTGTGGTGAACTGCCGCAAGGAGACCGAGCACATCGAGGAGCTTCACCGGCAGATAAAGAACCTGCAGAAGGCGCTGGAACAGCGGCACCGCTCCGAGACCCGCATCATCAACCGCTCGGCCACCGCTAAACGGTGCGCGCCGGACCCCACGGCCCGGCTGCTGGCGGAGTGCACACATTACCGGACCTGCACCGACGCCGCGTACCGGCTGCTGATGGAGCTGCAGGAGGACAGTAACCTGACGGTGGAGCAGATCCTGCGGGTTAAGGAGTGGCTGTGTGCGGTGGAGAGCGAGAGGAGCGAGCTGACCTCGGCTGGGCTGGATAGCGGCATCGAGAGCACCTCAGCAGAAGACCAGAGCCCTGAGGCACAAGGCTTAAAGGTTGCAAAAGCCCAGGTAACAGCCTTGGGAAGGGAGTAGCTCTGAGGTGGGGTTTATCTGATGGCTGTGGATAGAGAATGCAGTGGAAGGGTCAGGAGAGGGAAAGGAAAAGCAACCCAGCCAAGGGGCTGTGGGGAGGCAGGATGATGTGGTCCTCAGAGCATGCAAGGAGAGGTTGGATTCAACTGAGTCAGAGAGGTTTATCTGCAGGAAAAATCTGGGTCTGGAGAGCTGCTTTGCCCTTGTGGAGTCCAGCGTGGGAAGGGAAGGACAAAGGTGGTGCTGATGCTGCCTCTCTTGTATTGCAGGGGCAAGTGAACACCGAGAAGGACTGTGAGTCCATCAAAGACGAGCAAGTGGCCAAACTGCAGAGGCAAGTGGAGCGCCTGGAGGAGGAGAACCGTGATTTCCTGGCTGCACTGGAAGATGCCATGGAGCAGTACAAGCTGCAGGTAATTCCAGGCTCCCTTCTCTTTATAGGGACCTGCCCTGCTCCTCCCCAGTAAAGCACAGTCCAACTTTCACATTCCTCTGCAGCAGGTCCAGGATCCACCTGTACAAACCCACGTTTTTCTCATTGCCTCCTAGAGCGACAAGCTGCAGGAGCAGCAGGATAAGATCTCGGAGCTGCACGTGCGCTTGGAGATGGCAATGCCAAACCTGCATGTGCCAGAACTGCTGGAAAACCTTTACCTGGTGACCGCTGGCCAGAGACCTCACACGGCCCCACTGGATGCTGCCCCATCCCATGGTCTCAGCGGGGTTCCCTCGGGGCTCCTTTCTGCTGAGCAGAGTGGAAGAGCCACTTGCAGGAAGGTGAGGAGCTGCTGCCTTTTCACTGACTCAAGAGCTGCTTTTCTCATCGTTTGAACATGAACCTTGTCAGAGGTGTAGTCCAGAGCACTGTGCTCAGTGTTCACATCCAAAGAAATTCACAACTCCAGCAAAACCAGCCTAGCTTTAAAACTGGGGCTTTTATGTCAACATTACAGGCAGATCCCAGATTTACTGAGCTGAGCAGCAGAAGGCAGGAGGGCAGGCAGCTGTGACTAGCAGCATGCCTGTTCTCCTGAAAACACTCTCAGCTCTGATTTGCTGCTTTGCTTTGTGTCTCACGGTGATGCCCAGCTGAGCATCACTTTTTCTAAGCCCGGCTCTAACGCAGCGTGATTCCTCCTCTGATTCTCTGCCCTAGCAGCTCAACAGCAACCCCTTCTCCTTCCAGGAGGAAGAACCGGCAGGCCGGCCCCCAAACCACGCGCAATGCCCGACTGGTAACCCAGAGGTCAAAGCCACGGTGCCGAGGAAGGAGCTTGGCCAGGACTCGGAGAAGCCAGCAGAGCTGTCCTCAGGAGAGGAGGAGGATTGGGAACAGAAATGGTCCCTGTCTCAGCACCGGTGAGTTGAGGCTGTCCTGGCAGTGCGTGGTGCCCTGCCAGATGTGTGGCTTGGCCATCCTCCCCTCACCTCAGCTCTTTACCTCCTCGCCTCAGCTCTCACATAGGATGTAGAAGCAAACGCTGCCTCGGGGGTCAGCAACTCTGCTGAGGCAGCAACCTGCTGGCTGGGGAGCTAACTATCATCTTTCCTGAGCACAGCTACTCTTTCTGCCTCCTGAAGCCTATGGATTATCATCCTTGCTGGGAACAGCTCTGGCAACTGATTAATTTCTTGCTCCTTCTAGAAACAGGATCCAAAGCCGGAGCAAGAAAGAGATTTGCAAGTTGAGCGAGGAGCCAAGCGGAGGCAATGCCTGCTCGATTCAGGATGAGCAGCTGGAGCTGTCTAAAGGCAAGTGCCACCTGTAGGTTGTTGCATAGTCTTCCTAGGGCTGGTGGTACTTAATGGGAGCTGTTGGTAGGAAGGAAGTGTGTCCCACCTGAGTAAGCCCAGAGTACAAAGCTGGAACACTTAACAGTCTGGTTGCTTTTGTTAAGGAGAAACTTGAACTGCTGGGGTCTGGCAAGAGCTGCCTGTGACTCTGGGAGACGCTGTGCTAGGTCTTGGCTACAGATCTGAGGTTAGATTGTACTTCTGTCACCTGGCTGCTAAAACAGAACCTTCCTTACCCAGGAATTGGTGTTGCAGAGGTCTGCAGGAGGCGGGAAGCACTGCTCAGCCCCTGGGAGCGCCTGCCAGGGAAGGACTCCGAGTGGAGGCTGGTGCAAGCGCAGCAGAAGATCCGAGAGCTGGCGATCAACATCCGCATGAAGGAGGAGCTGATCACAGAGCTCATTAAGACAGGTGCAGAGCTGCTGGTGGGAACATGCACACATCCCCTATGAAATCTCCTAGGTGGAATGCTTGGTCTTCCCTCTCATCCTCACCTTCCCTGTCAGTGCCCAGTCCCTTCCCCCGTGGGCAGCAGAGCACAGTTTCTCCACCCCTCTGAGTAAGGCCCTACATGTTTCTTCCCAAACCATTTCCCCAGAGTAGCTAAGGGCAAGGGAACATTCAGTCTGTATAGCCAAAAATACTTGGAGAAGAGAGAGGACAGGTCTGTCCCTCAGCAGGATCCTTCCTGTCTGTGAGGGAAAGGTGGCTGGAGGTGACAGCAGAAGGGGGGTTGTTGCAGGCAAGGACGCCCAGGCTCTGAACAGACAGTACTGCCAGAAGATCAGTGAGCTGGAGCAGGAAGCAGAGCAGGTGCGGGCAGAGCTGAGTGACAGCCAGAAGCAGCTCCAGGAGCTGGAGGGCAAAGAGCCATGGGACCCTGGAGAGAAGCACAAGCTGCAGGAGTACCGCACACGTGTGGCAGCTGCGCAGAGCAAGGCACAGGTGAGTGGGAAGGGCTCTGCCCATCCAGGGAGGTGGGCACGGGGAAAGGCACCGAGCCCAAGGGCAGCTTTCGCTCTCCATCAGGTTCTGTGCAAGAAGAAGCAGGCGACGGAGAGGCTGGTGTCACTCTCAGCCCAGAGTGAGAAGCGGGTGCAGGAGCTGGAGAAGAACATTCAGCTGATGCGGCGGCAGCAGGGGCAGCTGCAGCGCCGGCTGCGGGAGGAGAGCGAGCAGAAACGGCGGCTGGAGACGGAGATGAACAAGCGGCAGCACCGAGTCAAGGTAGGAACGGACAGGAGCAGTTAACTTCTGCAGTATTTGTGAGGATGACGATGGGTGGGCTCTGCAAGCTCCTGGGAAGGTAAAGGTGGCTCTGATGGGGTCTGGGTGAGGATTTTTCTCTTTTAAGAGCTAGCAGAGAACCTAACCTGTCCCTCAGCCCCTGGCTCCAGGGCAGGCAGCCTCTAGAGCCTCACAGTGACTCCTTCCCATCCAGGAACTGGAACTGAAGCACGAGCAGCATCAGAAAATCCTGCGCATCAAAACAGAGGAAATAGCAGCTTTCCAGAGGAAGCGTCGGAGTGGCAGCAACGGCTCTGTGATCAGCCTGGAGCAGCAGCAGGTACAGGCAGACCAAGCCTCCATCCTGTTCAGAGGGGTCTGCTGTGTCAGGCTGGTGGGGGGAAGCAGGGACTGCAGGCTGAGATGGGACATAGACCGTCCTGCCCTCAAGGAGTACAGTCCTTAATGTCACTTGTAGCTGCTAGCAGAGGACTTGGATCTTGTCTGACCCCCAGGACCAGGATTGCTAGCATTGGTAAAGCAGCTGTGAAATCTTGACTGTTAGCAGAAGGTTGGTGGGAGATGGACTCCTTGGCAGCTGTGGATTTCACTCAGCTCTGCCTCTGAAAGCAGCTGGAAGGATGAAACCTGGGCTGTATCAGTTAGCAGAGATGGACTTAGGATGTGCTTTCCCAGATCTTAGTCCCATTGCTCTTCAGTCCAGCAGTCCTGGGCCATGCTGCCGCTGTCTGCGTGCATACACAGGCCCTTTGCTTCTCCTTCCATCAGAAAATTGAGGAACAGAAGAAGTGGCTGGATATGGAAATGGACAAAGTTCTCGAGCAGCGCCAGGCTCTGAACGAGCTAGAAGATGAGCTGCGGAAGCGAGAAGCTATTGTGGCCAAAAAGGAAGCCCTGCTGCAGGAGAAGAATGGCCTGGAGAGCAAACGGCTGCGCTCCAGCCAGGTAGGACGAGACTCTGACACTGATCAATTTCCAGCAGAAGTGGGAGGCTGGAAGACCTAAATGCCATCCTGTGCCTGGCAGAGGGCTGCAGACCAGGATGGGGTGGTGTTGGGAAGTGGGTAGTAAACATGCCTCTGCAGGAAGACCTGCTCGTGCTGTGCATGAGCTAGTTGGTGTGATAGCCCTTGGCTTAGGTGTGTATGTGGCATCACTTGACCTATGAAAGGAGTAGAAAGGGGTTGACTTGCCTTCAGAGCAGATCACCTTGAGTTCTTCTGCTGCAGGCCCTGACAGATGATATAGTGCGTGTGTCCAGCCGCCTGGAGCACCTAGAAAAGGAACTGACGGAGAAGAACGGTCAGCTGCGTCACAGCAGTGCCCACAACCAGCAGCAGATCCGCCAGGAGATCAACAGCCTGCGCCAGGAGAAGGACCAGCTGCTCAAGCAGAGGTTGGAGCTCGACAACAAGCTGCGTCAGGGCACCCTGCTGTCCCCAGAGGTACCTCTTCTTGGGCTGGGCTGCTCTGCCTGTAGGAGCATGGGGTAGTAAGAAAGGAGTAAAAACTTGAGTCAGGTTGTGGCAGATCCTCCCCCACACCCCCACACTGCATATCCCAACTTCTTGCCAGCGCTGTTGAGATGACAGAGGGAGGTTAGAGCAGGGTGAGATATGGCAAAGCCTTTGCTCCATAGTAACCGCAGCTCTGCGCCGGCAGGAAGAGCGGATCTTGTTCCAGCTGGATGAGGCAATCGAGGCTCTGGATGCAGCCATCGAGTACAAGAACGAGTCCATCACATGCAGGCAGCGAGTCCTCCGGGCCTCAGCCAGCCTGCTGTCCCAGTGTGAGATGAACCTCATGGCCAAGCTCAGCTACCTCTCCTCCTCTGAGACCCGAGCTCTGCTCTGCAAGTACTTTGATAAGGTGAGAATCCACACACCACCTGTGTGATGGTGGGAGCTGTAGTACCTGACCAAACTCTTGTTCTCCTCATCCTTAAGCCTTCTAGATGCCTTCTACTGTACTTCTGCCCTGTGAAGTCAGGCCACAAAGCCTATAATCCCCACCTGTTCCAACACCTGGGAGAGAGGCTTAGCTAGTCATAGGATGCCTGGATCCTTGTGGTGGCTCTGTCTTGTTGGAGCTCTTCCCTCCATGAGGCAGCTGTGACACTTCACAACTACTGACCTTCACACACTGTACCAAAAAGCGAACAGGCTCAGTGGTGCAGGAAAGCTTTCAGGCTCTGAAGGAGCTGAGATGTTTCTTGTCATTGATCACTGGCCAGGTGGTGACGCTGCGAGAGGATCAGCACAGGCAGCACATTGCCTTCTCAGAGCTGGAGATGCAGCTGGAGGAGCAGCAGCAGCTGGTGTACTGGCTGGAGGCAGCCTTGGAGCGGCAGCGCTTGGAGATGGACCGCCAGCTCACCCTGCAGCAGAAGGAGCACGAGCAGAACATGCAGTTACTGCTCCAGCAGAGCCGTGGTAACCTCCACCTCCTGAAACAGGCAGCTGTGGCATGGCTCTCATCTTGCATGGAGCTTGCAGCTTGAAATGGCCTTCTTTTTCCTTGTAGACCACATGGATGAGGGGCTGGCCAGCAGCAAGCTGCAATACGAGGCAAGGATTCAGGTGCTGGAAAAGGAGCTGAGCCATTACGTGTGGGCAAACCAGGAGCTGAACCAGAGGCTGAGTAACATGAACCTCCATCCTGGGCAGACCAAAGGTGAGAGGAAGCCCAGGCTTGGAGCTTTACTGTTCCTAAGTCAGAAGGGAGTTTAAATTCCTTTCCCTGGCAGCAAGAGCTTGGAGCAGAGTCAGGAGCAGTGTGTGTGCAGCTCACTGGTGACCTCGAGCAAATGCTCTCTGGGCACTGATTTTGATGAGAACAGTAGAGATCCTGATACTCATCTCACTGTATCCCCCAATCTTCCCCACAGGCATGGAGAGAAGCCTTCACGGGGCTGGGGACAGAGTTTCCCCTGCACTCGGGACCTGCGAGGAGTCCAGCCTTGGGGAACAGCCGGTGTCTCTGGCCATTGCTGAAGAAAGCCATCGGGCCAGAGAGGAGAGCAGGGACCTGGTGCATGCTCCTTTGCCATCGACATGGAGACGCTCCTCCCTGCCCAACGATGGTCCCGGGGACCCCCGGCACAGGGAAACCGAGCACTTGCTGAGAGTGGGGCAGCCCCACGAGGTACACCCACCCCGGAGCCTCGCCCCTGCCTCCAAGCCCCGCCGGGAGCTGCGCAGAGCCAGCCTGAACATGAACCCAGTGCCTTACCACCCAGCTATGATAGATGTGAGGAGAAATCCGCTCTAGACACAGGCTTGACACTTACCTGACATGAGCTTCAGGGCATTTCTGCTCCCCAGGGCAGCCTGGTGACAAACCTGTTACAGGTCTGAGGAAGACAGAGATGTGACGTCATTATAAAGGAAATAACACCAGCCGACGTTCCCGATGTTGCTGCCAGTCCAGACCGTGCTGACTGGACGCCTTTCCTCCTGCTCTCATAGCAGCTTAAACACTGGGATGTGGGAGATGCACCCTGGGCTCTAAACACTAAAAACTCGTTTACACTTGGGAAACCTCCAATGCAGGGCTTGCTCAGCCTTGGAGGGATACGCTCCACAGTCCTGCAGAACTTGTACATAGATTGTTGGGGGTTTTGTAGTAACTTTGGGTATTTTTTTACATTTGTACTGTAACTTTTCTAATAAAGCAGAATGAGTTTTATGAAGCAGTCAGTTCTTAGCAGCTCTGAGTCATCACTTACTCTGGGTTGCTAGAAAAGGAGTTTTATTTAAACCTCACTGCATGGAAACAGCTCTTGTCAGTGTTGCCTTCATGTTTAAGCATCTGCTTTTGGAGCCCCCACAGTCAGAGCCAGTAGGCTTCCTACGTGGATTGCTGCAGGTAAAGCACCTCCAGACAATAGCTGACTTGTCTGAGGCATCCAGGATAAAAGCAACCCTTGTTCAGTGCTGTTTTCTTCTCTGGCCTAGAAGCTGCTTTAAACACCACTTTCTTTCAGGAAAACTTCATTGGGGTGTGAGGGAGATTAAAATAATCCTACAAATTAACCCTGACCCCATCCACCTCAGGGAGAGCAAGAAATAGAAGCCCAGGTACCTGCTTTAAAGGTAGGCAGAGGGCTCTGGGCATGGCTGAGCTGCACAAGAATTGAATCTGGAGCCTTTACTTTCTGCTATTGAAAACAAGTATCTTCAGCAGAGAAAAAGACTCCCATCTTACTTAGAAGTAAATAGTCTTGGAGCTCCATGCTTGTGTATCTCAGTTGTGTATATCATGCTTGTGTATGAGGTGTGCCTCACAACATGACAGGCACTAGTAAGCACATTCCTCTTCTCTTGGCGAGGGAAACGGCTCTTCTGCAGCCAGTTGTTTCCAGGAAACAAGAGTCCACTTCATACCATCCAGCCCCTCAAA
This sequence comes from Heliornis fulica, assembly GCA_013399135.1. Lineage (NCBI taxonomy): Eukaryota > Metazoa > Chordata > Aves > Gruiformes > Heliornithidae > Heliornis > Heliornis fulica. The sequence continues at coordinate 45,513 of VXBZ01007813.1, read as the reverse complement.
GCCATCTAATAGACTGCCACAGTGCCAGGCTGGTTCAGGATGACCTCACACTATCTTCATGGCTCTCTGCTTCAAGTGCACTCACTGGAGAGTGGGGTGACATCCCCGATCCCTGCTCTGCAGAGATTGTTACCATAACAGAAAAACTCACCCCTTCCAAGGTAAGATACAATCCTACAACCCCTGTAGGCTACATCTCAGGTACTAAATTCCAGCTGCTGCTGCCTCCATGAGGTTAGAAGGGAAGGACACATTTCACAGGCAGCCAAGTCACTCTTAAACTGACTCCCATTTAGTAAAGAGTAGTCCTTGAACAATCATCTCCAGTTACTCCAAGTCTTGCCTCTCAGGGAGGTTTCCCCAGCCCATCCTCTCTGTCTCACTGCAAGTTTGACGAAAAGGACATGGCGCAGGGGCCAAGAGCAGATACACCACACAATCCTAGGATTAACAAAGCAAGGCTCCAACTCCTTCCCTGACCCCAGCTGAGTTACCATTCCCTTCCTCTATACTCTCTTGGCATTTACCACATATTTCTGAGTATCTTGCTCATCAATCCATCAGTTAAGCTGCTTGTTTTTTACCCCCACCAAAAGGGACAAACTGGATGCAGGGGCAACTGGAGCCAGCTGTTTGACAAATTTATGATTAAGTGACACAGTGAAACTTCATGTCAGTTTATTTTACAAGGAAAGCTGTGGAACAACAAGAAGTCTCCCTCTTTGCTTAGCAGAACGGAACCTTCACTGCAGAACCCAGCTACTACAAGCAGGAGGAGTACCAGGAAGACCACACTAGGCTTCAGATGGATGGAGAGATGCTGCACCTGAAGTTAAAAATAAAACCTTTGGAGTGGTCCTTATTTCTGCTGCTTGCATCCAGACTTGTACCAACACAAGACAGCTCCAGTCCAGCACCATACTTAAGGTCCTTGCTGAAAAGGCTGTACAGGAATAACACAAAGTTTCCCATACTGTTCTTGCTCCAGACTTCAGCTGAGCAGCTTTTTCCGTGAGTAAGTCCTGCTAAGGGGACGCCTTGTGGAAGCCACGATGTGAAATGGTGACAGCTCCTGGTTGGCAGTAATTTGGAAAGCATCAGATTCCTCTTCTACAAAAGAGAGAGTAAATGAGAGATCAGTGGCGACTCCAAGAAGCCAAATACCAACTGGAAACAACAGGAATAGTAAGCTGTGTTTCCTACTAAGCTACTCTATTTACAGCTACCTTACTTCACAGCTACCATGCCCAGTTCATGCCAGTTTCCTAGCAGCATGCAAGATAGAGACACTGAACACAGAAGCAGCAGATACAACAGCAGGCTTTCTGCACAGAGAACAAGCCCTAGCATAGCATACTTTTGTTCCTGTTTATTCACAGGCCAGCAGCAAGCACATGTAGTCTGATCAAGCCCAGCCTTTCCTTACAGCACAGGGCATTACCTTGAACACACTTCCTCCGAGACTGCGGGGTCTGTCCCGGGCACAGCAGCGGAGACTGGGTCAGTGCTAGAATGCTGCTAGCAGACAGCGTGCTCTTCATTGGTGGAGTTGAACCTGGAGAAGCACAGTAAGATGCTGCAGCAAACAGAGAACTCAAGTGTGCTTCCAAGTCTCACACACAGCCTTTATACCTAGACACTTCCATCACTGCAAGTGATACTTTGAGCTTATCCAAAATAAAGTCTAGAGCAGAGAAAAAGACTCCTGGCATCAATAAAGGTAACTGGCAGTCTGGAATTAGGTCTTAGAGCATTCAATTTTCTTAGTGGTTTAGGAAAGCACTTAACTTGTATTAAATATACTCCTCAGTTAACTTTATGTCCTGGAAGAAAACTGTTATAACCACAATGGTCTGTAAATATGAAAACAAGGTCTGGATACAGTCTCTTACATCCTGAATATGAACTAGAGCTGGTTTAAAGTTTGTCCATTTTTCCCAGCACTGCCTGCCAAATGAGTAAGACACTGCCTCTGCTTACAGACCTCTCTTTGCAAGGGGAAACAGACACTGAAGCTTACCCACTGACACAACAGCACCACTGGCAAGGCAGTTATTTCTGATACCCACTTACATGGGTAGACAGGACTGAAGCACCAGCAAGTACCAACTCCCACAGGACTAAGACCCCCAAGACTGCTCCATACCAGAGCAGCCAAGTTTTAGGTTTAAAAGCAGCTGGCCTCAGTGCTAGATGCTGGTCAGGAACAGCTAGCAGCACCGACACAAACCCAAATAAACCACGGCTAGATGCAACTGGGATCCTCCCTCTCAGAGTTCTCAAACTTTACTCTTAGTTCCTCCAGCCTCCTGCTCTTCCATATTCATCTGATCCTACTCCCATCATTAATAGTCCATGGAGGAACTGCACCATATAATTAACTTCCATGTCATTTACAGCCCACTCCCTCCTCCCTTCATCTCATTGTCCCTCGGGGAAACATTGTTCCTGTTTATGTCTACCCCACATTTTTAACTGTCTCAATTTCAATGGAGTGTCACTCATACCCCTTAATTACCTGAGAACAGGAAGACATCATCACTCCCTACACAACTCTGCTGCTCAGGAGTTATGAGGGCACACGCTCCTGGTTTCTCATGAAGTACCAAATCCATCCTGGATTTGCTTCTGTCACTCTCATCTACAGAGAAGCCAGCGAGATCCAGGCTGCCCCTATCAGAGCAAGATCGCTTGGCATCATGATTCTCCTTTTCTGGAGACAGGTACATGAAGACCCGCTTCCGAGATTTCAAGCCAAAAGTTCCCACAGCAAAGTCTTCATCAGCCCTGGGTTCATAGTCACTAGGGGATGCCTGATCCTGGAGCATGCAAATCCCTTCCAGCTCAAATTCCCCAAGAGTATTTGTTATATTGCTACTGTAATGCTCAGAGATCTTCATCTCTCCATCTCTGCCTGTTGTCATTCTCTTCTGCTCATCAGCAACCTTCTCAGGTTGACCACAGCCAGCATTAGCAGTGCTGCCTGCTGCCCTCTTTCTTCGAGGCCAATCGTTGATAGCATCAGGGGTGGTCTTCCCCTTCTGCTTTGGAGAAGGTGTCCAGGGAACTCCTGCTTCTAAGGGGGATGGGGATGTGGTGTTAGAGGCACAGCTTGTCGGGGTGTAGGACTGGCATATGTAGGTCTGTCCTCCACCTTTACCAGGTGTACTGTGGAAAGAGTGAAAGCAGGATGGTGAAACACAGGCAGCAGCTGGTTTTCCCGGATGCTTGCTACACCAGGTCATAGCAAGGTCACCAAAAGGGCTTTCCCCTCCCTTGGGTTTGCTGGCACTCGCTTCAGGTTGAACTTCCAAGGATGAGCAAGAGCCTATTTTCTTAATGCGAAGTTTGGGCAGGCCTGAAGCTTGCATTTCAAGTTCAACTTCATAAGTTGTCGGACTAGCAGAAGGCAGTTTGCAGTGACTTTTAGGAGTAGAGAACTTGGCTGGAGGCTGAGCATTTCCCATCCTTGCTGCAGCCTCTCGCTGTCTCCTGTCTGCGGTGCAGCGTAAAGAATAGGCAGGAGCAGACTTTGGCACAGAAGGCAGAGTATTCAGGGCCAATTTAGAGTGTCTCTTAAGACTTGGAGCCTTCAGCCCCATATGTTCTTCAGTCAACAGGGTTCTTGGTTCCAAGTCATCACCAAAGGTTTGAGACCCACTTAGGAAGGGCTCACAGATGTTTGTGCTGGAGGTTCCCTCCTTAACCTCTTGTTCACACTCCACCTCAGCATTCTGTGCATGTTCCTGCCCTCCAGCAGAAGACTTTGGAGAAAAATGTTTTTCCAACTTTTCCAAGTCCTCTCTTGGAGATTTCTGAAGCACTACATCTATCCGTTTGTTTTCCTCCAATTCAGGGTTATCTTCAGTAACCTGGGACTGACAGTGTTGAGGGCTTTCTACAGAAGAGTTACCACCAGTGTCATGATGACAGTCCTTATTTTCAGGAGGTGCTGCACACGCAACTGTGATTAGGTTCTCTCCTCCAGAATTTGGTTCACATTTGGTCTGCTCAAATGCATGAAGCAGGGACCTCACTGAAGTACCAGCAGTTCCTGGAGATCTTTGAAGAGATGGTTTATATGTATCAAGTTGCCAGTCAGACTCCCTAGCCTGCATGAGAGAAGAGCAGGCTGCCACAGTGTTTGTGGGACTTTCACGGAGAGCAGAGCCAAAGAGAGGCTCTAGCCTCACAACAAGCTGTGGTATTTCTGCACTCCGTGCACTGGCACATAGTTTTGAATATGGATCTTCAGGTGTCCTGGGAGTGCTTTTAATTACTTGAGGTAACAGATCTGACTGCGCCTGAATTTCCTTTGTGAGGATTTGCCTCCGAGTACTAACTGGAGATGTTAGTCCTGAGAGGTATCTCAAAGAACGCCTTGGAGTCTGCTGTTCTGCAAAGCATCTTTTCTGGACAGCAGAGGGGGAAGAAGCAGCTGGATTTGAATCTGTCAGAGGTAATACAGAGTCACCGAGCACTGCAAGCCCCTCAGGCTCTGGTACTTGGAAGCCACCCTCTTTGCAGGGAGGGGAAAATCTTCCTGCTGGAGAACAATCCTCAGAAGTTCCTTGCAGTAAGTGAGCCTTCTTGCTTTCAGTTAATGCAGATGGTGACTTGACCCTCTGTACTGAATGAGAAAAGTACTTTCCCAAACACTTAGCTGCAGTCTGCTTAGCAGCTGGACTTCGGCCAGGAGTCTTCTCCAGCTTCTGTGGTGCCATGTGCAGAATACGAGGTGATCTCCTTGGTAGGTTACTGGCAGAACTCAGCACCTTCTGGGCAGCTTTAGGAGGTGTTTTTCTAGGAGTCTGCAGGGAGACAGAAGAAAAATAATTGTGGTTGTTTTATTCCAGCAGTATTATCCACCCCTCTTGATATTTACTTCAAAATATAAGACAAAAGACATTTGATTGAACTTAAATAATAGGTTTAAGATATGTAGGTCTTAAACATGGACAGAAAAGGGGGATGGGAAGAAAGAAAGGGGGGAAGAGTTTCTACCTGACAGGCAGTCAGCTCCATTAAGGGTGAGGAATCTTTTCTTGTTCTTCTCCTTCCAGGTGAGTGCTTCTCTGCAGAGCTACATGTGTCATCAATGACTGCACCAAAGAAAAACCTCTTGGGAGTCTGAACGGTGGGGTGCTCCAAATGCCTCTTAGTGCCTATAGATTAGATATAACAGTAAGATTCAACTAGTATCAAGAAACCTGCCACAAAAGACTGTCTCAATCACTTCATATGTACAGACAAGTAGTGTAAAAAGCCTATAGCCCCAGCTTGTTCTTTTCTAGCCAAGTGTTAAAGCTTCACCAGAATTATTTTTATTTGCCAAGATGAAACTAATATCCATCTGTAGATAGAATACCCTGGAAGAAAAAAACCAAAACCCAAACCACTAAATAGCTCAGCCTCTTACTCTATTTATAGCTTGTGGCTTAAGAAAGTTTTGGTTCATGACTAAGGACTCTAGTAAGTATAATAAAGAACTAAATGTCACTATGTATAGCTGATAATCCTACTGAGAAAGCCAGCAAAGAAGATCCCATCAGTCACTGCTTTATGCTGCCACAGAGTAGACTAAAAGTAGCTTTAGGATTTATGTCCCATATTTTACAAGGATTTCACTGCATTTAAGGAAAGAAGACTGACAATCAGTGGTATTCTGTTAGATGGGCCTGACTGCTTTCTTAAGTTGGTAGTGTATTCATCATCAAAATAGCAGCCTTACCATCCTCTAAACTCAGATTCCCAATTCAAAAATAATTACTGAGGATGAATTTCTGTCTACAGAAGACATTACGCAGTAGCTCTTAGCTTCTTACAGTCTCTCTTACAATTTGATTTCTAAAGCCAAATCAAATCAAACTTAGAGCCATCCACGTCAGCTTTTCAGATCATCAGTATCAGCCTCAAATCCCATTCAGTACCTTCTACATCCTGCAGTGTGCAGCTCTCCTCTGCTTGTCCCTGATGAACTTGCTCTGAATTTTGTGAGCTGGGCTGTGTAGTGCAATAGAAAATACTGGAGCGGGTCCTATTCCAAGTCAGCTGTTTGATGCGTGGGCTTCTTCTCAAACCTGCTTCTGAAAAGGTAAGGATATTTGAGACTGAGCCTCCTTTCTCCCTCAACAATGGGAATACCCTTCAGGAATCATTCAAAACTGGAAAGAGCAGTCTAAGAATGCATTTTCCATATAACTCTCATGCAGGGAAGTAAGCATGTGACAAAAAAACCCCAAAACATCAACTCCTGGGTATTTGAAATATTAATGCATACAAATCTCATTCCAAATCATGAAGCTCCTTCCTGTAAGTGTGAATTACTCTCATCCCTCTAGCAGCTCTACAGAAAGGAATTCTAGGAAAGACACATCCAACTCAAGTTACATCCAGGTTACAAGATAATTATCCTGTCCCTTTCTATGAGTGATTTCATCTTCCTGCTTGCCCAGCTACGCTGCTTTCTTCTATCTTCCAGGGAATAAGAAACAGCAGCAGCCAACATCAGAGACACTCCACAGAGTCAGGCAGCCCTCTGATGCAGTAGAAATCAGGGCAATATAAGGGTCACGGTACATGTTGAATATACATTGAAAAGAAATGCACGTGCTAGTCTGACAGTACTTATAGCAGCTCAAATCTCGTTCTTCCTCAAAGCCCTTCATGTATTTTCATTTGAAAGAGTTACTGCTGACCTTTCTTTACTTCTATACAGGGTTGTCAAAGCAGTGAGCAGCAAATGGTTCTATCAGAGGAAGCTGTGCTCCACTAACAGACTAGTAGAATAATTTAGGTAACCCATGAATAATCAGTACAAGTGAGGCATGCACATCTCCAGCTACAACACAGCAAAAGAACAAAAACAAAAAGTCAGTGCTCACCATTCACAGCCTTCTCTGGAGACTCTTCTACAACACCCGTGTCACAACCTGGATCAGAGGACCTTGAGAAACAGCAAACATTTTAAACTTAGCATAGGGTTCACATTTACAGAAATAAAACTTGCCATGAAGACTGAAAAGCAATACTCTATTTCACAACAATATATTACTTCATAGGCTACTTTACCCAAGCAAATAGTAAGCACCTTGCCTTCTATTTAGGTTTAATCAAATATGGGGGACTATCTAGCTGTTATATAGGAAACATACATGGAAATATGTAAGTTTCAGCCTGGACTCCACAAAATACAGCACAGGCCTTTTCTTCAGAAGCCCTTAAAGGAGCAGCAGAACCCTAACAGCAGCTTGCTGCAGGAGGTAAAGTACCCTGACTTACACAATGAAGCACACAACTTTCCTCCCCATTCAGACAACAGCGTTTAGCCACCATGTCTTGCTGCCAGAAGTGAAAATGACACTTTGGCCACAAAGAAAGTATCTGGTTCTCATGCTCACAGCCATTAATTAAATACTCAGTGTGCACTGAAGAGATTGAGGATTATCTTACTCACCGGCCTTTGATCTGTTTATGCAGCAGTCTCCTGGAGACCTGTTTATGTAATGGTGTTTCTGCAACTCTCTTGGTCAGTAACTTGCGGTGATCTAAAAATCAAGCAAAGGCCTGTATAACTATAAAGCAGTTAATTGCTTCACACACACTTCAGTTTAAGAATGGCAGTGAATTCATTGTGCAGTCATAAGCTATCAGCATATTTTAGTCCAGTGTCTACGCTTCCTTCCCACTCCCTCAATACTATGTATTAATAGCACTGACTATGCCAATTAACCTGTGATAACTTTTCCTCTTTTGCTCACAGAACCCTTTTTAACCAATCATTTTTAACAGCTGTTTTCTTTATGAGGTGTAGAGTACAGTAAGAAATAGGTTTCTGTTTCCATACCATCCTATTGACCACCCAAACACTACCGCACCTATCTTAAGGTTTTCTCCTTCATTAAGGACAGTGTTAATTGTTTCTTAGAACTGAGGATGCAAAAGCTGTTCTACAACAATCCTACATGTGCAAGTCATGTCCTACCATTCGTGCCTTCATCAGCAGATTTGTATCTTAGGCCTTCCACAGCAGACACTGACTGGCTTCTAGGCATCTTCTTCATAGATTTTTTCGATGGTGAAAGTATCTCTTTGTTGAAGAGGTTCCTCCTTACCTTTGTAACCTCTGTGAGGCATGACAAAGCAAGAAAATATCAGATTAGAAGAGGGAAAAAATACAGAAATAAATACAATAAAAATGAGAATATCACATACAAGTGTAGAAAATAACTTTTTGGAGGCAACAAAACATTGAAAAAAGTCCTTCCTGAACCTCTAGAAATTTGCATTAATCTGGCAATAAGGTGCCATAGCAGAACAAGCAACCAGTCAGTGCCCCAGATGAAGCAACATTAAGTGAGCCACAAAATCTTAACTAAAGCACATGTAGGCTCAGAGAATGCACATGGAATTTAGTTTTATTAGGCATTTTGCAGAAACACATCCTGTTTCCACATACAGGAAGTTACTCCTGTACTCCTTCAGGACAGAAAAGATAGAAATAATTCCAAGGTTCAAGGAAGAATTGAAACATTTTCTTTGCAGGATACATTATTTGAGATGCTTGCATGTGAGCACACAGAGAACCAAGATTACTCTTTCCTCCCAATTTTTGTATCATTTAGCGAAACTTCCTTCAGATTTCCAGCACACTTCAGCATAATTTCATCAGAGCTCACTAAAATTTACAGGGAGAACACATGCTGAAGATGCACCTTTCCATGGAAAGGCTTTAAGTCAAGATACCTTGCACTGCTTCTTTCTGCACAGGCATCTGTTGGGACTTCTCAGAAGCAAGGTAAGAACACGAGTTCTCCTGAAATAAAACCAAAGTTAGTCTCAGGAGTGGTTTAATGTTACGTTAAACTTATGAATATTAACTATAAGCTCTGAATGATGAGCTTTAAGCTCTGATGTATCATTTCAGTTTCTCCTTCAAATTGATTGATACACAGCTGATACAGGGCATAATTACTAAGTGAATGCAGAGCAAACATTTTCACACTCAAGTGTCACTTTACAATGTTGCTCCACCCTGCAGAAGCAACCCACCCATGATCCCTTTTTCTAAAACTTTTACCTTTCTGATGGAATTCTTGGCTGGCTTGGGAATCTCAATTTGACGGAAGTTCTGCGATGCTTCTGTCATGCTCCTGTGTCTGGCTAACATATTTTTCCTTTAGGAAGTATACAAAGGTTAAGTTAAAGTAAGACAAGAAGTGTAGATATCTGCCTAAGGACAGTTAAACTTGGGTTTGACTCCAAGGCTTTGCCTACATTCAGATCACAAATTGTTTGTGTTGGTACCTCATTTGTATTGCAAATTGTCTTTCAATGTTGTAACCTAAGTCACTACATCCAACTTTAAGGTTGGTATTAAAACTCATCACAGAACCATCAGGTTGAAAAAGACCTTCAAAACTGAGTCCAACCATCCCTGTCCTCTTCTAAACTACATGACTGAGCACCGCATCTACCAGTCTTAAACACATCCAAGGATGGTGACTCAACCACCTCCCTGGGCAGCCTGTGCCACATCCTGACAATTTGCTTAGACATACACAGGATGCCCAACAAAGAGGTCTACAGTAAACCACAGCTCTAACATTGGGTCACCCACTGCACAGCAGGAGATCCTTTTCTCTCATGGAAGACACTCATGAGCTCTATTTCTGCACACAATGCACACAGAGAATCAAGATTACCCTTTTCATACTGTCACCTATAGTAAGTTGAAATGAAAAATGGAAGTACTTATTTCTCGGCTTGCAGAGCTATCAGAAGGTGTCAGTTTGCCCAAGCAGCTATCCAGAAACAGAGATGACCAACTGAGCTATAGGTTAGCTAACTCCTCAGCCACAGACCAGGCTAAAAGAACATGCCTCCTATTTGGAATCACTACCTTCTTTTTTGGGCAGATCTGGTGCGCAGCATCTCCAGCTGATCACTCTCAGAGTGTAAGTAAACACCACTGGGAGTTAAGGCAGATGATAAAGATGGCGGAAGGCCTGGAGATTTGCTATCCAGAGTCACAGAGTCATCACTGAAGAAGTCTGCAGGCAGAACAGATGCCAGCTTCGCGGGTATTTGTGAACCAAGACCATAGTAAATATCTCCAAGGATCTTTGGTATAGAATTCATATACCTAAAGCATTAAAGAAAACCCACATTAAATACAATCTATCCACAAAGCTGTCAACATTTCAATCCCAAGTTCTGAGCTAATTTTTTTTAAATTGACGAGTAAAAAAATCTGCAAATCAACTGTTTTTTTTTTTATTTACTTCACTTGCTTATCAGCTACTTTTTCTTTAGTCAAGGTACAAATGTAACAAGCAGCAGGTATCTAAACTACAAGTTACAAAGATGCTGCTGTTGACTCAGAAGTTATCCAACCAAAGCCACACACCCCAGTAATAAGTAATCCTTAAAGAACTTACAATTCTAGTATTTCCTCTAGAAATTTTGTAAGATACGCTGGGTCTTCAGTCAGACATAAGATGCGCAGCATATCTATCATCTAGAAGAGAAAGTCAGGTGGAAAAGTGGGATTAAGCTGGTGACAGTTGCAACACCAGATTTTTTTAGCACAGAATAAAAAACAGTTACAGTAAAATCAGGGGAAATCTACAGGTTCCAGGTCTGCATTCCTAGTGCCACCCAGAAACACAACCTGATCTGTAATCTACTTGCCTCTTCTAACAGCTGCTCCATTTCGTCAGTGTTGCTTTGCAGTGAAGGGCACTGATGACACAACTCAAGGCGTAAAAATACCTGAAGTCGGCACCTAAGAAAACAAGTAGTCATTTACTACCCTTTTTTGACTCCCCTGGTGGAAACACCATTATTTCCTGCAAAAGGGATGCTCAAACAAGCAATGGGAGGGGAAGGGGCTCTTTTGGACAGCATAAATTGGTTAGCATTTCATTTTGGTGGCGGGGCAGATACCACACTTCAGATACAGGCTGCAATGCTTATCACACAGCACATATACCCTTTCATTTAGTGAAGTGTATTTACTGTGATCAAATATTCTCCCTGGAGTATTCACCCCATATACTTTTTGCTTGTACAAAGCAGCCACCACTAAAAAGTGCTGACCAACTCCACAGTTATCTCAAAAGTTGGGATAGATCAAATGCCTCTTACTCTCTGACTTTGGTCTCCTTCTGTGAGCTGTGCTGTTGTCTGAGCATTTTGCTGGTCTTCAGGAGATGGTTTCTGACTCTCTTTACACAGGCTACCTAGAGAGACACAGGATTACAGCAAAAACTTTAAGTCCAATCCCTGCCTGCACGACAGGGTTCCCCCCTGCCACTCCCCCACATCTATCTTGACTAATTCTTTTGGAAATAGCTCAATTTTTTTCTCTTCTTCCAATGAAAATAATTCTTTTTTTTTTCAGTAGCAAAGTCACAATGACAGAAGACATAGAAGAACTTAGAGCCTGAAATCACAGCGGCCACCTGCTTGCTGCTTCAGGTCTTCAATAACTACAGATTTGTCTTTCACAGTATTTTAATTATTCATAAGTTCACCAACTTTTGTGTTCAGCAAGTGACAATCTTTAACACTATAAACTCAAGTAAAGAAACACCTTGACAATTTCCCTTTCCCAGATTTGCCATGTAAAGCAAAACCACAAGATTCACCTATTTTAAAAACGTGGCTTGCAAGAATGTACCTTTATAAATACTGCCTCTGAATAAAGAAAATTAGAATTCAGAATGAAGTCAATGTAAAGGAAAAGGGCATCTGTTGCAATCTTTAGCAAAGGTGTTAAACTGGATTTTCCTACATTCTTCACAACTACCTACAGTATTCCATTGAGTGGGCACACAGTTAGGAGTTGCAGTTTAGACAACATGCAATTAAGCATAAAACATCAGGTACAATGAAGGAAATGTAGCCTGAAATAGCAAAAACTCTAATTTCCAGAGCAGTAACTTCCCTGCCCACATGCTCTTACCTCCTTCTCTTCGAGATCTTGTAATTTTAAGAACCTTTTAATGTCCATGATCATATTCTGGGCACACACAGATGAAAGAACTCCCTCAGCAACAACCTTCTGGTAGGTTGCTGCTAAATGGGACTGCAGTTCCTCCTCAGTTTTGATATCTGCAAGGGAAATGGTCTAAGTTAAGTAAATGTCTGTTCACCGCATCTTGCTGATAAACCCTTGTTCTAGCTGAAGCAGGGAACAGAACAAGTCATAACACAATTTTTCTCCAGCAAAGATGCATCCAGATCACAGAACACTAAGAGAGACAGCCCCAGGTCCAGACCCAAGACTAATGATAACCTTAGTTGCAAGCAGATCAGCAAGCTTTCAGGTTATGATAGCAAGAAATTCCCCTTACTTCTGCACAGTTAGTAATTAAGACTTCATTTCTAGTTACACCTTGATGGGTGCTTCCCTCTTCTTTTGGTTAAAGAAGACAGAAGATAGTAAATGCCCATTTGCTTTTTTAGTCTTTATTGCTGGGTTTTTTTTTTTCAGATGAAGACAAGGGAAGAAACTAACCCCAGGAGTAGTTATAACACTTCCACATTTATGGAAACTAACTTGGAGAAGAGAGGAAAAAACCTAACCACTCTGTGCCAAGCTGAAGATATAGACACCAATGATGTCCTCCTGTAACAATACTCCATTATTATCCTACCCTATCCTATCCTTCCATAAAAATCCTGTATGACCCCTACAAATATCAGACTGATAACTTAACACATACCTAGTGATATTTTAAGTGCCTTTTCCTTTTCTTCCACCTTTTCATCCAACCTTTTTGCTAAAAGCTTCTGTGGAACCTTCTCGTTTGCTGCTGGTGGCACACCATCAGGGTGAAACTTCTGAGCTTTTACATTCAGTCTTGCTACATTAAGCATCTGCAGGGATCTGGACATGGTCTTCATCTTCTGTCTGACAGGAGTTCGGGGAATTCCACCTGCAACACCACAAAAAGGGAGTTCTACCATCAGACACACCAGGGCAAGAACTCCACCCAAGATAGGGCATAATACTGAATTCTGTGTTACTGTTACTAATCTGTCTTGACATTCTAGTGGAAAATATGGTCCAAAAGGTTTGGATTTCTCCATGAAATAAATGTATAGGCAAAACAGCAAGCAGTTTTTTCTCCAAGTTAAAAAAAAAAAACAAAAAAACAGGTGAAAGCTGTTGCTCTGCACAAGAGCTTATGTAGGTCTAATCAGAAGTTACATATATATATAGGAAAGTATTTTATTCACAGGACAGAGAACAAGACTTAGGGCTACATCTTTAATTGACAACATACACATAAAATCCTAAAGTATACATACGTCTTTTTTTGTTGTTTCCTGGTCCAGCTGCAGCAGATGTTTCATTGAATTTTCTCTGATACAGCTCAGATAGACTTTCTGAGAGTTCCACTTCAGATTGGTCTGCATCATCCTTCCCATCAGCACAAGGAACCTGCAGGAGCCTATATAAAGAGCCATTTTAAGAAAAAAAGATGAGTGGGAGGCATATCCCTTGTTCACAGTGGGCAGGAACCATAACTAGGTTTTTCTAAGTGCCCTTCCACAGCAACACAGTGGAAGTGACACATGCTAGTACTCTTCCAAACTTAAGTGAGATACAAAAAACCCCAAACCACCTTCTCAAAAGGCTCTCATCAGTTTGGAGACCAGACTAAGAGCTGCCTGGTGTACAATGAATTTGCCACTGACGAATGCCACAAAACCACTAAATACCAACTGTGATAAACACGATCACCACCTTCAGTATCTTGCATTTGATCTTCTCGTGCTATAAGAAGCTGAAGTCTGACATTTGCCCAAGTAGCTTGGGTCATTCAAAATCACCTGTATCACTCCTCAAACTGTGAGGCACACAAACTGGTACCCAAAAATCCTCTTTCTGGTTCCTTCTGTCTATACACCAAGACGAATGAAGCAAAAGCACACAGTAAATGTAATACAGAAATAAAAGCACTAATAGGAGCACTTAAGTCTAGAAATGTGGGCAATGCTACAACCACTCTCCCTTAACAGTAAGGAAAAAAATCCTGATTGTTACTCAGAGACAGGTTTCAGAAAAATACCTGAAGGAGTCCATCAGATCTGAGCTTGCTCCACAAGCATCTGATGCAGGATACCATGCTTCATGCACTGAAGGATGCCAGCGACCTGCATAGGACAGTTCCCGTTGGATCCACGCTGGTACAGGAGTTTCCTCTCCTGTGAGCAGATACACAAAAAGGAAATTAAATGGAGTGGCAGAAGGTCCCAGTCTTCAGAGGCTCTAAAGCAGAGGTTTCCAAACCTTTGCTCCTGGGAGGGGTAATTTAATACCCAATAAAATAGGCAGGAAGACTCAGAAGATGCAATGAAAAACAAGCGAGGTAAAAGCAGCCTCCTTTCAGCCTTACTGGCCACAAATGGCCTATGGGACATACTTTAAGAAACCTTGTTTTAACAATATGTCCCCATGTATAAAGTAGTTCCACTTTATCTACAAGCTAACGGAAACTAACACTGCCAATAAAACAGCAAGGTACATAAGCACAGACTTATGCATCACATCACAAAGGCTGAGCTGCAGAAGACAAGACAAAATTAGCAAGTCGCAAAAATGAAAGGCTCTTCAGAGGAAATCATTAGCTTTTTCTACTCCAGATCTAGAGATGGTCAGAAGATGGCAAGTTTTGCCTTTCCTGATACCTACCCATACTGGCCAAAGAATCTTCCACTGATGCGTCAATTTTACTTAACACACTATTCACAATATCTGGGAGGTGAATAGCATGGTCTTGGGAAGGGTTCTCCACTAGAGCTCCTTCAAGGTTGCATCGCTGAACTTCAGCTGCCTTCTCAGCACTGAGTATAGTCAGAACTGCAGTACTCTCAGAAAGTGGTGATAACACAGCTGTGCAGGGACACCAAGTTTTAGACAGATATACATCAGCAACCTACAGTAAAAAATAAAAACAAGTAAATTTTGTATTATCTAAAAATGTAGAGACCTAAAGAGTACAGATGCCTTGCAATCAGGTTAAAGACTTAAATGCTCTCCTAAAGAATGTTCTGAATTAACCTCCAAATGAGCCATTTGCACAACCACTATGGTTGTGTTTCATAACATAAGCTGTGACAAAAAGGGTGACTATTTCAGAACAGATACTAGTTCAAGGCAGAAAGATTTACCATGTGCAGTTCTTCTGTCACTAGACTCCTTAACAACTGATGAAACAGTGATCTGTTACATTCTGCCTGCTCGGACCGCGAGTGCTGCAGTATCCAGCTCTCTGTGAGAAAGTGGCCAGCCTGCATCAAGCTCCATCCCGTCAAGCTGCCTTTCAGGAAGATGTTGACTTGACAATGCAGTTGTCTTTGGCTCATGGCAAAGGGCTCCAGGGTCACAGCACAGCTTTCCTGCTTCTCTCCTCCTGTGCAAGGATGAGATAAAGCAAAGGTCCTAAAGTAAGCAAAATGGGATTATTTTCTATAAGAGATAACTTCAATGTGAAGAAAAAAAAAAAGTTCCAATATTAAACTGGAAATAGCTCTCAGTAAGCATATTGCAGAATTGACCTCATCCCCAAGTTCTCAAGGAGCCAAGTGCATGGGGGGACCATTAAAGAAAGAGCTAATGTCCACTGCATGTGGCTTTAAAGCTGATCTGTTTTCTTTTGAAGGACATTTTTATTTGTCTTCTTAGTTTAGCTAAGCTGCAGCTGAAACAAGGCATGTATAAGAAATGGGTGCACACCCATGTCAGGTGGTGCCAACAAATAGCTCTTCACTCATCCAAACTTCTGGAAGCATGGAAGAAGCATGCAGAGGCTATGTCAGAAACATGGGCTAATAGCTCTTATGTCAGAAGAATTAGAGCACATGCAGGACAATGTTTTTTTAAGCTAGGTTCTCGCATATCTTAAGTTACTTCTACACATACTGTTCTCAAGTAAAAGTCATCAATGACCCTGCATGAGATATCACCATTATTACTATGTACATCTTTTACTTCGTTATTTTCTTACCAGGCATGTTGAGAAACAATGTCCCTTCTTGCTGGGGGAATACTGCTCGGAATACAGAGGGCTTCGAGAACAAGCAGTTCAAAGTCGCATCCAAAGGCAGAAGCATGGTCCAAGGCACAGTCTGTGACACTGGGCAACTTGAGTCGACAAGAAAGGCCTGAGCAAGATCTGCCCTGTGGCGACTCAAACACTGCACCAAGGTTTCAGATGGCAAAATGGTGCCACCTGTCTGACTGATCAGTTCAAACATTGTCCAGTATCCAACATGATCCGGGGATTCAATCACCTGAAATTAACAAAGGTTGGCAGTGAGATAACTTCCAACTGAACAAATAGATTACATGCTTTTAGAAAATCTGGCACATTAAATGTACACAAACCACCTAAACATGGAGCTTCCTAAGTGTTTTTATAGGCTTTACCAGCTTTTACAGGAACTCAGTAAAGAAAATGCTGTTCCCACTGAATCACAGAGTCACTAAGTTGGAAAATACCATTAAGAACAATGAGCTAAACCATACCTGTCTTCTCTTAAACCATATCCCCAAGCACCTCACCTACCCATCTGTTAAATATACCCAGGCATAGGGACTCCACCCCCTCCCTGGGCAGCCTGTGCCACATCCCAACAGCTGTTTTGGTGCAGAATTTCTTTTTAAGAAGAAATTCCACAGAATTTAGAGCTAGCTAGTATTTTCAAGATGGGGTTCTTAAGTCTAGTAACTGGACTCCTGAGCCATCAGATTGTTTATATGCAATTATGACTACCCATCACTCCCACCTAACTCAAAGCACAAAACAACCCATCAATAAATACGGTTAGTTGCTGATACAACTCAAGTTCTACGCAGATGGCTACCACCCCACTTTTCAGTCTCTTGCTGAGCGAGATTACAGCCCAATAGCTGACAACTCATTCGAAGACATACAGCACAAGCCCGCTCTCCCTTCTTACGCGGGAGGCCAGCACAGATCACTGCCCGCTTGCACCCGCGGCGGGGAGCTGCGCAGTACGACGCCATTACCTGAGGCCACTCGGCGGTGTCCACCCAGAACAGCGTGATCTTCTGGTCCACGAGGAGTTCCTGGACACTCTTGGGCAGGAGCTTGTCCGCCAGCTCCTGAGCGGTGGGCAGCTCACGAGGGAAGGAAGGGGCGCCGCTCCCAGACACGAATTGCCGCAGCTCCCTGCGCGAGTGGGGGCAAGGGGAGAAGAGGAATACGGCGTTCACAAAACCCTCGGGGGGCGCCTGGTTCTCCGGGGGCTCGTGAGCGGCCAGCCCCGTCCTCCGGCTCCTTCGGAGCGGTTTGGTGGGGGACGCGATCTCCGGGCGGTCCCACTGGAAGTCGAGGAGTGTTTCCTTAAGGCCGTTGTGGGTGAGGGCTGAGCGGGGGGACGGCCCAGGCAGGACGGCGGCGGGTCCCCGTGCCCCGAACCGTTCGGTCAGCTCCTCCTCGAAGCGAGCCCAAGCGTGGGGCCCCGGCGGGCGAAAGCCGCCGCCCCGCGATGCCCCGCCGCGGCCCCCAAGCGAGTCGAAGAACCTGAAGGCCCAGCGGAGGCGGGACAGGCCGAAGCGGCAGCTCAGGTGGTTGAGGAGCCTCAGGGCGCCGCGCTGGAGCCGCTCCCGCTGGCCCGGGCTGGCCGTGTCCAGAAGGAACACCACGCTGTGGGAGCACGCCATGCCGGCCGGGCGAATGGCCAATACCTCACGACGGACGCCCACAAGCCCACCGCAACACGCCCGCCATCACGGACCGATACAACCTCTGGCGCCTTCGCCTCCCGCGAACTCATTGGCTGCCGCCGAGCTCCGGCCCCGCCTCCTTCTTCACTCCCTATTGGGCAACGTCGCGCTGCGCCTGCGTACTGCGGGCCCCGCGCTGGCGAGGGGCGGGGCACGCCGGGAGGGAACCGCG
Organism: Heliornis fulica; assembly: GCA_013399135.1. Lineage (NCBI taxonomy): Eukaryota > Metazoa > Chordata > Aves > Gruiformes > Heliornithidae > Heliornis > Heliornis fulica. The sequence continues at coordinate 27,574 of VXBZ01007813.1, read as the reverse complement.
CGGCCGTTCGAGATGCGCTCTCCGCTGATTGGCCAAGCGCGGCGTGCGTGGAGGGGAGTGCGGCATCTCATTGGCGAGGCTCCGTGACGAAACTAGTGGGTGTAGACCTCGTCGGGAGCGAGCCCATTGGCCGCCGCCGCCAATTTAAAATTTAAAGCCGGTAGGGCGCGCCTGAGGGTGATGTCAGTCCTTTTCTCTACCCTCATTGGGCGGAGAGGCGGTGATGCTGAAGTGATGTCGCCGTCGTGACAGTGCTGGGCCAAGCCCCTGCGGCTCCCTCCCGTCTCCCGGGCAAGCAGCCGCTTGAGGTCAATGCCTGCCCAGCAGCCGGCTCCTCCGCGGCCCCGCCACCACCCGCACGCGAACCGAACCGGCAGCCCTGCTGGCTTTTCAGAGCGTCCTGTGGAGCCGGGGCAGGTATCACCCCAGGGCTTGGCCTCCTCCCTGAGCCTCTCCGGAGGGCAGCAATGACAACCGGGCGTAGGCCTGGGAAGGTGGAGGGTGAAGACCCCGGGTATCAGCCAGCTTGCCCCCCGAGCAAGGTCTCGGGGCACATCCGACCCCTCGGGCATTAGCAGTTAAGGTGTGACTCAAGAGTGGATGGATCACACCAGGTAACAGGCATGACAAAGCCCCGCTGCCCAGATGTTCACACTACCAGTCCCTTCAGAGCTTGAATGCCCCAGCCTAAACCAGTGTCACCAGCAACCAGTCGTATTTACAAAGCAACAAAGACAAGTGGGCAATAAACCACCCGTTTGGCTATGCTGGTGACTATGAACCAATGAGCTGGAACGAGGAGTTGATCCGCTTGGGTGTGCAGGAGTAACCTGCCACCAAGAGCAAGGGAAGGACACCAGGTCTCCCTGGCTAGAAGGGTGGCTGGCGATCTTGGGGACATGGGGTTCCTGGGGAGCCATGGGTTCCTGGCTAGGGATTGCTCATGGCCCCAGGAAACATCTCATGCTGCCTGTCAATATATCGCTGCCCTGTATGAGCCCTGAAGAAGAGGCAATCCCAGCATGCTCCTGCTGCCATTCCTCAGCTGCTGGCATCTGTCCCAATCACTCACTGAGGACACTTAGCAGAGTGTGACTGAAACCTGCCTTATCGCAGTCCACCTGGGACCAGAAACAAACTTGGGGCATGGGAGAGTTTCCCAGCAAAGCTCCCAATGCAGGAATTATCACCGGCAGCTCAAGCCCCTGCTCCTTTCCTACCCACTCCAGCATATTTGCTCTTGAAGCCATCAGAGATGTTGTCTGAGTCCCAGTGTGTATCCCATATGTAGCCCAGCATGACAGCTGCAGCTGCTCATGCCTCTGTTTGTCTCTGTGTCCCCCACTTGCACAGCTCACAGAGATGTTTGTCCTTTCTGTCTGCTCCCTGAGGACCCTGACCTCTCAAACAGAGCCCTTGGGTTCTCACTGGACAATCATTTACTTGCCAATAAATGCAGTCTCTTGGGAGGGAGGAGAGAGCACGAGAAAAGTAATTTGTATATTGGGCTCATGTTTGGTTGGCACTTTGATCCAGAGAGCATTTTCTTTAACTTTAAAAAGTCTTGCTTTATTTTGACCTTTCTCAACATCTCTATCCAAGTGGTATTCAATGGCAAGGGCTGAAAAAAAAAGGGCTGAGAAAACCCAAATGAAGATGAACTATCTGATCTCTCACCATACCACTGCTCTGTCCCGCCCTGGTTTGTTTGCAGTTCTGCTGAGCCAGCTACAAAAGGTTTTGTTGTGGATTGACTCAGATGCTTTGCTTTCAGGACGCTCCTCAAGGACCTGCACAAGCAACAAGTCACCTTTGATGCTGGGCAAAGCCCAGACAATCATTTGTGCCATGTGAAGGCTTCTGTGTTTCCCAATAGCATAATCCTCCAGTGCCCTTTCCACTCTGAGTGCCCAAAAGCTGGTAGTGACTGCTGCTGCTTTGCCCACAATTTCTGGAGAGCAAGTCAAGCTGAGAACAGGGTTCTTGGTGGATCTCCAGGCAGCTGTTTGAGAAGGGGTCAGGCTGGAAGTGTTAGCTGTGCTTCTTGGGCATTTAAAGTCCTTGGAGAATGGATGCAAGGGACTTGGTCTAACCCACCACACAAAGCACTCTGTCAGCATTGCTTTTCTAGTGTTATCCTGGTCCTGCAGAGCAACCTGGAGAGAAGCTGGTCTTTAATGGGTTCGCAGGGCGTGGGCAGCCACCAGAGCATGCCAGCTCTGATGGGACTGCAGTGGCAAAGTGCTGATCTGCAGGTCGATAAGGTGGGGCAGTGTGAGGCAGTGCAGCAAGGTGAGACTATCAGGCCAGTGGAAAAAGCTATTAGCCTTTGTCCTCGTGGTCCAGACACCAGGGAGAGGGGCTGGGTACAGCAGATGGGACAGAGTTGCTGCCTCCTGGGCTGTGCAAGCTGCTTTTCTAGGGACACTGCTGTTTCAGAGAGATCTTGGATGGGAAAACTCCGTGGTTTGGTTTCTTCTGCTAATCCCAGAACACAACTGCTGGTGGTAACACTACCAGGCCTTAGCAAGTTCCCTTGTGCTACAAAACGCTCCTCTGTGCCTCTGTGTTGCCTTTCTCAAGGTGTCTGAGAGTTGCCCTAGGGTAGGGCTGGCAGGACAAGGGGCAACTATCAACATTGTTTCTAGCAATTAGGGCTTGGGTATGTTTTGGGATTTCAGCTTCTTTCTAGATGGAGATCTCTTCTTTCTTAGTGTGTACAACTGAGACCAGCCTTCAGAAACCCTGTGTAATGGGAGACCCAAAAACATAGTGGGTGGGTACTGAGCAACATCGCTCAAGGGAGCACCCATCCTCAGGACAATAACATTCACTTGTTTGGATGACCAAAGTGACCCCGATCCAGCCAAAACTGGATGAAGCTTTGCTTGCCCGGGGTAAAAGGCTGGACAGATGGAGCACCCTTTCCCACTGTCCCTCCTGCAGGAGGGGAGCAGTCCTGGTCTGAACCCTTCCAAGTGCAACACTGTTTTGCAGCACTGATCTCCTAGTGGTACCCCAAGGATGGGGGAGGAGCCTGCACCCTGATGCTCTCCCATGGTCTAGCACCCACTTGCTGTCTTCACAGCCAGCTGACCCTCCCTGGTGTGTCTGGGTCACTATCTGGTTGTCCTGCCATTCAGAAGGGCTTGTGAGCTCTATCTCCCTGACTCTTCCCAAAGCTGCCCCTGCCTGCATGAAGCCTAAATGAGGCTGGAGAATGATTTTGTGTGGCCAGCCAGCCCCTTCAAGAGCATCCGCAACTTTTTTCCGCCATCTGTCACTTTGAGAACAAAGCAAACAATAATAAATAATAAACTGAAATTATTGCCTAATCAACACAGAAATCAGTGCTGCTTTCTCAGCCTGCGGGCCACAATTAGATGCCATCAGCAAATTTGGGCAGCTTGCCTGGGCTGCAGTCTTTCATCTCTTGAACACTGACAGGCATCTCAAGGATCTGCAGGCAGAGGAAAGAAATGGGATCTGCTTGGAGAACTCGCCTGGCAATTTGGGAAAAGAGTACATGGTCCAAAACCATGGGGGGAAAAGAAAAAGGAGCATTGTGTTTATATTTATTAAGGAAAGGAAACCCCATACCAGAGGAGGGGATGGTTAGGCTGCAGCACTGATTGGGCTCCAGCCCAATCTCCAACACCATCTCAGAGTACTGCCCAGTCTGCTTTGTCTTGCTAGGAAGATCTACTGGGTAAATCATTCCAGGAAATGAACATGATTCACTTTTACATCCCTATAGATATATGGCAGCCTTGGCAGAGCCATCTCATGTCTGTACATGTGTGCAGGATCTTGACATTTCATTTGAAGCATATATCTTCCTCTTCCTCCCGGGACTGCCCCACAAGCTGCTTTTCCCAAAGCAAACAGCAGGACCTGCACCCAGCCCAGTGACTCAGGCTGCCTTGGCAGGGACATGGGGAGGCTCCACAACTCATCTTCTGGTCATCAGGAGGGAGGGTGGCCCCTGGTCTCAGCACCATTTACTCTCAGTCACAGAGATACAGCTGCTCCAGCTAGTGGGTAGGCAGCACCATACAGACCCTTGCTGCAGCAGGGCTGTGTGTCCCACATCTCCGTACCCAGGACAGACACTTGCCAGAGGAAACAGATCACAGTGACAGTTTGCTGCTCCTCAAGAACTGCCCTGCATGGGGTGGCAAGCCTGTCCTTGCTCACCTCCACCCTGGCTCACGCAGTGCCGTCAACTGGGTGCACACTGCAGTGCAACGAGCAGAATGGGCTCACCCTGGGGCAAAGGCCTTCCTGGGGCTGCTGCTGCCCCCCCAACAAGACAGGGGGGCAGCTGAGAGCAGGAGCGAGGGGCACCGTGCCTTCATCCTTCGTGCTGGCTGGGGAAGGGTGCTGACAGAGCCGTGCAGGGGGGTGGCAAGGAAAGCACCTAGTGCAGGGAGGGCGGGAGCTTAGGGCCATGGGGGTCAGGGTGCACCTGCTAAGGGAATGGAATAGGTGTGGGGCTGGGCAGAGCAGGGGGCAGGACTCCTGGACTCCACTCCCCACTCGTACTGGCCTCCATGGCTACTTGTCCCTGGGGAAGTAGGGCTCAGAGGTGCTCTGAGCTGCTTAGAGAAGAGGTGCTGTGACCTGTCCCTCCTCCCAAGGAGGAAGGAGGTCGAGAGGAGCTAGGCTGCTGAAGCGCTGCATTCTGAAACGTGATCCTGCTGGAGGCACCTCCCTGGGCCCCACCTTGCCCTCTCCAACGTATATATGCTGCCCGCCTTGGCTGTGTGTGGGGGACGCAGGCTCACATGGTCTGCTGGGCCCCCAGGTATCTCTGTGGATGGAACGGCCAAGGCACCAGGGGATGGCGAAGAACACCTACATGCGCTGGCGGCTCCCACTCGTCTGCCTCCTCTGGGAGGTGGCCATGATTGTCCTCTTCGGGGTCTTCGTGCGCTTCAGCCCTGAAGCCGATGCCCACTGGGAGGAAGAGAAGCGAGAGATGAACCTAACCAGTGACATAGAGAATGATTTCTACTTTCGATACCCATGTGAGTATTCAGGAAACCTAGTCCTAGTGTTGGCTGGTCCCTAACCCATCCACCCCAGCCCATCCCTACCCACTGCATCCATCCCATCCCATAGCAGAGCCTGTCAGAGGTGACATATCTGCTAATTGCTGGAAAGTTGGGCTCTTGCCTTAAGGCCAGGTTGGGGTACACCAGAGAGCAGGAGAAAAGCCTCGTGGCCCTCCAGTGCTTTTGGGGCTCTATCAGCTGGGTACTGTGACACCAGTATGTAACATCTTTTTTTCCAGGAATAGCGCTGACGTTCCCAGCACCCTGCAAGTTTCAGCTTGCTGCCCCCTCCCTCAGCTCTGGATCAGAGCAAGATTTTTAGTGCATACGGAGGAACGGCTGTTGAGATCCTGTGACTTCTTTCTCCCCTTCCTACGTCCTCCCCCACGATAGTAAATTACCCTTTAGCTACTGGCATTTCGATGCCGGAGTCTTCCTAAGGTTCCCAGGGCTGTTCCTCTTCCTAGGTTCCCAAGGCTGTTGGGCTGCTGCATCATATTGCCACAGGGATTATTCAGGTAGTTAAAGCCCTGTCCAAGCAGTTCTGTTAGCCAGCTGTGATCTCCAGGTCTGGTCATCTTTGTGAGCCATTGGGAACAGGCTTCTTCTATAAGCAATTGTTTCCAAGGAAGCAACAGGCCTGAGTCATGCATCTATTTAGAACATTTCCATTAAAAACACCTGCTAAATCAAAGGAGCTATAGAAACCTGTAGCTGCTGAGGATTAGCTAGTTCAGAAAAGGATTTGATTACAGAAACCTGCTGCTTAGCCAGCCTCTGGGTTAGTCTACAGCCATGGCTGCCCAGGGCTCTCCCTTGAGCTTTGCCCTTCAGACTAACCCCTTGTATTGGTGTGAAGCAGCAGCAGTGCCCAAGGGCTGCTCTTCTCACTGATGTGCTGGGAGGACATCAGGAGTTCAAGAAAGAGCTTGTGGGAGCTAAGGATGTAACATCTCTTCTGCTCTCATAGACCAGCCCTGCTCCACAGCACCAAATAATCCTGCTGAAATGGCTGTGTGGATTCACACAGCTAAATCAATCTAAGAGCAACTGCTTAGCTCTTTGGAATGGCATTTCTGTTTCAGACCTGGGAAAGGGCTCATGTGTCCAAAAGCACAGATGTTTTTTCTCTGTTATCTAATCAGAAATACTCTCTCTCTGCAAAGATGGACATGCATGGCAGAGTGGCCGAGCCCTGATATTTTGATCCCTGTGTCAATCCAGCACGGCTCGGAAGAGAGTGTGATGGTTAAATACCCAAGGATCATTTATATTAACATTTTGCAACTGCTGCTGTCCATAGAACCTGTATGCAATGGCAGTGGGATAGGAGTGACAAATGACATGTCCTCCAAGCCCAGAGATGATTGGGAAGGCACGCAGGAGGAAGCTTGTGTGCAGTTGTGTCAGTGGTGGCCAGCGCCAAGTTCAGTCAGTGAGACAATTCCTTCTCATTTTGAGTCACACATTGCTATTCCCTAAGGGGAATCCCAAAACTCTAGGGAAATGAAATTCCCCAGCACAGGGGGCACTTCCAAAGCCCAAACATTTCCTCCCAACAGCAACAGTAATTGCCCTCCCAGAAAAGCAGGTTACAAAAGCTTTAGGGCATGGCAGCACCTGAGCTGCCACTGATAGATGCTAACGTTATTCTTGGGGAAAAACAAATGCAAGGTTTGGAAAAAGGCTTTAGACTGTGTGCAGTTTGAAGAAAGACTTGCTCTTTCTCCTGGGATTGTGCAGGGTCTAACAAACAGTGGAATCCTCTGTGTTTCTGGAGGGGGCACAGTCTGCAGCTTTAACTCTGACCTGTGTATTTCTGCTTTTAGGATGAAAGTGGGAATATGTAATGCAAACAGCAGCAGGTAATTTCAGCTTATGCTGCAGAAAAGAAATAGGGGGAATAAATATAGCTGCTGAGGGAATGTCTGTGGATGATAAAGTCAGAGTTAGGAAGACTGGTCCTTAGGACATGCAAAGAAGTGCATTTGAGGTGACCTCTGATGAACAGTGTCAGCTGCAGATCTTGTCTCCTTTTTTTATTTTAAGAGTGATTTCAAAGGTATAGGGGCATTTTTTAGACCAAGCAGGTTAACTTGTCTCTACAACAAGGCACTACATTGCTGGAGCTTGTCGAAATACTCATCCTTATAAAAGTCACAAGATCTCATAAATCGCCAGAGGACAAAACCTAGCCCTTTGTAGGGGCAGCAGATATAGCCCTGCCATCCCTGCAGGAGCAGATTCAAGGCTGCTGGATTTTGGCACAGGTTCAGGGGAAAGCAGCTTCTCAGTCGCTGAATTTCCTTTGCCCTGAGTTTGTGCCTTCTCTGAGACATACAGATGATGCTGGTTGTAGTGGCTGTAGTGGTTTGTGCACTGCATAATGCAGAACTTGCATGGATCCATCTATACTGTGTTTCCCTCTCCTACAGTGTGGAGAGAGGGAAACACAGTATAGATGGATGGGAGGTCTCCCACACTTGCTGGTGGGAGACCTCCAGAGAGGGAACCCAGCCTTGGGTCTCCTGCTCTTTTCATGGGCAGAGTGGCCTCCAGTGTGAGAGTGCATGGTTCAGTTTGTAAGTATGTAGCGTTTCAGCTCACTTAATCACAATTAAGTGATGCTTATCTGATAGAAACATGCAGCATTAAAAAGTACAGCAAGTTTATTGCACCAAGAATTTCTTTCAAGAGGCTCAGGCAGGTTGGGTTTCCCCCAGGGAAGGGCATCTGAGGAGCTCAAGCTAGCAGGTCTGAGCATTTGTGGGAAGAACTGGGTCTCTCTGGTTTAAGCACTCAAAATCTCACAAGGTGGAATCCTGGTTTCAAGGGTATTTTGCCACTGATTTCAGTGGCAACTTCGTTTGTTCTTGTACTCTTCTTGCTCTGAGCCATCAGCAGGACCCTGCATTGGATGGGCCTACCCAAGATGACCATTTATGTGTTTTTAACAAATCTTCACTGTTCATTTTATGTGACATTTTCTACATTTTTTACAAATGGTGAAAAAAATAATAGGAATGGAAAAACATTTTCCTTTGCACACTCCATTAGTCTCTGGTCTCCTCTTGAATAGAGCATTTAATAAACATTTTTTATAATTTCAAGACTGAGCCTTTTAACCAAAAACCAGTTTCCAAAAACTGAGTTATTTTCAGACTTAGAAGTGTGGGGACATGGGAAAAAACATATTTTTTCTTGGATTTTCTCACTACTGACACTGATGTGGTTAATGTCCTTTCACCACCAATTTCACATGGTACTCACAGCGCTATTATTCCCAGAGATGTGACAATGCCTTCCCTCTACACAGCTTTCCAGGATGTCCACGTGATGATATTTGTGGGTTTTGGCTTCCTCATGACATTCCTCAAGCGTTATGGATTTGGAGCTGTGGGTTTCAATTTCCTCCTTGCTGCCTTTGGGATCCAGTGGGCTCTCCTGATGCAAGGCTGGTTCCACTCTTTCAAGAATGGGAAGATCCTCATTGGAGTAGAGAAGTAAGGAGAACATGGGCTCTGGGATGCCAGTGGAAGAGCTGGGATGGGAGCCAAGCAGCTGGAAGTGCCTGTCTCTTTGTTATGTGTAAACAAGTCTCTAAAATATCTTCCCTCCACATACCTTCATTTGCTTTCCACCTTTTAGCCCAAAGACACTGCCATTGTGGTGGTACTTCTCTAAGGGAAGTGTGAAACAAGTCTCAGCCCTTAGTCCCTCACCAAGCACCATGGATGCTAGTGCTGAGAACATATATCATCCATATTATTTAAATAAATTGGAGGACATCTTTCCTGGACAGTGTGTCAGGATGGGAGGAAGGTCAGCAGGAAATTCAGGACTGAATCCTCATCACCCATTTGTCTTCAGTTGGGATCTCTAGAGCTGGGGGTTAGGGAGGGTCAGTTATGTAAGAGCATTTCCTCATTAAACCACAATTATCCTTCCACTTTTCCAGCCTGATCAATGCTGATTTCTGCGTGGGCTCTGTGTGCATTGCCTTTGGGGCCATCCTGGGCAAGACCAGCCCCATACAGCTCCTCATCATGACTTTGTTTCAAGTCACGCTCTTCTCAGTGAATGAATACATCCTCCTCAACCTGCTTCACGTAAGGCTTTAGGCAGCACCCACTTGGTTCTGCTCCTTCCTCTCTGCATCTCTCCAAACTGTCTCCCTTTGCTACAGCTCCCCCAAGTCACTGCCTTCATAAGCAATTGAAATGCAAGAATTCAGGCAGAAAAAGGAAACAGATTATGAAGGAGGGGGCCTTTTCTGCAGATGATACTTTCCTGAGAAGGGAGATCTTCTGGGGTTTTACACATAAACCTGGCAATTCAAGACCACTGGGTCCCTCTGCCGAGACTCCAGACAGATGAGGAGTCTTAACACAAGAGACCAGTCACTGTCTTTGTGTGTGAGATTTCCTTCTTCTTTATTTTCCTGGATGGAGGATAGGCTGTTGTAGAAAGAAATCAAGTGACAAAGAGGACAAGATATCTGCTGACAGAGGCAGGGTTCCTGTCCTTTGAGAGAGGACCTGAATAACTGAGAGGCAAGTGAGTTCTCAGAAGATCTGAATGCACATTAACAGCCAACCTGGCTACCACTGCAATCCACTTGCCATTGGGACAGGTCAGAAACTCTCCTCTGCTTTCAAGAGCAAGCTAAGAGGAGTGTTATAACCAAGCAAGCAGCCTAGATAGCAGGACTAGAGCATTTTTGTGCATGTCTCTCCATGACTGAGTGGAGGCTGGAAGGGTGAGTGGGCAGACAATCTGGGCATGATGCAAAACAGACCTCAGCTCCAGAACAAGTGGTGATTGCAGAAACAAACCTCTGTTTTCTCATGTCTGCAGATTAAGGATGCAGGTGGCTCCATGACCATTCACACCTTTGGAGCCTACTTTGGCCTCACAGTGACACGCATCCTATACAGACCCAACCTGGAGCAAAGTAAGGACAAGCAGGGCTCTGTGTACCACTCCGACCTCTTCGCTATGATTGGTGAGTCAGTCCCACCTCAGAGGTGCCAGTACATGCAGAATGTGTGGTTGCAGAGGGCTGGTCCCTCCTGTGTCTCTCAGAAAACCAAACTGAAACCAGGATCTGCATCTGAGAAGCTCTGTATCCAAATCTTCCACCCCTCAGAGCTACTCAGCTCCCTTCATCTGTGACTAGGCTGACATGGTGCCTGAGTAGACACAGGCACATTTTGGTTCCCCCTCTCTCCCAGTCCCTCCTGATGCTGGTCCCATCATGGGGGGATGCAGCTCCAGGCCAGGAGGGCTATGAAATTTAACACCCCTCTTTGCAGAAGGATCTTATTTAGAGGTATTTTTCAATCCCTGTATTCTCTCTTTTCCCTTTCTCCACTTCATCCCCTCCTCCTCATCCCACCAGGTACCCTGTATCTATGGATGTATTGGCCAAGTTTTAACTCAGCAATTTCTGACCACGGGGATGCTCAGCATCGAGCTGCCATTAACACATACTGCTCACTGGCTGCTTGTGTCCTCACCACAATGGCTTTCTCCAGCATGCTGCAGAAGAAAGGCAAGCTTGACATGGTAAGCTGGGAACAGAGAACCCTGCACTGCCATGGGGACTTATAATGACATTGATGGAGGGTCTGGGAAATTATTGGCACTTTCTCTTTGCTGAATAAATACTGGTTTTCAGGGCATTATGGTGAAACCAGCATCCAGGCAGAAACCCAGAGACTATAGTGAATAAGCAAATGGAAAGCACATCCTGCAGTGCCTGAGGTGTAGGGCAGGTGAACCTAAGTGACAGCAGGGACTGGACTCACTCTGGCCAGATTGCTACTGATGGGCATGTTTCAGAGCCATGTTTGGCAGTGCTCTTCAGCAAGCTGAGCAGGGCCTGCACGGCAGCTCGTGAGCAATCGGGGGGCTGACTTGTACGTGCTATGTGTGTGGGTGACATGTCTCTGTGACAGCAGAGCTTGCATGACACATGGGTGAGACAATTTCCATCTCATCACAACTCCCCACCCAGATTTGTGGATGCAAAGAATGTGTGTGGAACAAGGAGTGGGAGTCTATGTGCGCCTGTGCTACAAACAGGCTGCCTGTTCTCTTGTTTTTTTACCAACAAGCAGGAAAATGGGCCCTGATATTTCCTCTGGAAACATTTTCAGAGCTGATTCTCCTGCTTTGCTGTTTGCACCATCCTTGCACAATTGCAGTCTCTTCAAGGTGCCAAGACAGGGTGGTTACTTCTGCAGGTCCACATCCAGAACGCAACGCTGGCAGGTGGCGTGGCCGTGGGCACCAGTGCAGAGATGATGCTGACTCCATATGGCTCCCTCATTGTTGGATTCATCTGTGGCATTGTGTCCACGGTGGGGTATGTCTACCTCACGGTGAGTGCTGCTCTAAGGGACTGCAGCTTTGGTCCTGCTAAGGAGTCCAGAAATGGATTCACTTCCCTCTGAGGGTTTCTGCTTTCCACATGTAGTTACACTTTTTACTCCTTTTGCTGCCCCAAGATGCTCAGGAAGATCCAGGCTCCCAATAGGAGAATGTTGGGAGGATTTGTTGTTATTTTATCGTGAGCTTGGCTCACACCTTTGTCTACAGTCCCTTAGATCTTTAATGGGACACATCAATCTTCCTTCTCTGCTTATTCCAGTAATCCTTTCCAGGGCTGTACTCATATCCCTGATCTCTCTCTACCTCCCTTCCCTTCAGCCTTTTTTGGAGTCCAGGTTGCACATCCAGGACACATGCGGCATTCACAACCTTCACGCCATGCCAGGCCTTATTGGGGGCATTGTGGGGGCCATCACTGCAGCTGCAGCCACAGAGGATGTATATGGAAAGGAGGGGTAAGACAGCTTGAAAATCTTCAAGTTAACAGTCTTTGTTAATTGTCCAGAGTTGCCTCTTTCCCTCCTCAGAATCACAGTGTGCACTAACTGTGTCAAGCTTACTGAGGTGTCAAAGACTCATCTCTTGTAGTTGACTTCTGGTGGCCTCAAAAAGCGAACCATAAGCCTACTGCTTGGCGTTATTCTGGGGCATGGTGGGTGGGGAAGCGTACCTCCCTCCCTCCCTGCATTGTTTTGGGAGTCAGAAAGTCTGAAATACAAAAGAAATGTTTATATTTTGGGCTCCTCCTAGGTAAGGCTTTGCCAGGGGCAAGAGGAGAAGGAAGTGAGGGATGTTTTGTGTCATTGCGACACTTTCTTGGTCCATTGCAGGAGAGGGATGGGGCTAGGGAGGAGCCCCCAAGGGAGCAGGGCAGCACTCCAGAGCTGGGGAAGATCCTTGCCATTTCTGCCCTCGGCAGGTTCATCAAGGCGTTTGACTTCACGGGCACATACCGGACGCGGACACCCAGCGTCCAAGGAGGGTTCCAGGCAGCTGGCATCATGGTGTCTCTGCTGATGGCTTTCGCAGGAGGGGCTGTTGTAGGTAAGGAGGAGGGGAGCACGACGAGGGGAGGGTTGAATCCAGCTTGTGGCACTGAGCATCCGCTCAAGGCTGCGTTTGTCCCCTTGCTGCCGGCATGCATGGACTCTGTCCACCCGCACCCTGCCTGCATCCCGCACGGCATTATGGCCCCCTGCCCACCTCCCTGCCTGCCCGCTGTCAGGGGCCATTCTGAAGCTGCCGATCTGGGGCGACCCCGCCGCCGAGAATTGCTTTGAGGACGACATTTACTGGGAGGTGAGGCGGGTTGAGGGGGCGGCCGGGCTGGCCCAGCCGAGGGCCAAGCCCCTGGGACAGGATTTGGGGGTCGAAGACGGCGGCGGGAGGGGGCGGGCGGCACAAGATGGCGCTGTCGCCCCGCGGCGTGAGGGACCGCCGCGGCGCGGCGCGGCGCTGAGGAGGCTCTGCCGCGCCGCAGGTGCCGGAGGACGAGGAGAGCGACGTGTACCACATGCACAACCCCGACAAGCCCGCCTCTCCCTGAGCCTCCCCTCCCGACACACCCGCTGCCCCCTCAGCGGGGTGGCAGGGCTGCCCCTGCCGCCTCTTCCCGCATCGCAGGACCCGCAGCCCTGCCACGGGAGTGGGGCTCGTTCTCTCCCCGTGATGACAAGGCGCCTGGCCTGGCCGTTTTCTCCCGCTTTTGTAATGAGCTGTTTTGAATAAAATAAAAACGTGTTCTTCTTTCCAGGCCTGTACTCCCTTGGGTGAAGAGTGGACGGGTGTTGCCCAGACCCCATCTCCCCCTCTGGCTCTCTCAGAGAGCTCAGCGCTGTGGGGATGAAGTGGAGGAGCTGGGACACTCCTGGTGTGGAGTCATGCAGGAGTGATGGGTAGCGCAGGCTGTGAGCACCTGGCACCTTAAAACACAGCAGCCAGAGGCAGCAGCCAGATTTTCCACAGTGGGGCTGAGCCCATGTGTGAAGCACAGACCAGAGTGGTGATTGAGAAGGGTTGTAGGGGGGATGTTGGGGTGCAGCGGCTGTCCCTGTGCTCATTCCACCACCCAAGGTCTGAGTAAGGGCCAGTTTGAGTCTGGCTACAATTTTACATGCCTCCACCATTGTCATCTTGACTGCTCTACTGAGGCCTCCATCAGCTCCTCGGGAGCCTTGTTTGCATGCACAGCACAGGCTGGCAAGACACTTTCTTCTTTGGTTTCATCCATATTTTCCAATGTTATCAGCACTCTCTTTCCATTTAGTAGTGCTATCCTGATGGCAAGAGCCCAAAGCATAGCCCCCAGCTCTTAGCTGGACCATCAGGCTTCAGGCAGAGTTGGAGGAGACAGGAATGAAAATCAGGCCCAAAACCTGGTTTGTTTTCCAGGGTGGCATGATGCGAGGAGCAGGAGAGGAAAAAGGGGGAAAAAGGAGGTAGGAGGGCTGATAGGTCTCTTCACCGCATCTAGCTGTAATTCTCACACCTGAGGGGGGGAGTCAAAAGTAGCTATTCACATCCCCTTGGGATATGACACCCTCATTTTCCATGCTGGGTAAAGACAAAAACCCTTTACAACATGTTTCTGGAATTTGTCAGCGGCTGCCAGCAGCAGCATGTTAATTAAATGTCGGCAAAGATGGAAGCAAGGAGGCTCTGCTCTAATTGGACACTTTGCTTGGTGGAGCTGAAAAACATTGTGACAGAGGAGGAGGCGCCGAAACACTGCGTTCCCCCGCCATGGTGCGGGTATGGGGACAGCCACGAGCAGGAGATGCTCTCTTCTGAACCTCTGTGTTTGCCTGAGACAACCCCACCATTGAAAAAAAAAAAAAAAAGAAACAAAAAAAAAGAGAAACAAAATAACAAAGTGCTTAAAATCCTCCATAGGAATGATCTCAAGAACAGCAGCGGTGTGGGATAAAGGGAAAGGGATTGTGGGCTAAGGGGACAATCAGAATAGTAGCAGAAGTAGCTGGGCATTCAGGAGCACCAGCCCTCTTGCCCGCTCATGGAATATTGTATATTCTTTTACAATGGCAAAAGCAGGTCTTATGGGGTAGAAATGGCATCCAGAGAATGTTCACTGCAGAGGCTGAGCATACAGTGAGCTGTGTCCTTTCCCCATGATAGGGATGGGAAGATGATTCCTGTTTTCCCTGTGTGGAGATCTGCTGAAGGAGGGAGATCTCCCAGCCACTTTGCACTGGGGGAAAGATGTAACAGCCATTTTCTGCTCACAACTTCATCCACAGAGCCTGTCAGAAACCATCACAGGGTCATTGACTGACAGGTGCTGTAGACAGTCCATTTCAAAAAGGGAGTCCTAAACTTTTTGTCACCAGTCTTCAAAACCATCTGAAAACAGAAGCAGACCTCTTGGGCACCCCATTTTCTACTGCCTCTCTGGACAAGTGCCCTTCTGTCCCACTCCATTTGAGCTTCTGGCCACATCCTGGACAAGTCAGCGAGCCTCCAGGGAGGCAGTGTCCCACCATGGGAATACCGTGGCCAGCCTCTGTGGCCTCTGATCTTTCCTCCCAACAGTTTGCAAGGGCCCACAGGGATCAGTAAATGCAAAGACTTAGTAATCCTTGTTGTTTTATTGAGGTGTCCAGCCACTATCTCTGGTGGGCCAGGTCTGTGAGTGCCAGGAGATATTCCTACCCCATGTGCTCATGCCAGCAGAAGGAGCCCCAGCCCCACTCCTCACCCTCCAAGCTCTGCCTCCGCCTCGTGGGAAGACACCTAAATTGCCCAGGCTGCTGGGCAGCGAAGCGTTTTATTGCCCATGCTCTTGCGGGGCTCAGTCTGGTCTCAATACCTAAATCACTCGCTGGGGCTGGCCTTGCAGTTTTAATTCCCTGGCAAACAATGCCGGGGTCGGGCTGGCGTGTTTGAAGTGCGGTCGCGGCCCCAGCGGTGGACGGAGCGTTTCTCAACGGGGGAGCGCAGGGAGTGGAGGATTGGACTGCTCCGGCAGGCGGGAGGATGTGTGAGAAAGGGGCTGTCGATACCCGCAGGGATTAGGTGGTACAAATTGGCTGGGAAGCACCAGAGGCATTGACCAAAGTTGTCCTGGGGCAGGTTCCCATGGGGGGGCTGGCTGAAACAACCAGCCTTCAAGGAGGCTGGAAGGCCCAGCCTGACTGCTAATCCTCTGGGATCTATGGGGCACAGATTAGAAAAGAGGTTAAAAAAAAAGGAAAATCTCGTGNTGCAGGGGGAGGGGAACAGCATCATTTAATCCCGCTTTTAATAGGCAGGTGGTGGGCTTTGCTTGCACTCCTGATCCTGCAAGCTGCTGCAGAGATTTCAGGAGATGGTCTTTGCTGTTACACCTCACTACTGGTGGTGACCCTCTGCAGAGGCCTAGGGGTCCCCCCCTGTAGGTCTGAACGGGAGAAGAGGGTTCCTGTGCTTTTGTCTGTGCCCACGTGTGAGTTGGTGTGCGTGGGTACGGGTGCAGATCTCCCAGTGGCACTGTGCCCACGCGTGCAAAGCCTCGTGACCCCATGGACATGCCTTCAACTTTCTTGACCACGTGCAACCAGCACACAAAACCCCACATCAGCCATGTTGACAGTGGTGTCAGCATGCCCTCACGTCCACATGCCAGCCTGCCAGCCTCAGCACCACTCATCCATCTACCTTTGCCATGTGTATCCATTGACCTTTGCCGAGCGCGTCCACCCACCTTTGCACTGGTGCAAGCGCGTGCGTATCAGACCCGGCGTGTCCCTGCCTGCGTGAGCACCCCTCCAGCCCCTTCTGAAGGAGTGCTGTAAATTGTAATCAGATTAGGGCAGCCGGTCGCTTAGGGCCCTTGAAAAGGGCATACGTCCCCTCATCAGTACCTAGCATTGAGTCGCACAAAGGGTCTAAGTAACTCGGCAGGGGTCGGGCCCTCTGGAGCGCAGGGGAGGGGGCTCGCCTTTCTTTTCTCTCTGTCCCTTGTAATTATGTCAATTTGCTAGCCAAATTGTTTGCTTGAGTGGACAGTGGGGGCTTGCCCCCCTTCCCGCCTCCCCCCCACCCCTAACCCCATTCATGTGCTAATGTGGGAAGGAGCATGGCCT
Source organism: Heliornis fulica (assembly GCA_013399135.1). Lineage (NCBI taxonomy): Eukaryota > Metazoa > Chordata > Aves > Gruiformes > Heliornithidae > Heliornis > Heliornis fulica. The sequence goes on along the minus strand of VXBZ01007813.1, from coordinate 11,040 downwards.
CCTGACTTCGGGAGGTGGCCGTTGAGGAGTAAAGCACAGGGGGGCACGGGCCAGGAGACCCCATGTATGTGCCCATGGATGCTTTGGCCCTACAGCCCTGATGAGCAGGGTGCTCCTGTTTGCATTGGCCCATGGCAGGGTGTACAATGCCCAGCTAGCCAGGGCCAGCCCTGGTTTTCTCCAGTCATCCCTCACCTGCACTGTATCCCAGCTTGGGCCATTGCATCCCCAGGACCGTGAGCCATGCCCTGCCGCGCAGAGGCTTTTTCGGCACACCTCCCTACCCGTGCACCTCCCAGCATTTGCATATATTCTGCCCGCAAATCCTTGTCAAGGGGAGCTCTTTATTGCCTGTATAGATCACAGGGTGTTAGTTAAGGGGCTTCTTTGTATTGCCTCAGACAGCTGGGGTCATCAAAAGTCCTGCGGTGGGAAGGAGAGACAGGAGGAGGGGGGAAGCTCTGACAATACGCACTGAAGGATTAAAGGAGCATATAAAGTTCCTATTGAGTGAGACAAGAGGCTGTTCACTCCCAAGATTGACAGCGACCAGGAGGCGATTCCCAACACAATGTCCAATTAATTCTCTACCCTCTTCGCTGCCGTCTCCTCCCTCCCTCCCTCCCTCCTCTCCTGGGCTGGAGCATGAGCAGGGAAGTGCTGAAGCTGAGATCCTTGAGAAGGTAATTAATTATTCCTGACTAAGAGTAGCCTGACAGGGTGCAGGCCCGTCCCCAGGCTCGCTGGGCATCCACCCCCCGCCCATGGGTTCCCACCAGCTTGGGCCACTTCAGGGTAGTTTTCCTTTCAATTACAGGCAGAGTTGTCCCACCAAGTGTCCATCTCCATGGCAGGTCCTGCACCATGGTTAGTACTGAGCCCAGAAGAGGTAGATTTAGGGCTAAAGCCAGGCTGGCAGTGGTATGCAGACAAGCAAGGCAGTGACATCAAGAGAGTGAGGGAGCAAGGCAAGATGCATGGGCATGCAGAGCATTTGGGGAGAGGCAGAGCAGTATGTGCCAGGCCTGGGGATTGGGTCTTACCCGTGTGTGCAATGGATAAAGCAGCTCCATCTACCTGGCTTCTGTAGGGAGAAGTGGTCTTCTGGACATAAGAATGCATTGCTCCTGTCCCCTGAGCTTGATGCCCACACTGACCCCAGTGCTGGGTATAGCAGGATGTGTAGGAGATATTTGTGAGTGTTCTCCTACCTCTCTTGCTACCAGCATCAATTTGATATACCCCCGTGTATGGGAGCAGAACCTGGGCCACCATGTGGAATTCCTGCAAACCCCTGAGTAGGAACTCTGATTTGTCTGGTCTGGTTTTTCTCTTAAAAAAAAATCTCAGCCCAGAAGGTGGGTGTAACCAGGAAAGCACCTTTCTCAGAACTGACCACCTTTCTGTTTGGTACCCTCTGCAGCACCAGACACGGGTGGCAAATGTCCTACCACAGTGACAAACATCTCCAAATCACCTGGTTTGGGAGAAAAAGCCATGCAACCAGGAGGGCCTGGTTCTCACCGCAGAGGACACCATGGATAGCCCATCTCCTCTGTTCCCACCATTCAGCACTAACTTCTTCCTCTCCACCATCCCTGCCTGTGGCACCCCACTGACGTGAGGTGAGGGATCCGGCACTGCCTGCTCTGCCCACGCCATGAGCAGGAGATGCCCTGTGGATGCCGACATGGGGCTGCCAGTTGCTTCGTGCCTCCTGCCTGCTCCCTCCCGCCGCACACGCTCCCAGTGAAGTTGTTTGAAAGTCTTCCGGCAGTTTTCGCGGCCAGGAATAACAGATTAGCCATGATCTGATCAGCCCAGTATCTAAGCTGTATTCTCCCCGCTGACAAGTATTTGAAAGAGGGGAGGGGCCACTTTCAGCCCAACGATGAATCTTTCACCAACAAGAAAAGACCCTTTTTTCTCCCGCCAGCCGCGGGCTGCTCCATGCCCTGTTGCTAAGCGAGACCCGGGGCTGCCGCTTGCATGCGGCCGGCTCCAGCAGAGCCCTTGGGTTAGTAGGATCAGGAGATTCACACCAGACATCTTGTTTTGGGGTGTGTGTGTGTGTGTGTGTTTCTTTTCTCACCCGCCTTTGACTGGCAGATAACAGCCCGCCAGCGAGGCCTGGGGATGCCCCTGCCGAGGCAGCTCACCCTGGGGGGAAAGGGAAGATGCAGAAGCCTCTGGAGGGCAGATTGGGGCATTGGGGTCAGTGGCTCAGCCCTAAATGATGGGGGTTTGCTGCCACACATGGGGTTGTCCCTAGCCAGGCTGAGGGAGGTAGCCACCCCACACACCCACAGCCTCCACATCTGGGTGGGTTGAGGTGCAGTAGGGACTTGGGGACAGCTGGTGGGCAATGAGGAGCCTGGCTTGGTCTCACGTAGGGATGACTCTGGGCATGGGCTTGCAGGGGGACACGTGGCAGAGGAAAAAGGAGGGCTAGCTTTGGGCCAGCTTTTTGGTCCCCACAGCCTCATGCTGCTCAGGAGCACCTACTCCCCCTGCTAGCACCAGCAGAGGCAAAGCACTCTGTGAGGAAGAAGGGAAACCACTAAAACAAAGGCTTTCCAGGCTATTTCTGGAGCTGCCAGCATGAGGTGCCCTCGCCTAAGACATGGTGCTCACATCTCCTCCCCTCCTGCAAGGCAGCAGTGTAGGCAGGGCTGCAGGCTGCCAGGCCCTGGGCTGGCATCTTCCCAGAGCTCTGCTTGCCCTGCCTGCCCTTCCTCGAAGGCAGGGTGCTGGGGTGGGGGGTGAGGGAGGTGGGGGTTGGGTAGAATGAGGCGTGTACCCCTCCGGTGACTCTCTAGTGCTGCTGCTGAGCACCCCTCACCGGCCCTGAGCAAAGACACCCCCGAGTATTGCCGACACGCAATGCATGGCAGCTCAGGCTCTTTGTGCTCAGCCCTGTGCGGGAAATCCTCCCTCACCGCTGCTGCAGGAAACCTGGAGAAGCCTCCTGGTCTCTACCTAAGCCTGGGAAGACCTTCTTGACCTCATTCTCCTGCAAACTCTTGATCTCATGAGAGAGGGAGGTGACCAGGGCTCATTGTGCTGACATGCAGGAGAACTGGAAGATGGGAAAGGGGAAATACTCTGACATGGCACCCACAGCTGATGCCCCTCCCATGGCTATGCCCCATGCCCAGTGGGTGCAAAAAACGCCAGTGAAAGATGCCCAAAGGGCTGCAAAAGTTACTGATGCAGTGAGCAGCATGACAAGGAAAGAAACCCTGAGCCTTCAGGTTTGAAACACAAAAGGCCATGATACAGGCCCTTTCTGCAGCTTTAGCAGCACAAGCATCCATAAAAACAGCTTCTCTGGTGAGCTGAGCTCTGCTCCAGTTTAGAGGTGTCCAGTGAAGGGTCAGCACCAGTGCTGATGCCATGGCCACCTCCAGCGCCATGTGCAGCAGGATGGGATTCTGAGGTTGTCCTCAGTCACATCAGAGCCACGATGACTTTCTGCAGTCTTCCTGGGAGTAGGGGTACCTATGCTTGGCATTATGGGGAAAGTGGTCATACAAAGCAGGTGCTCTATCAGCTTGTGGTCACTATGGACAGCAGCAGCAGTGCAGGCTGCTTGCCATGCTTGGCAGTGGGCACCCACCCCACATAAATCCCTCCCAGCCTGCAGCTTCTCTAGGGCACATTCAAGTCTCTCTGGGCTTGAGTCAGAGAAGCACAGGTGAGGTCTTCTGACACATGTCCCAGCAGTCCTAACCAGCTAGCTCCTTCACCCTTTTGTCCTAACTGTTGGCTGCCCTGGCAGGGACAAGCTCCTGACTTTGGGACCTTGCCACTCCTCTGGTACTTCAGGCCAGATTTCTCCCTCTTTTTGGGTGGCTCTACTAGCCATGAGACACATCCTCTGCTGCATGAACACATCTCCTGCCTTGCCAGGAATTGCCTCTGCAGTGGGAGAGCTGGGGGGCTGGAGCACATCCTTCATCTTCTTCTGGATGAAGGACTTCTGACATGTATCTTAAAGCTTCCTGGCCCACTGCTTTGTTAAACCTGCAAATGGCTTCTGTTCCTCTCGGGTAAACTCCCCTACTCCTTCACTTTGTTGTCTGCACTATGATGACCCAGTGCTCACACCATGGACATAAAGACCTGTGTTTGACTGTCTCTAGCCTTCACACCATCATGGCACTGAACAGCTTTCTAGGAGCTCCATGTGCTACAAACATCAAGTCCCCAGTAAAAAAAAAAAAAAAATTATTTGCTCTTGACTATACTCCTTTTTCCTTGGTTGTTTCTCTTGGCTTTGCTTCCAAGTCTTGACTTCACCTTGATTTGTGCTTGGCAGGTGCTGGAAGGTGCTTTGTGGTTGAGAGCAACAGCTCTCTGTTCAAATTCACTTTTCTCTGGGGAATGCTGAACCACTGAAACCAATTTACTCTTTGGGCAGCCTCTATGTTGAAAATTCTCCATAAAACCCTCCTCTGGGAACAATGTGGTCTGCAGAGAGAGAGAGAGAGACCC
>VXBZ01007793.1:123062-152396 GCA_013399135.1 Heliornis fulica | reverse complement strand
CTTCTATTTACTCCCCATCCTCATCCATGAATAGCAGCATGTGTGATACAGGTGCAGTTTCTGCTACTTTAGTAAAAGGAAATCCAGCACGGCTAGGAAAGACCTGTGGTCATTACGCTATAGAATATTTTCTCTCTCTTCTGCTGATCTTGTAATTTTTATTTCAGCTAAAATTGTTCAGTCTTCTTGACCTCTCTTCCCAGTGTTTTCCTTGCCTTCAAGGATTAAAAACCAACAGCAGCAGCAATACAACAACAAGCAACCTTTACAATAAATTATTCACAAGGGAAGAACTACAGCAAAATCGCCCATCTTTACTTTTGTCTGGGTTTGACAATATACTTCTATATTCCTATAGGACATTAATTCTTCAAGCAGGCACCAAGCTATTTGCAAGCAGAATTAAAAACAAACAGGAGAAACATTTTAAGTTGTCCCTGCTTCATCCCTGATTTCAGCAACAAAGCTGATATATTGCCAGGTACTGATCCCACTACCTGGGATTTGTCCAGGTTAAGAACTTATTAGTGTTTATTTGAGGGAAGTGAGAGAGAGAACACAGCTTGTATAAATCAGATTAAAGTATTGACAGCTCTTAAGCAATGCTCATTCCAGGAACATGCTCACTGTGTGCTAACACCACTGCTATAAAAGAAGTGCATTTTGACTGCATGCCACTTTGCAGATACCATGTGGGTCATGAGTTCTTGAGGCTTAATTCCTAGAAGGAGGATTTCAGGAGAATTTAAACACTTTAGATGGAGTTTATCCAAATGATTTAATAGGTGAGAGAGTTAACAGTCACTGGACCTTGCTTTGACTGTAGTTGATGGTTCAGAACTATTGTGAGTCAGAGTGGAGTAGAAATTGTTTCAGCTGATACAGACAAAATGAAAAGATCTGGGTCTTGACCCAGGCCTAGTGAGCAAAGAACTTCACTGTGTGCTATGATCAGCCTTGGCTTGCACAGTCAGTGGGAAGGGCATGGTTAAATGCAAACCTACTCCTGAAGAGTACCTACTCCTGTCTTTCCTCTCAGCATGGCTGCTGGACGTAGGGGCCATGAAATATTAATAGTGTGTGTCTGCAGGTGAAACCATGGCCACCCCCCAGCTTCTCCCATGGGGCCATGCCAAGCATGAATGCCCATCCGTGATCCTCCAGGAGCAGGTGTGGAGGATCTGGGGCACCATACTGCCAGCTCTTCTGGCAGCCTATGTAGAACCACAGGCAGGTTCAAGGGTGGGATGAGGATCAAATTTGGCCTCTTTCTTATGTGTGGAAACCTTCCTTTTTCGAACATGCTGGAAATATTTTTCCTAAGCCACTATCTATCCTCCAGGGCATCCTTTCCTCCTTCTCATTGCTAGTTTCTATACAAATGCAGGATTTTTGGTGCTTAGTCACTCTATTGTTCCTGCTGTTTATTGCCTCCAACGGGCGTAATTCTCTGCTTGGGAGACCTTTGCAAGTTGCTGTGGAAGAGCCGTTGGCTGTTGTCATCCAGTTTCCAGGGGGCAATAAACAGCAGCAGTCAAACTTCCATGGAACAAAGATTGTGTGACTACTTAGTCACAAAGAGAAGGAAGAAAAATATGTGTGTGTATATATATATATATAGTGTTTGTGTGCTTATTTGCACTCCCAGATGATTTGTACATCATCCTCACTATGGAGTAAACATTGCTATAGCCAGAGAAATTTTCTGCTTAGATGCATGTGTTTCACAGCCTGAGGTTTCCTGTTGAGTGGGAAAACTAAGTTTCCCTATCAGTAGTGGTCACTGTATTCTGTGTCTCTAAGCATAGTAAATAAAATTGTCAGGAGTTTTTTCACATTTCTACTACAGATAAGATTTGGGTTTTTTTCCTCTCATAAGAAGTAAGAATAGGTCTGGGTTCTGTTTGTGATCTTCCTGTAGTAGGGCTGTTGCCTTGGGAAGGCTGCTTGCCCTTACTGTCCTACCAGCTGATGCCTCGGGGTGGGTGGGGTTGCTCCATATACTAAACATTGCTCTGTGAAGTGCTTTGTGGCCATGACAGGGAACATAAGTACCAGAATGTAATTAATCAATTTCCTCCTCCAGGCATTTCACAAGTGGCTTCCATCCTTGAGTCCAGGTAACACCAATGTCGTAGTGACTGGCAAAGACAGCCTAACAGCAAGCTTGATCAACATCATCAGCTTTGACCTCCTCAGCAAGATGGGCAAGCAACTTAAGAGCACTTTCCAAGTAGTTATTATTGTAAGTAGTACACTATAAAGTTTTTGAAGATAGTTGTATGTTGCAAATGGAGTAACCTTTGTGGTGTTCTCTTCAAGAGTAGAAGCAGGAGGTTTCTATGAAAACTTTTGAGATAAATACTAAACAACTTTTTTGATTCTTGAGGCTGTGTTTTATCTTATACTGGTTATGGTGATTTCACTGTGGTTGGGCATTTCCTCTGCTGGAGAGCAAGGTGTTTAATGTGTTAATACTGTAGTCTTGGAATAGTATCTGCTTAAGATGGGGGTTTGTGTTTATCCAGTAAACCAGATACCCACAAGCTTGATGCTGAGAGGTTAAAGCATCAAAAGATGTCTATTTCCTTGTGTTGCACTGACAGTCTTCATTAAGCCTTCTTAGATCACTTGTATAATTTATTTTGTAAATTACCATGAAATCCATTCTTAATGTTTTACAGAGCTGTGGTAGAAGGCATTTTTTTTGTAGATTCCAGTTACTATAAATTCAAGCCATCTAGTGTTTCAAATCCAGCTTGTATTGAGAGACCAAAAGTGTCTATGTAGCTTACCATGAGTACTGATATTCTCAGTCTAGCTGCCAGCATATGTATCCAACTGTCCCTAAGATAATGACAGTTGGAACACAATAGTCCTCTTGTTTCCTCAGCATCAGATAGGAGTGTGGGGATAGATGGGGTTCTGCAGAGACCAAGCTGCTTGTGGGGGAATTGACTTTGTGTGTGTGCTGTGGTTTTTTTTTTGTTGTTGTTGTTGGTTGTGGGTTTTGTTTTGTTTAGTTTTACTGCTGTTCCCTCTGTGACAAGGCATTCTGTCAGAGTGGAGATGCAGATTGCTACTGGTGCTTGGGGTAAAGGGACTTGGGCTCTAGAGCTACTGCTCTGGAACCTTTTATAGCTCTGAACTGGTAGGTGTTCCCTCTCTGTGTTGATATGTTAAAATTTGAACCCTGTAAACGTTTTACAGATGAAAGTAGTCCTACAGAGTGCTTGGCTTCCCTGCTTTTTCTTACAATCTTCTTTGGATGGCGGGGAACGTTAATGTAGCTTATTTGTTAATCAGAGGGAAAAGGCTGTACCTGAGAGGCTCAACAGTTGTGTTGCCTTTGCATGCATGGTTGCTTGCTCATCCACACGTGGAGAGATGAGAATGTACACTTGGAGGGTGCTGATTACTTTTTGCATCTAAGTTTTGCCTTGCTACAGCAGTAGAAGTGAAGCCTGTTTGGGGGTGATATTTCAGGTATGAGTCTGTTATCCACCTGGTGAGCCCTATCAGCAGAACAGTTGGATCCTAATTAGATTTTTTTTTTCCCCCTTATTGTTTTCATTAACCCCTTCTTTAGGGAAGTGGCACTGTATAGGCCTCCTATGTTTGCTGCATTTAAAGGGGCAAATGAGTATCAGTGGTGGAAATAATGTTCCTTTCTCCAGTGCCCAGTACTCACTTGTTTGCAGTCATTTGAGATTCATGGCTTTAAGGCTTGATTTCTGTCCCATTTGCTTGCAGCTGTGGGTTTGAATGTAGGAAGCCTGCTACACTCTATGCTGTTTTTTCGTTTAGAATTCGATGAGACTATCCCAGTCCTTGAAATAATGTCTAGGATGATAGGCTTGTAATACTAGATAGCTGAGAATCCTGGGAATTTGTTCTGTAACCTGCAGTTGGATCAGAACTGCTTTCACTTCCATGCTTGTTTTGTTTCAGGATGAATCTCATTTCCTAAAGAACATAAAAACTGCACGATGCCGAGCTGCCATGCCTCTGCTCAAGGTGCGTATGATGGGTGCCAAACCTCCAGCAGCTAAGTTTGAGCTCCCCAACCAGCACTGCTCCATATACCAGATTTAGGAGCCTCAGTTTATCAGCTCAATTCTATTGTGCAAGTGGAAATCCAGGTAACATTGTCAATCCAAGACTAAAATTTCTCTCTGACATAGCCACTTGTTTCCATACAATGCTAGGTGGCAAGACCTAGCAGAACTTCATAAGCTTCTTCAAGCTAATTGTGATGCTGCCACAGATGAGTTTTATGGTGATGAGAAAAAGGGAATGTCAGTACCTACTGAATGTGTTCAGGGAGAATAGAAAGAATACAGTAGTGTCCATGTAACTTGTTTGATGGAAATAATTGTTATCAGTTACTACTTGACACACAGATCACTGTCGTATATAAAAATGTCATTGCCTAGGTCCCTTCCCTAGCTTTGGTTTTGGGTTCTATCCTGTTACTGCAAGCTTCCAGTGTATTTCTGTGGTTGGAGTTCAGGAGCAGTCCTGCTGGTTAAAGGTACAGAACTAGTAGGAAATGGCAAAATGTGAGGTTAACAAGGCAAGTTGCCCATAGAAAGGAGGCAATATACAAGTATTCAGTAGCAGGAGAAAAGTAAATTTGAATGTCTGCCTGTTGTCCTGGGATCAAAGACTCAAATTCTCCCTGGTAGCCTCTAGCAAATTGAGTAGTTTCTAGATGCTGCACAGTGTACATTAGAACAAGGTAAGTGTAGTTCCTCTTTAGCAGTTCTCAGCATATGTAAAGAGAAGATTTGATCTGTGATGGCTTCATAGCAACCAACTTTTATATGCAAGAATATTACGGCAAGAAGAAGATGATTGTCCTTGAAACACTTCATTATTTTCTTTAAAGGCCTGAGTTTTGTCTTCTCCTGGCTTTTAAATCACTTCAAGCTTTTAATGTTTCGAAACTAAGTATGAAGTCCACGTTTATGAGCAGTTTGAAGTACAAAGCTAGGACATTTGTCTGAAAATGGTGGAATATAACAAATTTACTTCATTGCAAAATGCTTGAGAAGCAGTGTCACCCTTTCCTACTTGTAGCTTTGTCAGGATCAGCTTATCAAAATTATTTGCAAGCTACAAGATATGAGAGTGAAAGATGGTAGCTGTTAAGCAGAGGTTAATTGCCTGTATGAACTTACTGAAAATTTACGAGTATATGCTGTCATATCACTGGTCTTAGAGAATTGATAACTGGTGCTTCTGAAACTGCATTTCAGTCTTCTGAAAGCATTAAGAGTTCATGTCATGCATTCTCTCACCTGCGAAAGCATACTGTACTGGATGTTTCATGTTAGATGTTCAGGTAAAATTTACTCTTGTGCTTGCCATCTCTAACTTTTGAAGTATTTGCTGTAAGAGCCACTCTTTTGCCCTCCTTGCTTTCCAACACAGGTGTCTTGCTCTAAAACTAGCCTCACTGCCAGCTTCATCTTCAACTACTAGTGAGTGAAGCTGTGTTCACTACTGGCACATCACACACTGCCAAGTTCAACCATTAAACAATGTCCCTAAGCACCACATCTAGGCTCTTTTAAATATCTCCAGGGATGGTGACTCAACCACTTCCCTAGGCAGCTTGTGCCAGTGATTGATAACCCTTTTGGCGAAGAAACTTTTCCCAATATCCAATTTAAACCTCCCCTGTTGCAATTTGATGTCATTCCTTCATGTCCTATCGCTTGTCACGTGGGAGAAGAGGCAAAGACCACCCCAACTACAAACCTCCTTTCAGGTAGCTGTAGAGAGCAATAAAGTCTCCCCTCAGCCTCCTTTTCTGCTGGCTAAACAATGTCAGTTTCCTCAACCACTCCTCGTCAGACTTGAGCTCTAGATTCTTCAGCAGGTCTGTTGCTTATTTAAAAAGGATTAGAGCAGTACTGGGTCTGTTAGAGGAGACCAAAACAAGCTGTATCAAAAGCTGTAACAAGCCCTTGATAGGTACATTGCTCCTAGCACCTCAAACGTGACCATGCAGTGACATGCCAGTGCCATAATGGGAGCCACTGGAGCAAACATGCCTTTTCTACCCTCTGTTTCCAATTCTAGCTGTTGTTAGCAATGTACTACTTTAAACTTTCTGAAATTGCCATAGTTGCTTATATTTCTTCTTTGGAACCCAACATCCTAAAGTGTGAAAGCATAGCCTTAAACAGAAATTTGGGGACAGAACAAAACCAAACACCTAAGAAATGTGATCCTTGGTCCTTACATGCTACAAAGATTTATGTGTCCTTAATGTTACTGGACAGATCGAAGTTAAAATATTTCTGAGCCTGAAATGCTTGTCACTTCTGTCTATAGTAAGTGGCTTCTTTTTATCCTAAAAACTGCTCCTGTCACATCTCTATTTGAATAAGTGAATTTTTAAAATTATTGTAAATGTTGAGACAGAACCACACAATCAGATTAAATCAATAAATTAATAATAAAGATGACCTACCTTGGATATTAATTTTGAATCTACCTTGTTGGACACCCAAGCTGAATCTCCACCTCTGAAATATTTAACCCATGGTTACAGCATTTAAAGCCTTGTTTTAATTTTAATAGCTGTCATTGACCAGTTTTTAAAATGAAGTTGTATTTTTAGCTACTTGGGAATAATTCTTCTTTTCCTGCTTTCCAGCACATGTTGTGGAGCAAGTGTGGTTTAGAATTGTCAACTGTAGCCACGTAGCAAACGTGTGGCCTGTGTTTGTCAGTTGGGAACGTTTTGGGTATTTTTTTAGTATTGAAGAAACCCAACCAAACTCTGTGTGTACAATATTCAGCATGTGTAGTATTCAGTATCTTTTATGACATACTTAGCTGCTATTGTGACAGACGTAGGAAAGTTTGCTTGGAACAGTGGGACGTATGACCAGAAAGACTTCTTAGTGTACTTCAGTGGCTGGATGTGTGCAGTGACCATACCTGCTACCTGTTAGCTTGCCTGAGGCTTCATTAGTTTAAAGTATTATATGTACGTGTTGTGCCCTGTTTGTTGCTATTGGACAGTACTTTCAGAGGAACTTAGAATGAAAACAGTAAAATAGGGTGAGCTGAAATCGTGGTAAAGTGTTGAGATTTGTTATTCCCTTCACATTCCCAGTGGATGTGCAAAGTTGCAGGTGTGCGACTTGTACGTGGGAGAGAATGCTTCACCTAAACGGAACCAAGTGGCAGAGTTTGTACACAGTTTGTACGTGCTTCCCTGCAGTATTATGGAGGTGGATGGATGGAAAGCCATAGCAGAAAACAGTCCTTTGATGTTTTGTTGTGTGGCAAATTTCCTGCTTTCAAGCTCAGCCAGTTTTCACACTGGCCAGTCTGTGCCAGCAGCTGCATGAGATCTGTCCCCACTTGAGCACATCCTTTGGTACGAAAGAGAGCTCAAAGTTCTTGTGTTCAAAGAGGCCTTGTTTTGTTTCCACACAGATCAAAGTGAGAATAGCCTGATATGTCATGCTTTGGTGGAGTCACCATTGTCAGGCCTAGCTTGTCCCTGTGCCTAACCCAGAGCTATGGCAATCAGTAATAGGACCTACTTTTCACCTTGTTGTTTTCTTTAGTCTCCTGATTGAGACTAAATTCTCTGTTTGTACTGACAATACTCATTTTTCCCTTCCCCCTCTGCCCTGTACCTGCCTGTCTCAGGGGCAGAAAGTGTTGTGATGTTAAGTCCTTTGTAAGCACTTTTGTCTTTTTTTTCAAGATTAGACTGACCCAGAAACATAAACATAGGAGAGGAAATATACATTCCACCAGTATCCATAAAATACCAAAGACCCAGTGGTGTGAGTGAAGAAACAACCACCTGGAAGTTTTTTCACTGGTCTGTGGTGGGATCTGTTGGGGGCTGTAGTGAAAAGGATTCTGCATCCTTTGACCAGCCAAAGTGCTGCATGATCTTCATTACTCTCTAATTACATGGAGTATCTCAAGGCAGTGGAACTCGGTGTTGTGGTTTAACTTGGCAGGCAGCTAAAGCAACCACAGAGCCATTTGTTCTCTCCCCCCACCAGTGGGATGGGGAAGAGAATCGGAAAGGTTAAAACTTAATGGGTTGTGATAATGTTGGTTTAATAGGACAGAAAAGGAAGATAATTATAAATAATAATAATACATAAAACAAGTGATGCATAGCACAATTGCTCACTATCTGGAGCCAATGCTCAGTTCCAACTAGCTATACCAACTTGTACCAAGTTGTATCTAATCAGAGATTCCAGTGGCATAAAATGTTGTGCTCCCTATGGGTTTTGTCCACAACATTTGGGTAATATTACTAATGTGATTTTTCCTACTTAGCTGCTGTTCAGGTTAATAGGAAGAGGCACATCGTGATGTTTGCAGGGATAAAGGTCTTGGTTTCTGTTATTAAAGTCCAAGTACATTATGTGGATGGGATCTACTACTTGCTGCTTGTTTTAATAAATAAATGCTTAAAAATAATAGAGGGGAAATTGGTCAATGTTGAAGGTAAAGGGTGAGGAGAGAACATAAGTCTCCTTTTCCAGTAGGAAATAAATAGCAGCTGTCTTTAAGCATTACAGGTCAATATGGATTGGATAAATAAGCCTTTGCTTGTTGTTACCTGCTGAGAGAAGAAACTTCATCTTGTAATTGGAGAAGCTGTGAGCCCTCAAGGTTGCATCTTCAGATCTGCTCTTCCCTTCCCATTTCTGTTCCTTCTCAAAGTGGGGAGGTAGTATAATTTGCTTCAGTCACAGTTGATCATTGCCATTTGACAAATATTCTCTGCCTAGATGTCATTTTAGAATAGGGAAAGGCATTTATATTTTTTTAAATAACCACTCTAGGATCATCTTATGAAATGCAGAGCCTTATCTGTCTTACCCAAGTACAGAGACACATTCCTCGGAACAGCTGCAACCCATTTCCTTTATCAAATGTTGTATTTTATCAGGTGATTATGATTATTCTGTTATGGCCTCTGTCATATGTTTCATTTCACAAGATAAGGTGAACTCTAAGCAGTTCAAAATGACAGAGTAAGCAAAAACTGGGGGCACTAGTGTACAACCAGAATCAGCCACATACATTTTTAAAAAGCATATGGCAGAGCTCATGCTGTGAAACTCATTTAAACCAGAGATACTTATTGTATGCTAATATGGCTCTTTGCATGTTCAATTATTTCTTTGTGGCATAACCCCCCCGTCTCCTTACTTAATCCTCTTCAGATCAGTTGAGTGCTGGGTTTTGACCTCCAAAGTACGTGCCATGGGGGGTTACCATTTCATAAATCTTTGACTTTCAGAAGTGATTTTTGTAAATGTTGTCACAGCTATGGAATTAATTCTTAGTGTGTAGTGTGTGCAAGTGTGATGCTACAAAGTCACAATTGTCTTGTGTTGCTTAGTAAATGAGGGCTACAGAAGGGGTCTCCACTATCAGGTCACAGAGTTCCCTTAAGCAATGTCACAAAAAGTAGCTGCAAGAGCAGTCACAAGAACATATGAGAAAGAAGAGTGCTTCTGGGGAAGATTAAACTTCATGCCTAAATAGTAATAAGCAGCTAATGTTAGTTCTCCTATGTGGAAATACATATCAATTGATTACAGACCTGATTTTTCTAGAAAGTCCTTGTTGGTCATTGCAATCTTATTTTCTGTGCTGTTGTTCCATATTATTTTTATAGACCTTGGAAGAAAGAGGGTAATCTCTCACTCTTGACAGCACAGAAGGTTCAGCAGGAAACAAGAATTAAGCAGTGATCAGCAGACACTTCTCTGCAGGAGCAAATCTTTATTGGCATCTATTCAAAATGAGTTGCTGCTAGAAAGAGATGTGAATCAAAGCCATTTCTTTCATCCAGAATTTCAGTAAGCCTTCAACACTCAGAAGCTTGTTGTCTTAGGATATTCTTTATTTCTTTCCTGGACTCCTCTCAAGGGTTTTAGGGTTAGGGTTTTTTGTCATCGTGTTTTACTCCTCAATTTGTTTGAAATTTGTTAATTATAGAAGATGTATCACAGCCCTTGGTAAGGCTTTGCACTGATTAGATAACCTTATCTGCTGAGAAATAAGTTGTGCACAGCAAAGCAGCAGCTGGACAACTTTAGAATTTGAATAAACTGTAACTTCATGATTCTCTCCTTTGATACCTATGTAGGGATTGGGAAAGAAGCCTGACTAATTGTTTCACTACTAAGGAATCAGTGTTCCAACCTCATGTAGCTCCTGGGGTTGGAGCCTTGAGAATTGCATAAAATCTTACACACAGTGGAGTTTGTTGCATTGAATATGTCCCTGGTCTATTTTGAGTGAACTTGTCTTAGCTTCATCCAGATTTATTTGAAATGAGCTGTCTGGAATTACATGACCTCCATGTTGTCTTTTTCCTAATAGTGGCCTTCTATTTGTCAGGGAGGAAAAAATTACATTTGGAGGTCTCACATGTGGGACTGGTTTGTCTTGCATTTCAGCAGATTTCTGAGGGTGCTGTCAGCTCATTCCTCAAAGGCTTCTTCAGGGTATCAGAAAACTGTCTAGGTTCTGCTCAGTTGTCTTCCACTGTTACCTTAACTTTTAAAAAAGTATTTAATTTCTGCTTTATAACTGTGTTCCTTGTAAGATTTGTGGTCTCTGTGACTGCTCCCTCTTTTGAGTAGCACAGACACCTCTGTCTTGTGTGAACTCTCACCTTCTGACATGTCTAAAGGTTTGACCTCTCCTCTTGATTAGTTCAATAAATATCCTGCTTTTTAAAATGTTTATGGATATTGTCTGATCCTAGTGGTGATGACATTTCCATCTGATCTGTTTAATAGGGTTGGAGGGAGAAGGAAAGTCCTACCTTGATTACAACCTATATATAAATATCTGATAGAGAGTCCTGAAATTAATTTCCGGTAGCTGATCTACAAACTTTTTTCCTACCAGGTTTGGTTGGTGAGTGGATGAATCAGCTGAATAGATTTGGGTGACTGGTAGATCTCAGTGAAATGATAAAAGAATTTCATTTTCTTTTTCATTTAAATGTGAATGAGCTGTTGGTAGAGATGTCACTCAAGAATCTCTTTGTTATTTTAATGAACCTGCATTAAACCATGCAGGAAATTACAAGGCATTTGTTATTTAACTACTGTATATGAATTTACAGCAGTAGAAATTCATAGCCCTCCTCTAATAATAGAATTAGTTAATAAAGGAGGTACAAGGGTAGAAATGCATCTTGGAGGCATTTATGTCTATAGTGTAAATTTTTTTTGCCACTTTTGGGGAGTGTGTAGTTCAGGTACAGGTTTCCAACCCCATCCCCTTCCTGTCTCCCCTAAAACACCTGTTTTACATTTCTCTTACATGATTCATATTTATTAACTGCAGTTCTAGCATCCATTTAGCTGTGTCTGGACTCGCCATGGCTATCAGGTGGGTGTGTTCTGGTCCTGCTTTGGGGAGCTTCATCTTTCTCTTCTTGCTAGTAGAATTTAAAACATGAAGAAAAAAAAATCTATTTCTCTTGATCTATTCTGCTTTTGTGAAGAAGTGTGATAGGTTGACCTTACCTGGAGGACAAGTACCCACCAAGCCACTCTGATCACTTCCCTCCTCAGCAGGACAGGGAGGGAAGAAAAATAAGATGGAAAAAAATAATCATGGGTCAAGGTAAAGGCAGTTTAATAAAGCAAAAGAAAAACAAAATATTTATTGTCTACTTCCCATGAGCAGGAGATGTCCAGCCACTTCACGGGAAGCAAGGCTTCAGTATGCATAGAGGTTGCTCAGGAAGACAAATGTCATAAATAATAAATGCCACTCCCTTCCCTTAACTCTTCTTTTCTCTTTGCTTTTATTTCCTACCTCATGGCGTCTGCCCAGCAATATCCCTTTGGTCAGCTTGGGTCAGCTGTCCCAAGATCTTGCCCAGCCCCAGGCTACTGGTGATGGGGGAATGCTGGAGATACAGCCTGGATGCTGTGCCAGCCCTGCTCAGCAGTAGCCACAAAGCTGGTGTGTTATCAACACCTTGCTGGATACCGATGTACACACAGCACAGCACTGGGAGGGCTGTTGACTCCAGCTCAGCCAGCCTAAATACAGGAGGACAGACTGTCTGTGGCTGACTGACAGGTTTATTACAAGAGAATTTATCTTGAAGGAGAGGATGTACCTGGGAGGGTGTGTCATTTCCCTGTGACATTTGATGCCAGATGAAATGCTGAGGTGTCCTGCTTCCTAGAAATTTTGAGCACTGTCCTTAAGTGTCCTCAGGCAATGAAAGCTGAAAGTATTTGTGGAAAGTGAAGTACTCTTCCATTTAGAGTGCTTGGACAATGGCTGTGGGATTTCATTTTTGGGTTCTGGATGACTTTTTGACAGGTTCTGATGACCTTGTAAGCTGTATGATAACAATGCTTTATTTTGCTTTCCCAGGCTGCCAGGAGAGTGATCTTGCTTTCCGGAACACCCGCCATGTCACGGCCCGCAGAGCTCTACACACAGATTGCAGCTGTCCAGCCAGCCTTCTTTCCGCAGTTCCACACCTTTGGGTTACGCTACTGTGATGCCAAGAAGGTACTTCACTGGGGGCAGTGGCAGACTTGGACTCTGCAAACAGCATGTTGTGGTATTTTATTTTTTCAAAATCTGGATGCTTCATCCATTCATGCTGAGAAAGTCTTGCTGCGGAGTAACAATTTGAAAGCTCTCAACCTGAAAAGTTCTAGGTGCTGTGGTAGTGAGCATGACATATGAAGGCTTCTTGACAAAATATGTCCTGAAAGCCATGGACATAAAAAGCTTAAAAAAACCAACCCAAAAAGCATAGCTCAGAAAAGGAGCATATTCTAATAAGAACTTGCTCCCAGAGTGTTTTAAAGGTTAGGTTTGGACTAATTAATTAAAACAAAAACAAACACAAAAACAAACAAAAAAAAAAACCCAAAAAACAACCCAGTTTCTAGTCTGCTTTAGTGACTGTTTAACCAAGTAAGGCCTTGGTTGCTTGGGATTTGGGATTTTATACCTCCAGGTAAGTAAAAGAAGACTTTATATTATATCCTCTACTAATTCAGGAAATGGATTGATACTCAGCGTATCTTGAAAATAAATTACCTTCTCTTATCTCTGTCAGCTGCTCAGCAGTGGTTTGAGCAGAGTCATTGAGCCCGACCACTGCAAGATCTTGGCTTTGCAGTCACCCAGCATTTGTAACCATGATGGCAGGTGTCTGCTTGGCTTTCAACATACAGGCAACTCAGCTGTGCTTGGACTTGCCATCTCTAGGGCTCCTGTGTTAGAGCACACACTGCTAAGAAAAGAGCTCTTGCTGCTGCCTGTTGTACGAGTTGTCTCTAGCATCTTCTGTGTTGGTTGTATAGATAGAAAAGGCAGAACCAAAGTTCCCCTCATTTTTTTATTAGGAACAAAAGTCCTTTATCCTGGTTTGCCCTCCAGTTCCTCCAGGACAAGCAGGTAATATGGTACAGAGTAGTGTGGCAGCATGAGCATGGTCCTTGTGTTGTATGAACTTGCTTGCTCTGCTTTGTTCTCACGTAATCCATTTCACTTCTTGACCCTCACTTTCCCTAAGACTGGGGAGTAACTTTCATCAGAGTGGTTGGAATGACTCTTTTGTTGCTCCAAAATATTTATAGGAGAACTGAACATCACCCATGTATGCCATAAAAATAGTTATAGCTATTTGTAGGTCTTTTGTGTTTCGTTTTTTGTTGTTAGTTTTTTTTTTCTCTTGAGTAGCTAACCTATACCAAGTTTCCATCAAAAAGATTCATACTCTGCAGTCTTGTATAAAGTTCTCAAGTCCCTTTTTTGCTTGATCTGAATGCCCACTTTTCCATTCAGAGCTAGTGTAGTCCTGTTATGTGCATGTCCAAATGTGCAAGCTAGATGAGCAGTTCATTTACTTAGGTATTCATATGCTGATGCCACTGACTAAAGTAAGGCTATTTAGCATGCAGAATCAGAGGTAGAGAAGTTGAGTTCTGGAAGATGACAGTAATCATGTTGGCAAACAACTGCTTTCCTGGCAGGGGATGAACTTAACGTTTTCTCCATCCATGGTAGGAATTACATAGAGGGAGAGGGCCACATCTTCTGCTGAGCTTCATTATTTTTGTTGAAAGATTCCTGACTGAGCAGCGTCCAGAAAGCTTCCTAGAGGGAAATGAAGAGATGCAGTTTAATGTTGTTGGGTTTCTGCAGAAAAAAGAAAGTTGAATTGCAGCGTGTGACTCTAAATAGGTTTGGAATTTCATAGACCCTTTGAGGGTAAAGTTTTGGATGACTAGCTGTTGTTTCAATTACAAGGCATATGGACCTCAGGTAAGATGTTGAATTGGATAAAAGAAATTGAATTGTTGTGCATGATCCAGGTTATACAGTGTATTCTGTGTAAATGAGTTTTTGGCCTACAGTGAAACTCAGCATGGAGGTCACAATTTGATTGGGCTCCCCTTCAAAATCTCCACAGAGTTTCTAGAACAATTTTCTTTGCCTGTTTGACCCACCTTTAGTAGACAGTTGAACATACCTGGTCTTGTCAGTGCTCACATGGGACATTTTGCTACAGTTAATAGCAGTAAATGATTGAGTGAACCTAGAAAGAATGTGGTTATTTACAGAAGTGGGGCTGCTGGAAATGAAGAGATGTGGATAGTATTAGAGGGGAAGAATGGGACTGCTGAATACTGAGTTGCCACAGATCCACTCAACAATGAGTAAATTAAAAGGTATTTTAATGATTGTAGTTGTTCCCTTGTGACCGTAGTAAGTCCCTCATTCTTTTGCTCAGCTGGACCCTGAAATGGTATTAGCAGTTACATACTCTGAAGAAGTGTTGTGGTACTTCCATTGCTGTTGCTTAAATAGCTTCCTTTTTGTCCTGAAAGTGGCAGCTTTGTGAGTGGGGTTGGAATTGCAGAGTAACAGAAAGGTTTTGCAAGGCTTCTGGAGATGTCAGGATGAAAGGTGTTATCTAAAAATGTTTTTGTATTAATAATAAATCTGATCGCATTATAAGATTAAAGAAAAATTGACAAACCCAAACCATTCAATTTAAAACTAAAACCTGACTAGTTTCGGTTTGAGGATAATAGATTTTATGACAGAAAATTGTGAGTGTCTGGCAGATGTGATTAGAAAAGATATAAAATAAAAGTTTATCATTTTGTAATTCAACCTCCCAGCATCTGTACTTTTAAAAATGCGGCAAGTGAAATGTCACCTGCTTATTTACAAAATATCTGAAGTCTGCTTCCCAAAATACATGCTGTGAATTCATTTTTCAAACTGGGTGATGTTGGCAAATATTAAATAATTTCTGTCTGAGCACATGCTCTGAATTTGTAAGAGTTTGGCAGCTTCTGCTAACACTGTAATAAGTTTACTGACTCATGTAAGATGCTGTAGCATTTTGGTAAGAAAATCACAGTTGGAAGCATTTGTTCTGGAATGTTATGGATCAAAGCCAGATGTGTATTTTGGCAGAATAAATGTCCCTCTTTTTTTCTCTCTCCTTTTCCACAATAGGAGATATTAAATTGCAATTTAATAATTCAAAAAATAATAATACTTTTTATCACTAGCTAGGTGCAGCATAGAACTAGCGTGTTTTCTTGTTTGCAAATTGTTTCAGCAGCGGTCACAATAAGAGAAATAGTCATCTGAATATACTGTAGGGATTCTGCCTGTATATGCTTTTTAATGTGACAGTAGATAGAATTAATTGTGCTACATGGACATAAAACATATGTGTTATTTGCTTGTTATGGAAGTGTAAAGTGGATAAACATGGGCTGCATGAGCAGAATGAGGTAGGCTGAGAAGTGTCCAGGCCCCGTAGCAGGTCATGATCAGTAGGCTAGTCATCGCTGATCCCTGCTGCTCAACTACCAGTGAGCTTAGGACAGGACCTTCTTGGTTGTGTACATCTGCTCTGCTGGGTCTATAGATCCTGAGGAAATGCAGAAAGACAAGTGGCTAAAGTTTGTGGCTCAGCACTCTCAGCTTTCACGCAGCATGCCTAAAGCTAATAAACCCAGCTCAACTTGAGCCAGCTTTTCATGGACCTGAGGGTATGTATCTACATTGCACTCCTGGTTTCAGGGAAGCAGAGCTGTAGTACCCATGCTGGCTTTTTGTGGGCTTGGCTTAAATCCAGGTGGGCTTATTACCTCTAGTTGTATTGCCACTGTGCTGCTGTCAGAGCCAAAGTTTTAACTCTACAGGATCCAAACTGGATGCATGTCTAGGGTTTGAACTGCTCCCTGCTTTAATGAACCTGCTTTAGATAATAACATGGTACTACAAGTATGTAAGAATAGATTAAGTCAAACGAGTTTTAGTCATGAGGGCCAGAACCTGAAGTCAGTTAATGGTTCACATCAGTACCTCATGACAATAGAATTGCAGTTTGTCCTCTTAAGTCTCAACCTGAAGTGGGAATGTTCACTTCCAGGTATCCCAGGCATCTTACTGTCTGTAAGTGGTTTGATTCCTTCTTTCTGTGTCTCGTAGCATGTTCTCATACCTGTTCCATCAAAGCACCATCCTTTAGACGCAGTCAATAATGTGACTAACCTCATGGCTGGTACAATTTATTTTTTGTCCCACGGATTCTACAAGAGGATGGAGGATTCGGTGAATATTTTGGAGCTTTTTCCTATTTGACTTCCATTTCTGTGTTGCAGAAGGTTACTTTTGGGAAAGGCAAATGAGAGACATTTTTTTTAAGGTTAAATCTACTTTAGCAATTAATGTGATGCTATGAGAATGGAGCAGCAGGCCATAGGGATTGGTGCTGAGGTTCCTCACAACTCCATTCAAAGGGGTATACATATGTCTGTAGGGGGTTACTTTGTGTGGTTGTTCCAAGACCAGAGATTGTATTTTTTGGCTCTTTTTGATGCTACCACTAAGACTTGCAATGTGAGGAAGATTTCCCCTCCCGTTTGCCTTGGTTTTAAGTATTACTGCACCTTATTTGCTGAAGTTTGTTAAATAAGTATATCTCTTCAACCTTCAGCATAAAACCCCTGTTCATCTTCCTTCCAAAAGAAAGTTGCCTAAAGAGGGTTGTTTTGGGGAGTGTACCAATTTTGTTAGCTTAACTGTTTGTTAGCTTAGTTATTCTTTTCCAGAGAACAAATGATCGGCTGTGAGGTTACTAGTAGGAGAAGAGATGAGGCTGAGATTAATTGAACAGATATGTCTGTACACAGAGTATTGGAGGATAGGTCAGGTTCAGAGGCGAGTGCTTCAAGGAGGAGTAAATGAAGGGTTTGCTCAGAGGAGCTTTGAAGTGATGATGCTTTGAAGAGACAATGCTTGGAGTGACGTATTTCAGGCCACAATTTATTTATGGTTTGCTTGAGTCTGAGCCAAACACGGTAATGGCAGAAACAGAGTATGTCAGGGAGCAGATCAAGAGACAGGCAATTTTGACCTAGCATTTATTGGGCATGTCAGAGAAGTCCGACATCTCTGTAAAGATTGGGTTAAGGATGCTTATTGTACTGTTAGGGAAGATTTTTGTGTGTCTGTCTGCTTGAAGCTGTGGTAAAAGTGTGTGCACAGTACTGCAGTGAGTTATGTAGCCCATCCAAAGCTGCAAGTGGAGAGCAGAAACACCTTGCTGTGTGAGAAGGAATGCCAAGGTACTTCAGTGGTAGGGATCCTTACCTTTCTAGTTGTACACTTTCCTATACTTCCCTGAGCACTTGGAGGCAGGAAAAAGGGAAGTTTATAACCATCTCATATTGGGTGGATAAGCTTATACACTTCTCTATTTTTGCTATTTTTGTCAAATCTCTCTTCCTACTGACCGTTAAGTTCTTGCCTTGTTCAGTTTCCCTGGAAATACATTCTACTCTTGGATTGCCTCCAGACCAGTCTTTTGTAAGTTTGATACTGATAACTGCTCTGATCTTCCCAGATGCCATGGGGTTGGGACTACTCTGGATCATCCAATTTAACTGAACTGAAAATTTTGCTGGAAGAGTCCATCATGATCCGACGTCTGAAATCTCATGTGCTTTCCCAGCTTCCAGCAAAGCAACGCAAAGTGGTTGTGGTTGCTCCTGAAGGCATTAGTGCAAAGACCAAAGCTGTCTTGGCAGCTGAAGCAAAGAAGATGGTCAAAGGATATGAAAGTGTAAGTCAAAAACTATTTTCATGATGAGCCACTGGTATTTCAGGTGCCTTTATTAAAAAAACACAAGTGGAGAAATAGTGCCCTGCATTGCAAGGAAGGTCAGAGCCACACCTCATGTGAAGGCACGGTGTAAAGCTGTTGAAGGCACAGTTTTAAAGGAGTATACAACACAACCAAAACAGCTCAGCTTTTTTTCCTTTTGATTTATGTGGTCTACTTTGTCCCTTTGTGTAAGGTACCATTTCCTCTCTCTTTCCTCTCATTAGTCCTTTCTGATTGTCTTTTGTGCCTCCTGCCTCTGTACTTACTCTTCTGTCTTGCCTTGTAATCCTATTCACCCTACACACACTGCCTTGCTCAAGCTGCATTGTGTACACAGCAGTAGCCAAAAGCATGGAGTGTAATTTTGCTTTCTGTGTTTGTTTTCCTTGTATGGATGGGAAATGCATGTTCTGTGCCCCTAGCTTGCTAATACAGTTCTGTAAGAACTTTGGAGGTTTCAGTTGGGAAATTCTTTCTCAGCTAAAACTACATTTGTGATACACTTGTCATCCAACTTGTAGGTATTGAGTAGGAAGTAGGAATGGAGGTGTTGTAGTAGGAGTCTGTTAGTATCTAACATGCCCAGTGGTGAATAGGGGACAATCCCATGCAGTCTCTTGTGCATTTTTAGGCTGATTTTTTTCTTAGCAAAGTGTTTACTGACAGCCTCAGACATCCCTGATCTCTAAGTGAGGAGGAGAAAACCCATTTTTTAGGCTCATACTTATTCATCTTTCTCTCTGCAGAAACAACAGGAGAAGGAAGCTCTTCTTCTCTTCTACAGCAGAACAGCAGAAGCTAAAATCCATTCAGTCGTGTAAGCTGCATGTCATTGCTTCGTTCTTGCCTAGTAAAATGTGTTTTTCCACTGAGAACAGGAAAATGGTGCCTTAGAGATAACAGCACAGGGACATGAAGCATAGCCTCAAGCCAGCTTAGAAAAAATTGATTTTAATTACAATGCACTAAACATTTTCTTCTCTTGGAGTTCTTAGGCTGAGTAGGTCTTCTGATTTCATTCCAGATATGGATCTGAACTGTTATTTGAACCATCTGAAATTACTTGGTGTTTGGGAGTTGGATCAAGTTCCTGGGCCTGGACCCTATTTCAACTGGGGGAGCTGGGGGGCAGAGAGAATAATGAAATTAAAAGTACCAACAGAATTTGAGAAAACAAATGCTGCAGCCCTGCTGCAGCAGGAACCCTGAGCCAAGAAAAACCTTGAGATAGACTGAGCTTTAGTTGTAGCACGCTCAAAGAATGTCACAGACCTTACTGAATTCTTGGCTCTTCCACAGAGCTCACATGGGACCTCAGTGGCAAAAGGTTTCTATCATAGGTGTTCTTTTAACTCTGTCTTCCTTCGAAATAATTTCTTTCTGTGACTTTCTGTGCCCTTTTATCCTTAGCCTTTTGCAGGGACTGCAAAGGAGTTGCTTTGGGTCATAATAAGTAATATGCTAATAACATGAAAACAGTTTACTCTTCAACAGCCCTCTGAACGTAAGGACCAGCTGATGTGTGCTGTGTGATTTCACAGTCTCAGACCTTGCTGCAGAATCTGCCTGTTTGGCACAGAACTGCACTTCAGAGTCCCAGTGCTCATTTCTGTAGAAGAGTTTCTTCCTTTTTATGTTAGCGAACAGTTAGAAGACTTTCTTCCTTTTTATATTCAGTGGCAACTGTGAACTGAATGTAAAACCATGAAGTGCTGTTTACTTGACTCTCTGGTAGGAACTAGTCTTTTTTTTTTTCCCTCAGGTTTAGTAGTGTTTAAAATACCACTTATTGTAAGCTGATAATGTACAGTACCATTACATAATGGTACTGTGCTATGATACTCAGCACCTCTGATGTCTTAACCTCAATAATGGTGTCTTCCACTGAAATGGTTAGCCATTCGTTAAATGCAACATGGGAATGAGATATAAAATAACTGTAGTGTGTTGGCATCTGCTTGTTACACTGAATGTTCACTTTGTTATTTGTTTTTCTTTAAAATCCAGCAGTCCTGCTTCTATCACAGATTTCTTTGTGAAATGGTATTGTAGCATCTGAATGTCACAGAACTCTGGGAGCTCTCTGCATAGCACTGATACATCTTAATATAGCACTGGAAATCCCGCTTGGCGTTTTCTGACAGTTGCTGCTGACCTAAGCTGTGTTGTTGATAGCAGAGAACTCTGTCTTCCTGATCTTTGCAACAGCTTAATTTTTCCAAAGAAAATATGACATTTGTATCATCTGTTCTGATAGCTGTTGCTCTACTTAGTTACAAATTTTGTGCTTTTAGGTGTTTTTCAGACTTCAGTTGACGTGATATCACAAATTACTATATAGGAATGTGTTCCATAGCTCAGCTATTAGTCCATGGAAAAAGCCAGATGTTTTCATTTAATTAACACTGTTTTACTGTGTTCAAATGGAGTCTTGTTATGTTCATTGGTCATTAGCCTATATGTTTTAAGATAATTCCAAGAAGTAACCTGTGTATTTAGATTGTTAAGGCCTAGTAAATGGAGAACACTTGTAAGAAAAGACTTTTAGGGTATTCTGATGCATGAGTTTAGAGATCTTTTCTTCTAAAATAAAAACAATCCAAGTATAGATAGAAAGGATAATTGTATATATAGGTCAGCTTTGTGTATTGTGATTGTACAGAAGTTAGAAGTGCAGCAGGGTAACTGATATTGTCAAAGAAATATAAATGGCCTCCAGTTGATTGGTCTGGGATATGATATTTCAAGTAGAATATAATAAACTGATTGATACACAAGTGTAACTGTAACCACGTGTCCAGCTGTGGTGAGGAAAAGATGAGTAGATTTTCCTGCAGTGCTATTGGAGGCAAGTCAAGGAGGCTTGTCTTGCTACTTGCAATCTACTGCAACTTTTTAATGCTAGTTTATTTTGTAGTTTCTGTATATAGATAAGCAATAACTTTAAAATTTGTTGTGAGCAAAGCCTCTATTCTCTCAGTACATAATTTAGAGACTTTAGGAGGTTTTTTTTTTCCTCTTTCACTCAGAGAATACATCCTGGAGTTACTGGAAAGTGGCAATGACAAATTCCTGGTGTTTGCTCATCACAAGATAGTGCTGGATGCAATAGTTGCAGAGCTGGAGAAGAAAGTAAGTAATTGAGTCATCTTAACCTTATCACTATTCCAGCTTCAAAACTGTTTAAGAACTCCCCATAGTCATGGCCAGTCAGGTAGTTGATGAAAGTTAGTGGCAGAGATAATTTTTACTTGCTGTGCTTCTGAATGTGCCCTTCACTGAGGAAGCTGAGCTGTCAGAGAGAATGCTTCATAGGATGCACTTTCTATTAGCTGAATGGCTTTTGTTGTATGTAATGTTCTTTAATCTCCATCATCTGCCCTGGAGCTTGTGAATTCTTGGAGGAATGTTACCCTGTGTGGCCATCTCTGCTTTGTCTTCCGGGCTTTCCTCAAAGCAAAGGAATGTAACAACCCAAGCCCAGTTAGGGATGGTTGCCTTTTTCTCTGTGCTGCTCTTACATTTTTGAACTGGGATACTGTAGGGAGACTTAATAGACCAGCCCATTATCTCTCTGACTTCCAGAGTGTTTGGCAAATTATTCATGTGAAGCTTCTGTGGGCAGCCCTAAAGAGCTTTGGCTTGTGTTGGGGCAGTGTGAGGGAAAGTTTAAGTTAATATACCAAACTAAAAACCGTAGTGGCAGTGGTGACTTTGCTGCTTCTGTGGCAGCACCCTCCAGTAGAGCAAGGAGGTTGGATATTGAAGAATGTCCAACAGCAATTGAGGTGTGTAGGATCCCACTTCCTCCCAAACAGGGTAAGACTTAAGGAGGTTGGGGAGGCTGTAGCAGCTGGAACATCACACACGGTGTTCAGTTTTGTGTTAATCCAGTTGCCTTTCCAATGTACTGCAGTTGTTGGCTTGTTGCTGTGCTTCCTGTTGCACAGCGCTGGTAGAAGAACAATGCATGTCTTGTGTTGTGAACAGAGCAGAGGCACATTTTATGGCTACAATGCCTCTGCCTTAAAAATGAGGAAAGGTCTCAAATACAACTGCTGCCTTTTTATTTTACTCATTCTGGGGAACAGAATCCACTAAAACCTGGAAAGAGGATATGGGAAGGGGGGGTGCAAGGCCTCTAAAAAGTATCCTCTGCTGCCTTTCCACAGCGTGTTGAATACATTCGCATTGATGGCTCCACACCTTCGGCTGAGCGGCATTCTCTGTGCCAGAAGTTCCAGTTCTCAGAGAAGCAGGTTGTGGCCATCCTGTCCCTCACTGCCGCAAACATGGGCCTCACGTTGTCCGCTGCAGACCTGGTGGTGTTTGCTGAGCTCTTCTGGAATCCAGGTGTATGTGTTCTGGATGGGAGATGGGTTGGATGCTCCCTGGAGAGCAGAAATATTGGTGCTTAGGAAGAAATATAATGAGCAAGGGACTTTCCCTGTGGTTATTCTCTTTCCCTGCTTGCTGCTTGTCTGTGCACCTCCAGGTGCATGGGCTTGAACCAGTGAGGCTGGTTGCATAGCTTGCTGGCTGGAGAAGATGATGGGAAAGGGGAACATGCACTTGTTTGTTAACTTGAAAGAACTCTTGACAGCTTGCTTAGTCAAGGCCTGAAAAGGTCCATCAGCAGTGCTGACCCCCTACTTCTGAAAACTGCTCAGTGCCTTTTGGGAGCCCAGTGCACCACATTACTTCTTGTCTTAGTCTGTATATGAGAATGTGAGTGTTGACAAGGTCCACATGGAAAGCAGTCACTAAGCACAAGAAACAAGATTTTTTTTCTCTAATACTTACACTGTTTCTGCTGCAGCTCTCACTCAATTTTCTTTGTCATATTTTTACATAAAGGTTTTGATCCAAGCAGAAGATCGGGCACATAGAATTGGACAGACCAGCTCTGTTAACATTCACTACCTGGTGGCTAAGGGCACAGCAGATGACTACTTATGGTAGGAAGTGAGCAAGACAGTTTGGTCCTCCTGTTGCCTGTTTTCACTGTTTGTGTTGTGATGTAAGTTGCTTCATGTTAGTGCTGACTTCCACAGCCTGTGAAGGGGGAGCAGTAACTACTGATCAGGGCTGCTGTGAGCTGGTGACATGGCATGGCCACAGTGAATCTAAATGACTGCATCATTGCCTTCCTCTGGCTTTTAAGTGAGCCCTTTGGCTGGATTAAAGAAGTGCTGCTGACCCAACTCTGGAGAGCTGTGGTGTGGGCCTTTTTGGCTGCAATGAGCTATCAGTGGACACTGGTCCTTAGGGCTGGGGAATCTGATATGCTGGGGAAGAGGAGGATCTGAGGAATCCTTAGTGCTGCAAGGGAACTGACCTGCAAATGATGAAAAATTGTCTACCAGCTGGTTGATTTAAAGTCCAAAATTACATCTTTATTACCTTGTTTAAAAGAACAAATGAACTAAGTGAACTTGTGCAGTTCCCAGAATATCATGATGGCAAATAATTATAACCCTACAATTCAGGGATCTGGAAACTGATGCATTGCCCACATTTCATGGAAAGTTAATGACAGTAATTCTGCCTTTATTTGTGAAATGCTGTCCGTGCAGTCATTAATGCTTAATGGGAAGGAAATATGGCTCTTTAAAGGAGGACAGTGGTATCCTTTTTAAAGGCAAGAAAAAGAACACGATGGCACAGCTCTTTGGTAAAGGCATTAATTATGCTGTGGCCTTTGCTTCTTTCAAAGTGCCTGGTGTGCAGGTGCAACTGGGGCCTCTTTGGACAGTGCTGGATTCTTCCTCCTACAGTTGATTGGGAGATTCCCCAGAAATGCTGATGTGTCTGTTGTTGGGGATTACTATTGCTGACCTTGGAGACTGAACAGACCCTGTTTTGGGACACTGATATGTGTGTTCTCCAGATACTTATAGCCTGAAATCCTCCTCTTGTTACTTAAATTGGGTTGATTGATATGTCAAGACAGCATATGGTCATCAAACAGGAGCAGGATAGGCTAAGGAAACTAACAAGTTTTGGTAGGAAAGCCATCTTTATACCCCTGTTACATATTTCTTTCATGCACACACAGTAAATGACAGTGTCCTTGCATAATAATTTCTTCTTTTTACTTCCTTTCTATTTCTTTCTCCTAGGCCAATGATTCAAGAGAAAATTAAAGTGCTGGGGGAAGCTGGTCTTTCAGAAACAAATTTCTCCAAAACAGCTGAATCCACTAATTACTGCCCTAAGGTAATTGACTTGAAAGAATATGGATGGTCCCTGGGAGAGGCTGAATGGGCTTTGGCTTATGTATATCTAGATTGGCAGGTGATTGGTAAGATGACTTTACATCTATTCTGCCTTCAGTGGCAAAGACCAGATTCTTCAGCTCCTCCCAGGATCCATGCCTTGACTTGGACTCTCCACAGAGAGTTCCAACCATGCTGCCTGCAGGGAGACATGATAGTCTCTGTATACATCTGAGATGTATGTGGGATATATATATGATATATACACACATATACACTTTCTCAGGTGGTTGCCCTCTTGATTGTCGCTCACTTTGTTTTTATATGAGCGTGTATATACAGATTCTGTTCTAATTTCTCAGACAGATCCAAAGCAGAAGACCATCTACGAACTTTTCCAGAGAACCTTCTCTGAGAGTGGAGATGATGCTGATGAAGTTTTGCTTTTGGAGGCAGCTGATGCTTGCTGTGAGTTTGACTCTGGCAGTGTTTTGCAAGATACCAAAGGAGAGAGATGTTCAGTGAGTCCCCCTAAAAAGCGGCGTATTGACGAGTTTTTTAAAGTGTAATGAAGACAATAAAAGAGATGGTGGCTTAGATACTTTTTTAATTGTTATTAAGGGGGGGTGGGGGTAAAAAGGTATTTTGAGTTTTCAAAAATAAAAAGACCTAAGTTTTTCATCTCTCTAGTGTGTTTAATCTCTGAGGATGAGAGGGCAGTCTGACAGCATGATGAGCAGTGCACCCTTGGCAGCCTACAAGTTCTGTAGTCCTAGTTTTGCTGATGACTGAGTGGCCATGGGCAAGTAGTACACTGCTTTTGTTTCAGCGCATAAGCTTCCTCAGTTGTTTTGCTTAAAAAGCAGATAATGGCTGTTTGTCCACAAGGCAGAGCAGTTGTGAAAACTAACTTCTCAGCAGCTGCAGAGCGCTTCTAACAATCAGGCTTCCATCTCCAAGAATTTTAGTCTGTGTTTATAGGAATCAGCTCACTGGCAAAATATGGCCTGCCCTTGGGTCACGCAGAAACAGGCTCTCTGGTGTTCAGTTTGGTAGCAAGGAAAAAAGATCTGGACAGATCTTGATGTTCTGTGAAGGAGAGATTTTTGTCTAGTGCAGAGCAATCAGTACCTTGAAACTGACTAGTATAACTGCCTGCCAGGAGATATGTACTGCCTGCTAGGCACATGTCTTCCTCTGATCTCTGGCCTCATCTGTTAAGTCTTAGGACCTGCTTCATGGCATGTGCTTCTTGTGTAAGTGAAGGGTGAGCTTGCCTTGGACAACAGGGACTTGTGTGTGTGTTTTCGGGACTGATTTTCACAGAATAGTGGGTTTCTGAAGGATTTTGTTCTCTTTGTAAGAAAGGAATTATGGACCGAGCTATTTAAATAAAAAGTTGATTCAAGTTGTGCTTCCAAGCTTTTGGTACCTACTCTATTTTCAAATTTAATTTGGACCTTAAGCTTGAGAAATATGTGATGCAGTGGAAATATTAACAATTTTTAAAAATATTTACAGTGGCTGAAATACAGAATTTTGGAGGGATACTTTCTTTTGTGCTTTTAAAAACTCATCAACTTTCAAAAGAGAAATTCCCATGATAACAGTGCTTATAAATGAATCAACAAGAATGAATCAAATGTCTTCCACAAGACATTTAAGCTGGTACCCTGGTACCTGTTATTTGTTCCCAGTACAGGTGTGCAGGTTACACTGAGAACACCAAAAGCAGCACTGTTGTTTGTCATGGTGATTAAAATGGCTGGTTTTGGTTTATGATAGTCTGTTGTGCTCTCAGACCCGAACTCGGAGCCTCGGTGCTGCCTGAGAAAACCCACTCTTTGGTCCCTTTCAAGGGCTTGTGACAGAATTGCTGTCCCTTGGGCACAGCCAGATTATGCTTCCAAGAGCTCCATGGAGGCCAGTGTTGATGTGGGCTTGATGTGAGGGCAAATAACTCTGTTCATCACAGCCGGTCTTTTCAGACACATCTACATAGCTGTCTTTATTTTTTTTATTATTATTGCTAGTGTGGTGTAATATGATCCCAAAGTAATGTCTTTTACATTCTGGCATTAGTTCTAGAAGACACTTGGAAATGGGCTAATGTTAAGCAAGTATGACCAGGGAGTACAGGAAAAGATAGGATTTCACATAGGTACCAGTTGGCTATGATTTAGAGCCATCATCTGTAGAGAAGGGTAGGGGAAAATGCTGAGTGTCGTCACAGCAATACCATCCAGACTGCATGTAGCTGTGCTGGGTGGAGACTTGCTTTTTCAGTCATGACTGCAGAAGGTGTTTTGTTGTGTGTGCAAGTGAAGAGGAGTAGGGCTGGGGATTGTGTGACTGGCCAGGCAGAGGAAATGCTTTATCTCTGGTTTGAGACCGAGAGTTGAACATCATTTTTCTTGCTCCAACACCTGGCCAAGAGATAAATACACACTTTTTGACATTTTTAAATGTCTGTCTGCTTGAATACAAAGTATTTCATCTATTTCTAGGACATGTGATCCTACTACTTGCAGAGAGAGTTGTTCTGAGTAAGGGATGAGAAATGTTGCTGTCTGCCTGCTGGAAAAAAAATACTGAAGACATTATTTGAATACCCATATTGTCCTCCCCTATAGGAGTAATTCTCTTCCTCTTCATAAAGCTACAGCTACTTCAAAGCTCATTTTGTGAAATCTGCTGAAGTACCCTTGGAGAATTCAGCTTCTCATAAACTCAATTTATCGTACCCATATATTGATGAATCCCAGCCCTGTTAGAGGAATGCTAGGTGTACTCTTTCTTTGTTAGGACCCATAAAAGGTGGTTTGCTGCAGAGTTGCAAAGGCTCCTCAAGTACACTTGAGATTCCCTTTATCCTTACTAGATGAAAGAGAAGAATCTTGCAGGAAAGTGCTTTTAGTCCTTGCATCAAGGGATTGGAAAGACAGTGCAGGCCTTAGCCCAATTACACCATTAGTCTGTCATTAATATGATGAGGAGATGTCTGGGAAGCTGCCAGCAGGCTCAGAGAGGATCTCCAAGGCTTGCTGATGGGAATTTGTGCAAGGTGGTCTGATGAGACCCATAGGCAGACTTAGGGACACGTTCATAGGGATTCTTATATCTGCCCATCAAAGATGGTATAGCTGTAACTTTTGGGCATTACTAAAAGCCCAGTAAGGACCCATCTTGCTGTATCTTGGAGCATCTTACTAAGCCTGTTCGTACACCTGCATCTGTGCTTACCCCTGTGTTAGAGGGGCATGTCTTCCTTTCAAACCAGGAACAGCAGCTAGAGATACCTCAGCAATGAAACAAAGCAGTTTGAACTATATCTGTAGCACGTGAAGCTGGCCAGCCTGGAACATGCACAAGAGTTCAAGGTTGGTCGGCTGTCGAGGCAAAGCTTTTGGACCTGTGCTGGCTGGGCTACATCCATCCATCTTCTCAGTCACTTGGAAATGTATGTTTATTTGTGCAGCACTGGGACTGGCTGTCATCTGAGGGAGGTGGGTCTGGTTGTTGGCAGAGCTGCCAGTAATACTGGTAGATAAAGGACACTACCATGTGCTGTACTGTCACAGCAACTTAAACTCCATAGGTATGTACTGGAGAACAGCAGTTGATCCTCTGTCCTGGATGTGATGGCTGACGGCTTTATTTTTTAGCTAAACAGTCACAAAGCAGCCAAAGGGACTTTTTAAAAACTTTTTTCCCTTTCTTTTAATATGTTGGTATCAAAGATGTGTTCTGTGAGTCATCGTTATAATGAGAATCTGAAAAGGGCAAATATATTCTGAGGATATATCAAATGAGACTTTGACTCAACAAATACTATTGCCTAAAGCCCTGCTGAGCTCTCATCTGGAACAGGGCTCTGGCCCACCAGTTCCCAGAAGGCTTTGTTGGGATGGGGAGGGGAGAGCTTGCAGGGAGGGACAGGGGGCCTGTGGAATTAAAACCATGAACGTTCAAGGCAAGAGGTAAGAGAGAGGATGCAGGGTCTGTCCCTGAGCATCCCAGGCCCTGGCCAGGGGAAGGCTAATGCAGCGACAGGGCTGGCTCTAGTTCATTCCCTGGTAATTGCTGAGACTGCAAATGAAGAGGACTGTCGGGGGTCAAGGCAGCTGGGGTGGGCCTGGGGCTGCAAACAGTACCCCGGGACGGTCCTTCCCGGCGGGGATCCCATCTCCTCATGGAGGTCAGCGGGCTGCCCATCTCGGTACGAGCACCGCAGCTCGGCGCCGCGGGCGCACGTTTCGCTCACCTGTG
The DNA here is from genome assembly GCA_013399135.1 of Heliornis fulica. NCBI lineage: Eukaryota > Metazoa > Chordata > Aves > Gruiformes > Heliornithidae > Heliornis > Heliornis fulica. Next base: position 123,701 of record VXBZ01007793.1, on the reverse strand, counting down.
CTGAGCCCCCCGGGCGCCGGCCCCGCGCTTCGGTGGCACAGGTGGCTCAGTCACCCGAGGACATCCACCTGCGGACCGGCCGCGCCCCTCCGCCGCGGCACACGGAGGCTTTTGTGACTGGGTGACCTCGGGGAGGTCGGGTAGAGGCGGTGGGTGCACCCGAGGGGCACTCCGCCTCTCCCCGGGCTGACCTCGACGGGAATCTGGAGCTCTCCACACGCCCCGCTTCTGCCGCGTCAAAGTACCATAGAGCTGTGGACCGCCAACGGTGCAGACAGGCCCACTGTGAATCCCGTCTGCTCTGCGCTCGGTCGCTTCTTACCTGACTTCCGCCGGCGACGGTTCATACTGCGCCTGCGCGGTTGGGGCTTCCTCTCTCGGCGCCGGCAGGAAGATGGTGAGTGGGGCAGGGGCGCTGCGGCCTATCCGCCGCCATCCGCCCCGGGGCTGCCGCGCTCGGGCCGCGGGGTGCGGCGGGGGCAGGGCGCGGAGCGGGGGGCGCTGTGGGCCGGGGCCACCTGTGGGCTCTGCCCTTCTCACAGGCCCCTTCCCGCTGTGAGAGGGGTTCGCTCCTCCCGGGTGGCCTGTGGGAGCTGGCCCGGGTGAGGGGAGCGGCGGGCCGCGAGTGGGGGTGGAGGG
>VXBZ01007793.1:89249-123034 GCA_013399135.1 Heliornis fulica | reverse complement strand
GGGGGTGGAGGGGAGGCGCTGGGAAGCTGGCCGGGTGTCCCAGGAGGGGCCGGTCCCGGCTCACAGCGGGCTGCGCGGCGAGGGGGTGGTGGGTGGTGGTGCTTGCGGGCGGCTCCGCTGGTCGCTGCGCCTCACGGGAGAGCGGCCTGGGCCTGAGGAGGGATGTCTGGGTCAGACTGCGGCTCTGCCTGATCTGCACCAGCAGAAGGCGAGATGCAGTGAGAGCTTCTCGCCGTTCCGTAACTGACGATCTCTGCAACGTGTGGGGTAGGCGTTGGTCAGCTGCAGCGCCGGCTTCGGGTGCCGAACGCTTTGCTGCCGTGCCGGGAGAGGGGAGCAGCTGAGGCGGTGGCAAAAGCTGAAGGTTGTTTTGGTTTGCCTCCCGACAGGCTAAGCGCACCAAGAAGGTTGGGATTGTGGGTAAATATGGTACCCGTTACGGTGCATCCCTTAGGAAAATGGTGAAGAAAATTGAAATTAGCCAGCATGCCAAGTATACCTGCTCTTTCTGCGGCAAGGTGAGACCTCCTTCTCTAAAAAAGCCTTTACAAATCACTGTTGCTAGAAATGCACTTTGATGCTTAGGTAACTTCTCTGCTGTAGAGAGGACTCCGCTAGTTTTGAGACATCCTTAGGCTAGTGTCCCTTATAAAACAGAAGAGTTAGTGAATGCTTCATATGTATGCTCAGTGGTAGTTAAATGAAAACAAACGTAAATAATATTGTGTAATACAAAATAGTGAGAAATGTTGCTATAGCAAATCCTTTAAGTATTTACTAAAAAGACCTGATGCAATTAACACACTAATTGTCCTGATAATTAAGGTGTGGCCTGGGCCATTTATTCCCTACCCTTCAGTCAGGTTACAGCTTACCTGGAGGAGAAAGAACTTTACCCACTTGCAACTGCAATCAGAAGTTGTTTACTTATGTTTGTGTGCTGTGTAGCTCTAGATGGGAAGAATCTCTGATAAGTAATCTCACCTGCCTGCATATATAATCAAACTCACTCTTATATCGGGTTTTTGACAGTTTGAAAGGTCTGGTGGTTTGTGCCTTGCCCAGAAAATTTGTATTGATACATGTAAAGTATCTGTAAGTGCCTGGAAGTCTGAAAGAGTGTTGTCTGGTTGTATATTTAGTGTCTTCCTCAGATGATAGCCTCGCCTGCAGGGCTGCCTAAATCCAACGTAGGTCCAGTTATCTTTGCGAGGTGACAGAAAATTCTCGAAGCGAACGTCTTAAGTGCTCTCCACTCACCCTTTAGATGCTTTTCAAAAGGGGTTTGGTTTAGAGCTGCTTTGGGATGTCCAGGGAGCACTGATAACAGCAGTGTTACTTTGGTCATCAAACCATGTTAGTACATAAGCTACTGTGACCAATGTAGTTCCTTACCACTCTTCAAAGAGAGCCTAAGTTTTGATGTTTCCTTAGAAATGACACACTATATCTGAATGAAAAAATTGCAGAAGGGCTTCCCTGTTCCAAAGAATCTGAATAAATTCTGAAGAATTATTCTCTAATCCTTGTTTGTCTTAACAAGGCTCACAGTGGTGTGATGCTGAATTTCTCACCTCAAGTTGTTTGGCTTTTGCAGCTGATAGTGTGCTTTTTTTTTTTCTTCTTCTTTCTTTTTACCCCTTCTTACTGCAGACCAAAATGAAAAGGAAGGCTGTGGGTATCTGGCACTGTGGGTCCTGCATGAAGACAGTTGCTGGTGGTGCCTGGACGTACAAGTAAGGAAGTTTAAAAAGTTCTATCGGCATTTTATCTCACGAACCCGAGGCATAACGCATCTTCTGTTTTTTCATTATTGTTTTAACTTACTAACCATTAAGCAGATCTCTGCCGAGTTCTTGATATGTTAGGGGGTTTGCCTGCATTGTTAAAATTTGAGTCAAATTGGATTGGGTTGCAATTCTTTCCCATACCTGTTGTGCAGCTTCAGAGCTATTGCATCTTAGCTAGCGTGTTATTGCTGCTGAGTTTGGTGGGTCCCTCCTAGCTTTCTCATCTCTTGGCTTTGTCAAAGCAGGTGCCTTACTCTTCACAAGTGCAAGCTTTACATCTTTTCCCAAACTTGAAGTAAAGAAACTAAGACAACTGTAAATGCCAAAACAAATATTTTTATTTAATCAGTCTATTTTGTGCCTTGGCTGTAGTAGTATTTCTTACTGGAGATGTGAACTACAGTTTTGCTGTACAAGGTGTTAATGCTTGGGCCCATTTTTTGGTGATGTTGGAAGAAAAGGAGCAGAGAGAGTGGCTGAGTCATCCAGCTGTCTCAGGGTGGCATCAGCTGTATGGATGACACCTGACAGACATGCCTCTGACCTAGTTAAACTAATACTCAACAGCTAATAAGTTATTTATAGGGACTCTTTTTTTTTTTGTTCTCTGGTTCTTTTGGCTATATAAAAGTTTTCATGTGTAAATTTTCATTAACTTCTTTCTTCAGAGCATTAGCAGCATATTTTGTGTTTGCTACCCTAGCCTTTTTGGTTTGGAGACACAGAGACAATAGCAAAAACCAGGCTTACTCCAAGGAAAAGTAGTTCTATCTCGTGTTTTTGATGTAAAAGCACTGAATCATTACAATCCTTATTGTGTCAGTGCCCTTGCTTACTCCCTTTCTTTAGTCTCCTATTTCTGGTAGAAGGCACAGTTGCCCCACACATAACAGTCGCTAGGAGCTTGAGCCCACACAGTTGTGCGTGTAATCAATGCATGACTGCATCATTTGGGGTGAGATGTAGCTTGTGAAGGTGCATGTGCTTCTGTAATTGAAGGCCTACGCTTTGTTGTCGCGAAAATCAAAGTGGAATCGTCTCCCTGTTGACAATGCGCTCAGGCGATAACTGCGTGAAGTGATTAGTACCTTCTCCAAAAAATAACATTGGCGCGGGTTCTGCTGCTGCTGCCACTTGTAGATGACTCTGCTTCTTCTTCCAGTACCACCTCTGCAGTGACAGTCAAATCTGCCATCAGGAGACTGAAGGAGTTGAAAGACCAGTAGAAGCCGCATCCTGTTGTCCTTGTGAAACATCCTTTTTTTTCTCTTTGTCAAGAGCTGTCCTTTTAACAATAAAAGGTGACAATGGTGTGGAGTTACGTTGGTCTTTACGCAAAAAGTCCTGTCTTGCTGTCCTGTATTTATAACTGTGGAAGCAGTAGTGGTTCTGTCTGGTAGTTGAGTGGCGCATGTTGCTGGTGAAGCCATTAAAACACACTTTTCCTTTCCAGTTAATTGTGTACTTTATTGCTTGAATGTGCTGCGGTGAATCCCAGGAAAGCTGGAAGAGCTTGAAGAAACCCTGGCACATCTTAATGTGTCTCTTCATGTCTGTTCCTTCAGGAATAGTGCAGAGCTCTGTGAGCAGAGGAGCAGACAGATTTAAGGGGGGAATTGGGAACATGAGAACCTGATTGCTCTCCTTTTAGCCATTTCCTTGAGAACTCCGGAGTAGTGTGTGTGCTACAAGATGGGAAGGGGAAGAAGCATCATGACTACTCTCAGCGGTGGAAATTTGAATGGTAGAAGAGCAGCTCTCATCTGCCATTGCATACCATGTTCTGCTGTGCACAGATTTGAGTGGTGATGAGCTATGGCAATATTGTCATTACAATCATGATGTCAGAAAGGTGTATTAGGAACTGAAAGGTCCTGTCCTTAAGCTGTAAAAAGTCTGTGGCTTAGAAGTATGACTGCAGTGTCCATGAACTTGTTTCTTAAACTTCCAGGGTTTATTTAGTTCAGTGCTGTAAACTTGTTTTACTGAAGTAAACTCTTATATTCAGGTACTCTGCAATTCATACCAACCACATATCATGTGACCTCCCAGCAGTGATTAGGTTTGTTCCTGGGGCTTAACAGGATCCACTTTCTGGGGGAGGGATCACTGCACACATTGATAGACCTTGCTCTGCCTGTAGTGTAGGATGAGACAGTTGTGTGACAGGTCTGAAGTGATGGCTCATATTTGTGTCCATAGACAAACATCATGGCAGTCTGCACGCGTACCTTCTGTTCGTAGGTTTATGAAGGAAATGTTGGGGTTCAAGAAACTTGGATGAACTTGCCTCATTTTTGCTGCTACTTTTCTTGTGCGACATGGCCACAGCAGTGTTTTCCCATCCTTGTCCCACCTCCCAATTTGGCTGGACTGGCTGCCATAGGCACTGCTGTTGCTGATCATGGTTTGTCCTCACCAGCTCTCTTGGGACACCATTTCCAAACTGTACTGTTTCTTCAGCTAAGATGTTTCTGCTCCCTTGGGAATGGCCATCCACTGGTGTGTGACTAGGTAGAGCAGCTTAAGGATCCGTCTTTTCCTGGGTTGGCTACTGTGACAAACAGCTGCTGACCTGCCACTGACTTCTGGGTTACCTTCCTGTGACAGTTTATGAAGTGCCGCAGTCCAGGACCTGCTTTGCAAGTAAGAGACATCCTTTAGGGAAACCCTCATCAGGAAGGAAGGGTTTGGGATCCTGTAATAGCCTGCATGTCCAGAAACAGCTCTGTGTGCTGTTTGGACCTCCTGGAAAAGGGGGGAAGTGGATGGGGGCGGGAGGGGGAACTGTTGCACTTGCCAGCTCGTGGGGAGATAAGAGGTCAGGAGGCATTGGCCACACATCTGTGCATCACATTAGGAGAGTTCTTTCAGGCAGGTTTCTGAGGAAGGGTGAAACTTCTTAAACTGCTCCAAAATGAAGACAACTTCCATTATGCTGAAGATGGTTTAACACAAGATGTGAGCCCTGTTCAGAAGCTGCGATGGAGCCATGTGAGAGCGCTGGTGGCTGTTAGTTCATCGTGTGAGAGCCTTTGTTGGTAAAAACACTTGATGTGCTTTAGGGGAGGTTCCTCTGGTGCTGTGGCGTGATCGTACAGCACTGCCTCTAGAAGGGGCTCTAAGGGGTTTGAGTTGCTCTGGAGGGGGTCAGTGTTTCTACAGGGATGCACTATGTAGGCAATCAAATCAGGGGAGGCCCAATAGCTTGGAAACCAGCCCAACTTCATAGGCAGTGGGCCCGAGGTTGGGAGGTGGAAATGCTTGGTGATGCTGCAGAAGAGGTCCAAAACTGCTGCTGACTGCTCCTACTGGAGAAGAATTTCACAGATGTCTCTGGTGTATGAGGGCTATGAATGTGGCACATCTGCCACAGGAAAGTCTCTACTATGCCTCCATGCTCTGCCAGAGAGATGTACTGCTTAGTTCTTGGAACACCTGCAGATGTCCTCTGAACATGTCCTGTTTTCTTCTGGAGTTCCTGAACTGCTCGGGTCAGTTGTAAGTGGTAAGTTGGTGAGCACGTTCCTGTCAAGTTTGGGTTTACCTGCTGCCTTTAGAGCTTGTAGCTGGCTGTAACAGCTGCATTGTGGAGATGTGCTGCCAGCTCTCACTGCTCAGGAAATGAGTTGTCTGTGTCTTGCTTTTTGTTCTTACTTGTGCCTGGGTCACATTTCTGTGTCCCTCTCTCCTTCCAGTACTGAGTACTAAGATACAACTGCACACCTCTGTGCTTCCTTCGTAAATGCAGAGGTCTTGGGTGAAGTACAGGTTTCTGACAAAAGCCCACCCAACTGCTATGAAGTAGCCACTCATTAACTGGTGCAGAGGATGTGTCTTCATGATGATATCCCATCATGATGGCCTAGTTATCTAATATGACTTCTGTTCTTGCTGAGGAATCAATTCCTTTTGGGACTAGGAGCTGGGACGTGTGGAAATAGGAAGAGAAATAAGGATGTTGGGGTTTCTGTTACCTGGACCATGTGGTCCTGTCTGCATCCCCGCTTGGGCTGCACCAGCAGAGCTCCTAGGCTAGCTTACTTCCAAAAGTGCCACGGTCCCCTTTTCCGCTCCTGAGTAGGGGCGTTTTGAGGTGGTGAACCTTCAGGGCTGCCAATTCTGCACCATTCCTCGAGGTGAGAGCAGGGAGGAAGTTGGAGATGGCAGGGAATGTTGAGGATGCTATTAAAGGATGCTGTGGTCAGGACGCTGTCAGCTGGCAATGCTGCGAGCGGCCAGCGGGCGACACTGCTGCTCTGCTGCTCAGGGCTGCTGCTTGGTTGCATCTTCTCAGCTTCCCTTTCTGTCCAGGAGTAAGGCTCTGCTCACCTGCGTGCCTACTCAGTGCTTCATGTTTTCCCCTCGAACCAGACCGTGACTGACTGTAGACTGAAACAGGGGTCAGTGCCAAAAGACATGGGGTTGTAGAAATGGAAGAGTGAGGTCGGAGGTGGGGGTTTTGTGGTCACTTATCACCTCTAACAGAGCTGAATTTATGTCATTGTCCTGTCCAAACCCTGTATATATCATAGGAGAATTTGTTGCATCAGCAACTATGTGATTTGGCCAGGTGATCCTCAAAACGTGTTGTTTCCTCTGGGAATCTAAGATAAACACAGGAATTCTTAGCAATTTTACTTACTGTGTTCACAGTTCTTGATGTGCTGTAGGCAACAGACAGCAAAATGCTGACACCTGTCATGAAGGGAGTGAGCTTATGGCAATGTCTGCCCCATGTGGATCGCTTCAGAAACAGAAGTGACCGAGGCAGGTGAGCTACTGTGCTGGAGAAGATATACCCCAAGCTAGGGCAATTTTCAAGGTATCTCCCTAGAAAGGAAGGAGCTTTAGTGATGAAGTTTATTGCTGGGATTGCAGCCCAAAGCATTGGACAATGAGAGAATCAGCCAGTGATGGGGTATGATGTGTATCAGATCACCGTCTGATTTTACATATTGTCTGAGCTTTCACCTCTGCTTGACCTGGATGTTCAGCAGCTCTGTACAAAAACAGAACATGGCAGAGCTGGTGGTCTAGCTTCCTTAAAAGAATTGGGCAGGCAACACTTCTCTGCCTCCTGGCAGTGCAGCATGTCTCTCAGTTTTCCTCAGAGAACCCTTTCCTCAAAGGATGCTACAAAGTGATGCACAGTAGCATGAGGCTGTAAGTTTCCAGTGGCTCTGGGTGACATGCTTGAAACAGACACTGGTGCCCTGGAGCAGTTGCCATTGGTAATGTATCCTTCCTCTGAGTATTTGGTCCTTAGTGGATGTCTTTTGAGGCATGGAGTGTGGTGGAGTTGTGGATATGCCTCAGGTGCCCTTATTAGATGCCTGGGTGCATTTTGAAAATGGCTGCTTAGAAAATGTCTAATTGCTATTCCACATATTCAAAGTGTTGGCGTTGTTTTTTTCTCTTGACAAGGCTTTGGCATGGCTTGGATTGCTAAATATACTTTCCTCTTGCAAATTCTTGGCAGGAATCTGTGTAAGGAATCACGCCAAGCAGTCTCTTCAAATGTTAACAAGCTCATCGGTGTGGCTTTCCCAGCACAGGGTTTGTGCTCTCTTTTTTTTTTTTTTTCCACGCCCCTTCCCAAAAAGCCCCAGCCCTTCTTTCTGTACAGTGTTGCTCTGACCATATCAACTACGGCAACTCTGCAAGAATGGATTTTATTTTTTTTTTCTGACCAGAGCTGAAAAAAAGTCCTCGTTTGGTGTTCAGCAGCTCGCTGTCACTGCCTGCTCTACCTCCTGGGGCTCCTGGAAAACCTATTCCATGTCCTCTCTTCCTTTGCCCTGTCTTGATTTTTCCTGTGTTTTTAGCAAGATGGGCCGTATCCTTGCATGGAAATCATAGATGTGATGTCTCTCTTTCAGTAGCCTATTAGCAAGTGAATGAGGCTGTCATGTTTCCCTTTTGTACACCACACACACAACCCCCTGCAGGACAGAACTTCAGAGATGGACCCTCAGGACAGATCTCTAGGCCTCTATGCCTCTGCCCCAGGTAAAGGGCAATGCTGTGCTGTGCTGACCAAAGCAAAGAACGCAGGGAGAAGCCGGTCACCGAAACCTCGACATCTCCTTAAAATAAACCTTCTCCTAAGACTCTGGCATCCATTGATAGTCAGCCTACAAACTGCCCTTGAGCTCCACCACAGCCAATCTTGCATAAGCATTTGGAGAGCCAAAGGGATGGCTTTCCCTCAACCTTTGCCCACCTTGGTTCTGGTCCTGTCCTCACTCACCCACCTCCTGATGCAGAGTACAGTGTTGGTGTGGGAAAGTGTCCCTTCCTCCCCTTGTGCAGCGAGGCCTGGGCCTTTTCTGGCAGCATGCCTCCACCTGATTTCTCTGGAGGCAAGATTCGCTGGGCTTTGCTCTGCCTCCAACGTACTCTCCTGGCCTTCCGTCATTTGATAGACACATCTTGGGAGCAAGTATTTGTGTTTGGGTTGGGATGTTAGAACTTGTGCTCACAGTCCTACCTGTTCTTCATGGAAAGAGCTCAGTGGAATTGTGGGGAAGCTGCTGCAGAGGAAATGGAGTTGTGGGACCACAGAGCCCATGTTTATCGCATTACAGCCTGGGAGGAGCACGAGGGCTGGAATGGATAGTCCAGGCCATGGGATGACTCCTTACTTTTCCACTAAGGTGCTTCTTGTTCATGTTTCTCTGTTCAGAATGTTGTGACTTTGGCCTGCTCACATCAAATAGGCTCATTACACGTGAGAGTAGAGAGCTGCTTCTCGTGGATCTTGTAGCTCTCCTGTTAATGATGACTTCTTTTTTTTGTTTTTGTTCTCTAAAATGGAGTATTTTCAGCATTGATTCAGTGGCTTTCTCCAAAGGGACCTCTGCCCACACCAGGGAATATTTATTTATAACTCATGAGTTTTGTTTGAGGAATTTGCTCTGTGAGCCCTCTCAGTTTCTTTGATTAAATCTCATCTTGTAAGTGGAACATTTTATTCTGCAGCCCTTTCCCACTCAAAGACAAATGTCCTGCAAGTTGATGCTTTCCTCTCCCCTTCAGGCAGTTTTGGAACAGCTCCAGTTCTTTGAAAGTGTGGAAAGAGGTCCTGATTCCTCCAAATAAATATTATTCTGTGGGACAACCTCAGTGGTGGACCAAAAGGGCACTTGTCTTTTTTACTGAATAGAGTTTTCCCAACGACCTGCTAGTCTCTTCACAACCTACTAGTGGGCCTCCTATTTGAACAGAGAAGTTTTTAACGCAAACAAGATCATCTCCATTATTCTGGCTGTGAGACCCAATTGATTCCTTGAAGGTAGGATCCCGGTCTCAATCAATCATGTCTGTTGCCATTTAAGGTGTTGGATGTGAAACTTTTTACTGTAATTGACTGGATTTGAGATTAAAAGGGAAGTCTGGAAAGGGAGTACTTAGAAACCCTTAAACACAGAGCAGCTCCAGGCTCTGCAGATCCCATGCAAGGGAAGAAGGGGAACAAATAAATAATCCAGACATTATATAACTAGCATTTGGCCTTACTCATCTGAAGATGTATCCTTTGTGCATGAAGGATAAGAAAGAAATAAATGCAACTTCCTGTAGTATGCATAAGTGTTTATTCCAAAGTAGGTGAAAACCACCTCTGCAATCAGTCTAACCTCTGACTCCTGTTGTGTATATCATGACAGTCCCCACGAATCTTAGATGAAGATTATGCTGGCCCCTATAAAAAAACCCAAAAACAAACAGCAAAGGGAAATATAGAAGATGGTAAACAATCAGACAGGTATGGAAACCTAACAAATCTGGTTTGTGATCTGAACCCATCAGAGGTCTGGCTATTGCCAAGAGTTTTGATTTGGGTTTTTATACTGAGTCAGTGCTTAGCAGCTGAAGACAGTGATGGGTTTTATGGTGAGGACCTTTAGCAGTGATGTCATCTCACGTTGCTCACTTGGAGCATTAGACCTGCCAGTTGTGTTACTTCATTTCCAAAGTGTGGAGATCAGAGTAGGAATTGGCCAAATGAAGCCCAATGTGCTGTCCCCCTTTTCCCACTGTTTGATGGTGGGACACCTTGTTTGGTGTCTTCTCACCTTACATTGCAACTTCCTGGAGGATGTGAAATCACTGAGGCATGGAATATCTTCTTGGTTTGCCTACCTGCAGAGAGCTCAGCACAGAGGACAATCTGTGCTGCTCTTCATTTGGAGGATGGAGATCACCCAGGCATTTGAGAATACATTTCAGGAGCATTGTCTGCCATTGCTGTAGGAAGATGGTACCTTTGTCAAGAGGGGAGCTTGCCCTCACTTGCAGAAAAAGGGGTTACATGGAAATAGAGAGACTCTGGCTTGTGGTCTTTCTCTAAATCAGCTGCATTTTTAACATTCAGAAGCCAACAAAGATGAAAGACTCCTGGTCACCCTCTCTACAACCTTGGAAAAAATAATGCAAAGACTTGATAAATATTTTGCATTAATAAATTCCACTTGCCTTAAAACAAAGTTTGCCAACTACCAAAGCAGGGAAAATATTTTACATAACTCCGAGTGCGATGTCTAAAAGGTTGCTATGAGCCTGGTTTCAACAACTCTTTCCACGACCCAGAATGTGAAGGAATGCTAAGCTTCACCCAGGCTAGGACCAAGCTTGCGTGCATGCGGGTGCTTTTCGGCCGGCTGGTCAGTTTTACAGCAGTGGAAGTGGCAGCTGACTGCTTTCTGGAGAGTGGAGTCCCAGCAGGTGAGAGGTGGGCCACAGAAAAGAGAAGGCGGCATGAATGTGACCCAAAAGCCATCTGTGAACCCAAAACAACGTCCCTCACTGTGCTGTGGGAATGTTGCTACAAAAGGCAGGAAAGGCACAGCTGTCTACTATTATCGCTTTGTTATTAATTTTAAGGGCAATGGTGATTAACCAGCGGAGCATATTCCCCAGAGACGCTTTAACTCTGGACTACCAAGACTTTCTGATTCTCAGGGCTGGGACTGAGCTCTGGCTGTTCCTGCTAACCACGACAGGGTCTATGCGATGATTTACACCATCCTGCTCTGGTTTTGTGTCATGCTGCAAAGCAGTGGTGATCAGCTTGCGGCATCCAGGGGAACTACAGAAGGTTTTTCTTGCCACTTGCAAGCCTTGTTCAGGGTTAGCCCTTTCTGGCATATAGAAATATGAATCGTTATGGGTGGCAGAGGGAAGGGACACCCAAGCCTGAGATGAGCAGGGTGCAGCTCAAATCTGCCTTCAGATGACAGTCCCAAGACTACTCAGTATTTGGTCCTCTAAGATCTCCAGGCCCAGCATGCTCTTTTAGCTTTGTAGGATTAACCTCATCACAGCCCATCAATCTCCTTCCACCCTTCCTGTCAAACCACTGCCAGTCTTCCCCTAGATTATTAGTTTAGCTTTCAGGAGCTGGGGTTGATTCTCTGCTCAGTTTAAATTCATCTCGTGGTCATTTCTGCCTACACCCTTGAAGATGAGCTGGCTGCAGCTTTTTGTATGCTCACATTTCTCCTTGACCCTCCCTTTGCCCTGGGCCATCTCCAGCCAGCCTCTTGGATGGGAGAAAGCGTCCAAAGGCTCCCAAGTCTCTGTCAGTTCCATGGCCAGGCAATGCTGTCAGTTAAAACACACAGAAAATGAGGGTTGCAGCAATTCCAGGTGCATAAGCACCATCTGGAGTTTGGCTCCTGTAAGTACTGAAGCCACCCCAGCCCCACAGCCCAGGCTATGCATGCCAGAACGATACACCACAGCTAGAGCCGTGTGGGAAGTGGCTGTTCCCTCTTGGGAAAGCATCTGAAACAGTCGACTAAGGATTTATCCTGAATTGGGGTGAAAATTTATTTGTGAATCCCAAACAATGTCTCTCGCAGAGCTGTGGGAATGTTGCTATTAAAGGCACAAAAAGCCCAGATGTCTGCTATTATTGTTTTGTTGTTAGTTTTTAACAATGAGGGTAATTACCCATTGGAACAGTTACCCCCTGGGATGTTTGTTGGTCTCTAGTATTTAAGCTATGAGGTTCTCTGAGCAGAGACGTGTCTAGGGCAAAGTGTACGTACAGCACTGGAAACCGCAGCGCCTTCAGCCAAGGCTTGTGCAAACCTACTTTCAGTTGTGCTGCAGCAGTCTGGGAGGACGCGTGTGGTCAGACACGCTGTCTCAGCAGAGGGGTGTCAGCTCCTGCTGGGGTGGCAGTAAGTCTTAGGAAAACCTGGGCAGCCGGGTAGCCCTCAGCGCCCAAAGTCTTTCTCAACCTCGTCAGATTGGTATTTTGCAGCAGAATGTCTTCAGTCAGGCTATTTCTAGTCAGCCCCTAGCTCAGAACAATTAGTATTTGTTTTAGCAGCGATTGAGGCTCTTAGGAAAGAGCCTCAATCAGCTCTTGGTCACTAAGGATGGGGTGGTTTTTTGTGTTTTCCCTCCCCTTCTCAATGGACCATGCAAGCGCCTTCGTGTTTAGGAATCAGTTCTGAAACAAATGGAGAGTGGCCACTAAATTATATCTCAGGGCAGAAAAGCAATGCCAAGCCAGCCCATTGGTTTTGTAATGTAGGACACAGCCTCCTTGCCCTGCGTGCAGTCACGCACAGAGTCCTTGGCATCTAATTAATAATTTGCAGTTAAGCAGCGCCTATTTCCTTGCATCATTTCAGTGTGGTTGCCAAGTGGAAAATTGAAAAGCAAGAGAGAGCCAAAGAAACTAAGACAACAACAACAACAACAACAACAGCAACAACAAAGGTTTAAAGTTCTAGGAAATTTCACGATGTGAGGTCAAAATTCCTTGCATGTTCAGGGGCCAGGCTGTTGGCTGGCAGGCACCTCTAGTTACACGGCAAAGCCCTTTCTCTTCAAAGCTCTGCTCTCCTAAAGCTCTTCCTGGCTGACTGGAGTTTCTCAGCCCTAAAAGACGTGTGTTTGGGGAGGGAGAGGATGTGGGGAGAATGCAGGACTAGGGCAGGTTGAAAAGAAGTCAAATGAGGGGTTTTCTTGTGGTTGGGGAGGGGGCAAATACACTGGGGGGTGGGCAGGGGACAGGACAAGGCAGGTAAGGATGGTGAAGCAGAAGTCCCATAATGGAGCCAGGAAGAGGATGGGGTGATGCAGCTAATGGATTTGAGAAGCAGAGGATATCCAAGAGTCATCTTATAGTCAAGGGAGACCTGGTCCAAACTTTTGAGGAACATACCTTGCCATGAGCCTCTCCTCCCAGTCTGCTGGTCAGCAACTGGACTGTGTTTGGTCTGTTCACTGCACAAAAGGTCTTTCCTCTGAGTGGAGGGTTTTTAGCACGGCCCTGCTAGAAAACAATAAGTGTGATGTTTCATGAGTTAGGTTTTCCACTCTTCTATGCTGCTAGCCCCAGGGAAGAGCGGGGCATGCAACATTGTTGGCATAGCAAGAAATACCACAGCCATCAACAACTGAACTGAGCACTTGGGTTTTTTATGCTCTTCATGCTCGAGGTTGTTGGAGATTGAGTAGAAGGGGCCCAAGGGAAGGCTGGTGTTCAAAGCATCTGAAGAGCTGTTTCTGCTTTCCCTGCCTTTCTTCTGCTCCTCTCTATGGAGGAAGCCCATGGAGGCATGTCCTTCTAACTTCCTATTTGCAGATACAGTAGTCTCCATGAGCTTGGCAGCTCCAGGATCTGTGGGGCTGAAGATTAGCAATTGTCTATGGGTGGCAGGCATAAAAGATCAGCAGTCTCAAAAACATGATCTATGAGGAATGGCTGAAGGATCTGGAGAAGAAAATGCTTTCTGAAAACTTTTTTTTTTTAATAAAAATATATTTTACTGCAAGGTCAAAGAACCTCATTGGTTCTCTCTATCCAGACCTGACAAGAAGTGATGGCTGTAAATGCAAGAAAGAGAAATACAGTTAGATGTTGGAGGCCAGTACCTGGGTAAGTTGATCTGCTGGCTTCACTTTGAGTTGGGGTTGGAGCGCAGACCTTCAGTGGTCCTTTCCCATTTCACAATTCTACAATTCTGTGATAGGAACAGCTTCCACACAACAAAGAAGGCCAGGTTGTTGTGATGAAGGGAGGTGATAGTAATGTCATCTTTGAAAGCTTCAAGCTGGAGATTAGGCAAACACTTGTCAGAAATGGCTAGAGCAGAGCTGGTGCTATTTGGAGGGAAAGCAGATTGTCCTCCCGAGGTTCCTTCTGTCTTTGGCTTTAAAACCAACAGGTCCTACTTTACAAGCACTGACATCTGAGGGCATCAGTCTATGCATCCTCCCTTTCTTCTTGGAGGAGCTCAAGGCTTAAAGATACCTGGCATGAGAAAGGATAGGGGAACCTGGAAAGCTAAACAGTTTCACCAAGAAAAATACTGTTTTCCCATGTTCATCCTCCTGGGTTGGGTGTTTTCTGGAGAGGGAAGGAACCAATGGCATGGATGACTCACAATCTGTTTCTGAAAGACCCAATAGCTCCTTGTTGAATCACTGAGCAAACATGGGCAGAGCTGAAATAATACCCCAAAGTCTTGGCCTCCTTCCTCCACTCCCATTTCATGATTTTATTACTAAATCTAAACCTGGGGAGGTATGTTTAACATCGTGACGTATCATTAGCCAGATGCTTTCCTCTTTGCCCTGAGCCCTTGAACGTGAGGCAATGATGGGGAGCCTGTAGCTTCTTGCAGTTTCTTGCTTCTGTGGGATTCCTGTGGGCTGAGCGTGACTGAATGGCTGCGGTCCTGTGGATGAGAAATGCCTCACACCCTGCTGGCATCGGAAAGGGATTACTGTTCCCTGCTCCATGCGTTTGTTTAGTGCAGTTCCATGAGGCTGTTTCACAGGCTGTTTTCCTTGCAGGATATGTCTCCATGTGTGCAATTAGCCAAGAGACATTAGCTTAATGACTTGTGCGTGTCTGAGTTAGGCCTGGTCCCATTTCAGATGGCTGCCTTTTCCCTCACCTTGCTGCTGTCTGAAGACTTCTAACTCGCTGCAGCGCAAACTGCTCTGTCATGCTCATCCTGAGCCTTGGATGCAGACAGTGTCTCTAGCTGGTCCCCAGCCAGAGAAACCCTGCTATCACGCATAATTACCTCCCTGACTCATCATGACTTGTATTGCCCTCCCCTCGCTTTTCTTATTGTTTTATAAGTTAAGATTTGCTCTTTTTCAAATCTATTGTTTCCAGCCCTGTATTCCCAGTGGCTCTGGAGAGCTGCAGTGTATTCACGCAGGAATTACTGGGGCGGGCTCAGTGGTCTGTTTTGTGCAAGAGTTCAGAGTGAGCGATCGTTTCGTCTCTTCTGGCTGGTTTCTGAGCTGATGGGTGAGACAGAGGGAGAGAAGGATCTGGCCTGGAAGCTGCATTGTTCAGGAGCCTGATGCTGAAGCAGAGTCCTTCATTGAAATGGAGGTTGTCAGCTCATTTTGATAAACATGTCTTGGCCATCTCAAGTGGTTCACAGCAGCTGGCTGAGCAGTGGTTCAGATAAGGAGACACTGATCGTCCACTCCCCTGAAGAACCCTAGTGTTACAGGTTTTCAGGACTGCAAGAGCAGATCTCAGGGAAATATCCACCTGCTCTTCTTAACTATTTAGCAATGGAGAAGCCAAGCTTGTTTCTGGGCTGAATTTGGCCAGTTTTGCTGTTATGTCACAATTGTGTTAGGGTGCACTCTGTCATGCTGAAGAGTCCCCTTCTATCTGTTCTGTTCTCCATGGGCATAATTATTGCCTCAACCATGTCACCCTGGGATCATGACATTGACATGCTGAATGGTTCCAGATTTGAAGTTTTGTCTCTGAACCTGTTCTCCCACTCCATCTTTTGTTCTCAAACATTTTATTACCTGTATACTTCAGCTCCAAAACTCAGCCCAACAAACATGTCTGCAGAGGGCAGAGACAGGCTCCTTTTTCTTGGTTCCTGGCTGGACTAAAGCCTGTGCTGCCTCAGCTGGACTGCTTCTCCTCTAGGCACAAATGGATGAAGTTTCCAAAGCCACCAATGTGGAGCTGTTTGCAGTGATAGGACCTGCACAACAACATTTATGGGAAGAAAGGAAGGCAGATCTGGGTATCTTGTGGGCTCACTGACAGGTAGAAGCATGGTCAGATAGTTCTTTTGAACCAGACATTGTCTGCCTAATTCAACCTCTGGTCCATTCCTTACATGTGGGGGCAGGAGGGCTGTTGTGTATTTTGGATAGAAATAAGTCACTTTGTCTGTATCACTGACCTTGAGAAAGGTGTCAGCAGGTCTGCAGAAGTGTCAATATCTTTTCCACTTCCTCCTCCTTTGATCTCCTACCTACAGGCAAGGTCCTTGAAGTCATCACCCTCAGCTCTCACTCAGGAGAGACCTGTACTCGCTCCCTTGAAGGAAGCTGAGGGGAAAAAAAGGATGTTTGAGTGGGCTATGGTGGCAGAGTTCTTTCAAGGATTTTTCTTTGGGTAGGATGTGTATGCCATCAAGCCAGCTGTTTTGGAGAAGGTGGTTTAGCATCCTGTCTGGAGCAACAGAAAAGTAAGTGACAAAAATCACATCTTTCATTGCTTTTCCTCACCAATTTGCACTTCTGTAATAAATTTGGCAAGGCATCAGCTTCAGACTTGGCACCAAGAGGAGTAATCCAAATTGATTTACCTTTTTCCTACTTTAAAATCTCCAAGACCTATCAGATTATTGTCATCCTGGAAAGCACCGTGACATTTCTCTTACTGCTGAATACACTGTTCCTATTAAAAAGTGTCACTCATGATGGTTTTTGACGTAGACAGATGTAAATCAAATGCATTCTTTTCACTGATTCAGTTAATGAGCAGAAGGCGTGGGAAATTGTTAAGCTGTTGAATACTGCAAATTAAGGCCTTCAACAGCAACAAATCTCTGTCTATAATGCAAAGAGCAAAGACACGTCAATCTTGTTTAGTTACCTGGTAGTAGGATGCAGGTTTCTTTACTGACAGTTTCAAAAAGAGTGTGACAGGGTAGGAAGATGAGAATACCAGATCCTCTAGCTGCTATCGAGCCAACCTGTATGAACTGTCTCATCAGACATGATTCTAATTCTCTTACAGAAATTGTTTTTCTATGATGAAAAACAGTCCTTTTTGTGAAACTGAGCACTTAAACTTCTGAAGATCTTTTTTTTTTTCCTAGATTCTTCATGGGTAACTGACCAGATAACCCCAACTCTGAGGACATTTTCTTTTAAAACAAATTTATAGGCCTTTGCAGAGGGTTGGGTTTTTTTTCTTCATCCTAAACCTGAGAAACACGTTAGAAGAGATCAAGGATAATGACATTTTTAACAGCAAGAAGCAACAATATTTTAACAACACTTCTTCCTGACCAGCTTGGCTAGTTGTTTATTAAACCACTGCTAAAATTCTTAAAGAGGAACAAAACCTCTGTGCTTAGGTGGCATCAGAGCCAGATGTCTGGAAGGTCCCTCTCAAACAGTGTAGTGACGGTAGCAACTGCCAGGCTGACTCAGATACCAACTCCATGACCCAAGCCTTGGGGTTTTGGCGCCAGTGGGTTTCATTTGCACAGAGGTGAGAAACCCCAGATTGCACATGAGCTCCAGTTTCTCTGCAGCTTCAAGAGAAAGGGGTTGTGGATGGCTGTCCTGGGAGATGGGTGGGGAAGCCATCAGGAACACGTGGAGCAGAGCCTGGACTAGTCCTCATCTGCTCAGTGCATCTTGCTCCTATAGAAGAAGAAGGTCATCAACACACCCACTTATCGGGGCTTCTTTTGTGTTGTGCACATGTGCTTGTGTTTGCTATTGCTGGCTCTGCTTGCAGTCTCTGCCTGACCCCTGGACCAATCTATTTTTGCAAAGAAAAATCCCATGAAAAAGACTCTTAGGTCTTTCCCCTTTTGGATCTTGAAGACAAAGATCCATTTGGGCCTGTGACCATCTTTAAATAATCAGAGTTGTGTCAAAAGCTGGGTTTATCCCTTCATTTATTGGACAAAACAGCCTAATCTCTTTGCCTTTCAGTCTTGCAGTAAAGCATCACAAGTATTGGACGTGCCTGGCTGGGCCAGCATTGTGCCTGGCCTCACTTCTGCCACATTTTGGGTTATCAGTAGAGAGAAGAACATTAGATGCGCACAAAAGCTGCCGAGCAGAGGTGGTAATCCCTGCTCCCGCGGACAGGTGATCCTGCAGCTGCCAGGATTTTTCTATCAGACTCAGAGGGATGGAAAGGGTAAAATGGGTGCTTGGGCTGCAGTGAGCCAGGGATGGAGGCCAGCTGTCCCATGCACAGGTCTCCAGGGCTTTAACCTCCAGACCACAGTGCTCAGCTCCTTCTGAAAAAGGACAAAGCTGTTCAGCAAAACTGTGGAACTGGGAGGCTTGTGGGCTGAAATGAGTCCAAAAGACATATTAGCAAGCATGAGAGGCCCGTGATGAAATAGCTAAGGTATTAATGCAGCCAGAGGCTGGTAATGAATACAAGAAATGCCCACGTTTACCCAAGAGGTCCCAAAGGTCTCTTGTCCAGAACATTGTGATCCTTAAAGGAATCTTAAGAGAGTTAAACCACAGGGTTAGGGCTCCAGGAACAACATATGGGCTAGTGTGGGCTCTCAGCTGCTCTGACCTCTTGGCTATTGAGAACTCTTTTAGGAACTTTTTAAAGAGCGTGGGTATTATCCTCAGGGACTTGTCACCCTGTCAGACAAGGGTGCCCCTTACCCTGTGGATGGTATGAGTCTCCCAGTGTGCCCTGTGGCTGTGATGCAGGTAACAAAGCTTAAATCTCACTTTTCTGATGAGGCTCTGTCACCTGGTGGTAGTGGAAATCCTGAATGCTCAGGTATTCCCCAGTGATGTACAAAATGTCCTTCTAGTACGGTGCTGTCTCTCTCCATCTTGCAGCCGCTGTAGGAAACCTATGAAGTGCAGAGCATGGCCCAGTATAGGCTGAACTGCTATTGTCACAGCTTTAGCTTTGCTGCCTCTCCTTGTTGGCTTGTCCCATTGCTTCTTGCATACACATTGAGCCTGGAGGTTGACCATCAGTGCTGAGCAGAGCTGGGCTACAAGGAGAAGATGGGAGCTGGAGGTTGATAAGAGCAGACAGTTGTTGAGTGTCTGAGCAGATGGATATGATGCAAACATAATGCACTTTTGATGGATCTTCCTCTAAAGGGAGATCCAAACTAGTGTTCATCTGACCTGGTTTTTGGAGGGGCTGAACCTACATTTGAGGAGTCATTCACTGCAGCCAGGCACCCTTATGGACCCATCCAAAAGAAACAGTTCCATCACTGGTGTGGGCAGATCCTGCCTGTCTCCAAGCCTCTACCCACACTGCTCTACCCATGTCTGGGTGTCCTTTATCCCTTCTAACCCTGAGAATCTATTCTTTTGTATGTATTTTGTCCCATTCAGGATGCCCCATTGAGGAAAGGCTGGTGAGTGGAGGTCTTGTCATATGGTACTGGGACCCTTGGCATGAAAACACCATCACACTGTCATTATTTTGGGTACCTGATTTGATAGTTCTTACAGCCATTCTTTGATTTGACCATTTACAAGCCCTGAATTTAGGCCAAAACAAGCTTCCTTGAAATAAAATAGTCATTTTCCAGTCTTCCTGTAGAAGCCAAAAGTATTTAAAGTTGGACTGGGTTGGCTTAAACACAGGGTGGGGAGGGAGTCAGTAGGTTGGGGACATTTTAATAATGAAAAGAAGAATGTGAAAGGAAGGATTATCCTGGTGTTTTATGTGTATTTATGGAGTCAATTTATAATATGCCTGTTACAAAATATCTTTAGAGCTGCATGAAAAACCACAAAGCAAAATATTTGAAAAATTTGGATGTGAAGCCAGTGTGTCCCAGTGTACAGCCAGGCAGCAGAGGAGAACCTGGCACCAGGAGCAGCTCTCTACTCACCAGGCACTGGCAGATGGAGATCCATGTCTGTAGGGCAACGTGAGCTGTCAAGGGAAGGATCCCTGGGGGCCAGCCAGCCACTGGTGGGTCTCTGTGGGCAGCCTGGAGGACTGGGTGGCTCAGACCATCAGATCTCCAAGTGGAGAGTCCTGAGAATGAGGACCTTGTCAGAGACAAGGTGACCCAGGCTGAGCCAGGAGGCCTGGCAGTGACCCACCACAAGCCTGGCTGGTGAGCACAGGTTCCACAGGAGCTGGGCTGCTCACACGGGGACCACACCATGAAGTGTGACCACTGCCCTCCCTGTACTGCACAATCCCTGGCACTGCTGCCCCTGGGCTAGTTTCAGGGACAGGCCAGTTAACAGCCTGCTACAGTAATTTCACCTGGCCATGCCAAGAGCACAGATGCTTGTAGTATGGTCTCTGTTACGAGATTTTCTTGCTCACAGTTGAAGGTCAGCATGAGTGTTGACTCTGGCACACCCCTGCACTGATGTTGTGTTACCATGAGACATCAAGAGCTTCCCCTTCCAGGTGCAGGGCTCTGCTTAGCCCTGCCAAGGGGTTGCTGGGTGCCGCCCCAAGGTGTCTGTGTCCCCGAAGTCTTGGGAAATGTGTGGTCACCTATGTGGTGAGGAGCACTATAAAGTGATGAACGAGAGTGCTCTGCAGTCACAGGTAGCTGGGTAAGCTCTCGGATAGTGGACTTGTTTTGGACAGGTGTGTGAAAAATATTCTGTTGAGAATTAAAGAGCAGGTAAAGACCTCAGCACAAAATTGCAGGACTCCCATTTATGCATCTTCCTCAATCTTTTAAGGGTGGCAAGGAGCAGAAAATGGGCAGGGCAGAAAAATGACCATACTGATTGCTTTGAGCCTTAGAAAGTACATTTCATAGCATCTGTAGTGTAGTTTTCCTGGAAGTAGTTTACTACAATAAAAATGAAGGAACACCATGCCCAGGGGACAGTGGTTAATCTGCTGTGCACATAGACATTTCTTCAGGGGAGAGAGCGTATCTACAAGATGAGGTTTCATTGCAGGAAATGCTTCTCACCAAAATACTGAACAAAGCATATTTAAAGAGATAGCTTAGTCTTACAAACCTAACTGGTGCAGTACCTGCTGTGGCTCAGCTGGGGGAGATGGGTGAGATCAACAAAATGTGAGTGGGGTGGGATTTGGCACTTCCTTCCCTACAGTCAACCACTTACCTCTCTTCCAATGAGGAGAGTAAAATTCTTTAAAAAAGCCTCAAGAGAACCAGCTCATAAAACTACATCTGTTGGTTGTGAGGTCCAAGATGGGACTTCAGTCTGGCTTTTCTCAGTTGATAGGAGCACAGTGTCCAAATACGCTCTTTGGTTGTCTGGGACAATTACTACAAATAATAAAGCTTTGGGCAATCTGTTGGGAAAGGGGTTTTGGATAGGTGTCCCTTGAGAGTGGTCCAGGATCTTTCAGGTTAGCTTCACAGTTGAAAGAAGACCATGCTGAAAAATCAGAGATGCTCTAAATGGGATCCATTTCACGATGATCTGTTTCTCCATCTCTCCATTTTTCTTCCCCAGGCTTGGAAACAAGGTAATAACAAGAATCATGAAACCTAAAACTTCTGGCGGGATCCTGAGTGAGAAGCATGGGCTGATGTACACACATCTTCAAGTGAGAAAGACAGCATCACCCAGGTTTCTACCTCATGGTTTTCAGGTGCTATTTGGAGGCTCTCCTTGGCCTGAGGACTTTACCAGCTAAGAGAAGAGCTGATACACAGCCTGGGTGTTTTTCAGAAATGTGTATGTGCCCAAAGGAGAGAGGTACTTGTGTGGATGATGTTAGGAGTTGATACTTGGCACTGCTGGAAAGTATTGCCAGAGGAGCTGGTTTGCATGCAGGAAGATTTGACCTTGAACTTTCTCCTGCAGTTAAAGCCAACATCTTCTACCCCCTAAGCCTGAAAAATGTTCCTCCCCTTTGCTTTAAAAATACATTTGTTATGTCTAATGTTTCTGGCCAGAGCAATGGTACAGACTTCTGCCCACAGAGCTATGCAGGTCAGAGGTGGGTGATGATGTGATTTGTGAGTGGCTTTAGCTGGGTTCTCTGAGGTCCCCAGTAGAGTTACAGCAGCAGAGCTGTTCCTTTCTGGGGACAGTTTATTGCCATCCCAGGGGATGGTGGCTTTATTGTCCTATTGTGAAGTATAGCCCTGCTGGGTTTCCCAGGCTTACAGTCGCTTGTGGTGGCAACAAACTGCCTGTGGCATCCATGCTGCCATTTCAAGAGTGGGCTTGAAAGCAGCTACGCAGTGCTCTGATGCACTTGTGTTCAAAGGACCTGCCAAAAGGCTCAGGCTCAGGCTCTGGCTGTCCAGGACTGGAGCAATGTCTCTGATCCTTCCAGAGCATGTGAAACAAGTGTTCATGTGTAAGTACCGTGGTTAGCAGATGGGCAGAAGGGGTGATAGGTTTGTCTGCCTCTCCTCTCAGAGCTGGATACAGAGGTTTCAGCCAGACCACCTGGTCCCCAGACAGAGCATGTCAGCACCCAGGCCCAGCTGGAGAATGGCTTTCCTTGGGATCACTCACACAACCTCCTCCACCCCAAGTCAGTCTAGACACAGGGAAAGTCCGGCTGCCTGCAAATGCCCCATCCCATCAGCTTCCCAGATAAGCAGCGTTGTCCTGGGGCTTTCTTGAGTAATTTGGGAAGGCTCCAGTGGAGGATTTGGCAGACTGATGTCTCATCGTTCTTCCCAGTTCAGACCAATGTGGTGACCTGGTTTACTGAGCACTTCATACTGCTCACTGTGCTTTTGCCTGCCTTTGAGTAATGACTGTGTTTATTGCCAAAACGGCAATGGGCATGGAGTGACACCCTTTGTCCTCATGTGTGAGCTTACCCTCATGCTGGAGTGGGAGCACCTACTTGCTTTTGCAGAAGAAGAGTGGGTGCAGACAACAACCATGGTGATTTTGCAAGCAGCAGTGTTGGGTATAGGAAGCTGCATGGCTGGGTCCCATCTTTGCAATACCAGGGTGGGTTTTCCAGTGAATTCCCAGCCATGGGGGATCTGCAATGTGTCTTAAGAAAGATTCTACCTGTCTGGGAGGATGTGGGCAAAAGAGCTGATAACACAGCACCATGTGGATCATGCCTAGCTTAGATATCAAACCTCTCCAGGTGCTTACACTACCCCAAATTTATTAATTTTTTTTCACATAAATAGTTTGTCTAGAGAAACCATCATTTTCCCACAGACCGTGATTTAAACCTTGTGGAAGCTTGTGTGCAGATTTGAACCTTGTGGGAGCTCATGTGCAGGCTGCTGGTGGTGTCTGTCTACAGGAATCCTGGCCGGCTCCCACGCAGCTTCCTGCCCTGCCCTATCCCATGAAATTCAGAGATGCAGAAGTTATTTCCTAGGACATCTTTTTGTGGTTTTGCTCTCTGTGTCAGGCTAGCCCACAAAAGCCATTAGGCTGGGGGATGTTTCTGCAGTGGCAAAGTGTCTGGAGGAGTTTGAAAGCTGGACATCATCTCATAGCACCAGCTGTGCCCTTGCCTCCGCTCCATGGGGCAGATCTGCTTGGACAGGATAGCTGTACTCTCCCAACGTTCACCTCTTGCTCTTTCAGGCATATTAACGCAGTACTAAAAGCAGTGTTCATCTCCTTCAGGAAGACAGACACAAAAATCTTGAGAACCTGAGCTAGAAAAAGGTTGTTTCATAGAGCCACAGAACAGTTTGGCTAGGAAGGGACCTCAAAGTAACCCTAACCCTATGCAGGGACCCCCTCCACTAGCCCAGGTTGCCCAAAGCCCCATCCAACCTGGCCTTGAACCCTGCCAGGGAGGGGGCAGCCACAGCTTCTCTGGGCAGCCTGTGCCAGGGCCTCACCACCCTCAGGTTGAAGAATTCTTTCCTTACATCTAACGAAAATCCACCTGTCCTCTGCATAAAGCCGTTACCCCTATCACTGCAGCAGTCCCCTTCCTCACAGGTACTGGAGGCTGCTCCGAGGCCTCACGGAGCCTTCTGCAGCCTGAGGCAGCTCGACTCCCTCAGCCTGTCGGCACGGCGAGGCGTTTAACTCGCCTCCGTCACCTTCTGCGCCCGGAGCGGCTCCCAGCTCTGCCGTACCCTCGTGTTGGGGTTCCCCCCGCGCAGCGCCCAGCCCTGTCCTACCCGTGGAGCCCCGGTGCTGCGGGATCGGGCTTGGCACGCCGGGCTGTCCGCCTCCGGCAGAGGGCAAGCGAGCGACGGGCCGGCCCGTGCCGGCAGCACCTCCTGCCCCGCCGCTCCGGGCCCGGGCCGCGATCCCGGGTGACTGCCCCGGGGGTCCTTCGGGATTGTTCTGCAACGCGTTATCCAGACCATCTGTTCCCCCGTCACTGGCTGCATCTTGAGTTTCTCCCCACCAGAAACGCCGTACTTTATTCTTTCACAGAATCCCAGACTGATCTGGGTTGGAAGTAACCCCAAGGATCATTGAGTTCCAACGCCTCTGCCACAGGCAGGGCCACCAACCTCCAGATCTNATTCCCCTCCTGTCTATCTGTTCCCTTTAAGTATTGGAAGGCTGCAATGAGGTCCGCCTGCAGCCTTCTCATGGTGAACAAGCCCAGCTTCCTCAGCCTGTCCTGATAGGGGAGGTGTTCCAGCCTCTTATCATGGATTCCTCTGAACCCTCTCCAACAGTTCCACATCATTCTTGAACTGTATCTATGTCTGGGATTCCTCTGGCCCAAGTGCAAGACCTTGCACTTTGCAGTGTTAAACCTCATGAGGTTCACCTGGGCCCACCTTTCCAGTCTGGCCAGATCCCTCTGGATGGCTTCCTTTCCTTCTGTTGTGTCAACTACACCATGCAGCTTGGTGTTGTCAGCAAACATCAAACTTCTTTGCTACACCAGTGTCCTCATTAGTACCTTATATTCAAACTTTTTCACTATTTCCCACCCTGTTTTTTGTTCCCTGTGTCCACTCCCTGCTATTTTGAAAGACATCTTCCGCTTTTTCTTGGGTTACTCTGAATCACAAGCACTACAGAGCTGATGCCCTGGAAGAGCTGCTGTTTCCCCAGCCTGCTTTATAAGCAAGGTGCGGTTCTGCCCAAGGTGTGCACAAACACTGCTCAGACTGTGCGTGCTGCTCCTTCACAGCTGCAGTGCACCCATCCAGTTCGCATTGTTACCTCTCAGGGATCCAGCTGGCACCAGTACAGTCCTACGTGCTGCAGGGCACGAGGATTTTTCTAATCAAGTTCCCTTCTTTCTGGGGATGTACACTGTTCATCCTTAGACCTGTCTGAGGTTTAAGACTTCAGATTTAACCAGCAAATTTAAACAACAAAAAATAAACAAGCCAGTTTGAAGGGAAGCAGATATTTGTCTCTCTTTTTTTAGGGGGGGGGGAGGCTGGTGTGTGTTGGTCTCTTTGGTTTCTTTGTTCTCAGGACAAATTAGTGTGTGCATCATCAAAGGGATTTAAAGTGTGGTTCAATTTTCAAAAGACACTGTAAAACCGGTACCAATTGTTACGCATTTGCTTCCTCTAAAGGGTCAGAATTGGGCTGTACTTGCTGCAGGCTGGGAAAGTAAAAAATGCCGGAGGAAATCATGTACTCATTTGCCTTTGAATGCCCGTAGTGCACAGGCTCACGATTCTCTTAGGCTTTTCTAAAAAAATATCCCAGCAATGATGGTAAGTAGGCTTAACTCCAGTTTACAGCTGTCCTGGTAGGTAAAAAAAAGTAACTGGTAAGGCGATGTTTGCTCTTGGCTGCTCCCCATAACCCCTTTCAGCCACACCAGCAGAGGCAGATGCTGGAGAAGGATGGATCCAGCATGGAGAAAGAAAGCAGACTGGCAGGTTCTGGACGGCTGGCTATCCTAAAAACCGGGGTGTTGCGTAGGGTTTTGGGAGGTGGATTTGCACCCTTTGTTTGAGCGCTGGTGGATGAAGGAGCAGAACCTGCGTTTGCAGAAGGCTGGTTGGAAAACAGCTCTTTCTGGTGAGATGGGTTTCATCTGGAGTCTGCGAGAGACAATAAACAGGAAGTCCAGCAATGACAGTTTTATGGAGCTGTGTTGCAGAGTGGGGCTGCTCCTAATATCCAAATTTAGTTTATTTGAGTGGGAGCATCCTCGGCTTTAATGTCTGCTTGCTTTCAAAGCAACGCAGTAGAGCTTGGCTTATGCAGCTATGATGTCCAGGCAAACCCATGATCTGGATCCCTCCTGTTACCTGCTTAAAAGCCCTCATGCTTTGAGACCTTAGCCCTAGTGATTTTGTGAAGGGTTAATTAGCAAGCTGCACTATGCAGCCGAGATGACTTCATGTTAAGGCTTAAGTAGCTTTGTACATCAGGAAAGTAAAATATTCTTGGAAGTAGACACAGAGCTATAAACCTAAACTCATTCTCTACTGCTGAGTGAGGCACCAGAGTCTTTATATCTTTAATAGAAGGTATGGTTAATAACTAGCACGTGATGGCGAGTGATGAGGAAAGGCTGTGAGCTGGGCTTGCTCAACCCAGAGAAGGGAGGGCAAGAGCTAATTGCTGCATTTGACTCTCCAAAGGGAGATTTCAGAGTGGATGAAACAGGTGTCTTTTCAGAGGGGTGCCACAAAAGGATGAGGAGCAACAGGTACAAGTTGCAGTGAGGGAAGTTCTGTCTCAAACAAGGAAAAGAGTTCACGGGGAGAGTGGTTTAGTCCAGAGAAGCTGTGAGATCTCCATTCCTGGAGATACTAAAAATTGAACTGGCCAAGACCCAGAGCAACACTTTCCAGTTCTAAAGGTACCTCTGGGGGTCTCTGTCCCAACCCTCAGTTTTGCGTGGCATCTGTTTGCAAATGGTGGGGGGAACCCAGGAAGAGTTTTTGGGGTGACCTGGGAGACTTTTCTTGGGGCATTGGTGGCACATACATGTTGCTTTTGTCACACATTTTCTTTGGTAGAGTGTTCTTGTCAGCAAGGAGTGGTAGAGTTTGTTAGTCCAGCTCCTTCTGTGTAACAGGAATCAGTGAGGGTCCAGAGGATCAAGCCAGGAATGAGCAGTGATGGGGCAGAAAGTCAGAGAAGATGTCTTGCTTGTGGGTTGCATGTCACTGCTTGTGTTCACAGGCTGGTACATATAAACACACTGAAGAAATGCAGAGACGCTGCTGCGGGAGTGTCCTGAAAAGGGAATCCAACCTGGCCGTCTGCCTGGCTGTCTCAGCAGGCTGCCCTGGCACAGGAGGGCTTACCACACACCATGGAGTGAGATCATCCAGATCACCTCCATCCACACCTGCCTTGACAGGTAGAGTGCTTTAAAGCATATGAATAAACATTCTGAGTTGAGGCCTTGTGTTTTTCCTCCAGCTTCTTGGTTAAGTACCATTATCAGTAGGTAGGGCTCTGATACTCACCAGAGATGTTCACCTGTGGCTGCCAGCAGAAAAGGACACTTTCATACAGGGTTGATTTGTTCCTCAGACTTTCTCCTGTACTGTTGCTGAGGAGGGCAAAGGGGTATGTCTGGAGGCAGAAAGTCAGAGCTGGTGTTGCCCCAAGATGCCCTACAAGTGGTCTCTGCCTTTACCACTAAGCAGGGACAGATGTGGGACAGAGCTTGTCTGAGGCCAGGGGAGCTGTGGGGTGAGGACCTGTTTCTCTGCAAGATGCTCTGTCTCCTCAGCTCTTGGCTTCATCTCCTGCATTAGCCACATCTCCAGACATGAGTCAGACCCAAGAGAGTTGCAGACACAGGACTGGGGAAATGGGTCTGAAGAAATTTTTGTCTTAGGAGCTGGTAGGGAGTCAAAGGCAGCATAGCCCTGCATGCTCCCTGCTCCTGGAGTAGTTCCTGTTCCTCCACAGCCAGGAGATGGCAAAAGTCTGGGGTTTCTTTTGTGTAAGAGGCAAACATGAGTGCACCTTCAGTACTTCGCTTGCCTTAGTAGATCTCTGTGCTCTGTGTTAGGATCTGGTTGGCCTGTCTTGTATTTTTTTTCCAGTACTTTTATTAGTCCCATGAGATGCATAAAGTTACTTCCCTGAGGAGGCAGCTAGAGATCAGCAGCTGGAATCTTTTCTTGATATGTAGTCGTACCACACTTTCCTTAATCTTGTTTCATCCAAGCACTTTCTGTGGGCTCATATAAGCAATCCCTGCTCCTCCTGGGGCTGCAGCCCCTTGCCACTCCATTTCTGCATGCAATGTTGTTACTCAAAGCAGTATCCCAGCATGGTGCCGAGGAAAGAGTTGTTTTCTCTCCCGAGTAGGTTCTCCAAAGTTGTTATTACTTTTCCAACAGCAAATACAAAGCAAGTGGAACAGTTGGCTGATGCTAGTAAAATTCTTAAGCATCTGCGTGTGCTTTGAAATGCTTTCATCCAGCTGCCCTGCTCAAGGGGTACCAGACACCCAGGGAAAGCCTGTCGATGGAAATGTCAAAGAGATCTTTGGGTTCTCATATTTGACAGGGGGATCCTGCCTGTTTCTTGTTCCCACTGTGTCATGGGGCTGGGAGGCTGTTCCAGCCAGCTCTGAGGAGCTGAATCCTCTAGTATCTAGAATCACTGAAACAAAGGAATTTTAAGTCTATCTAGGGATCTAAATCCTGATGAAAACCAAGGAGTGGGTGAAGAGACTTGGTAGGTGTAAGCAAAGTGGAAGCTTTTACACCCAGACCTGTGAGTTTGTGGAGCAATCCTACCACTGAAGGGAGATCAGTCTGGGTGGCCTGGTGAGGGAAGGTCTCTGAAGCCAGAAGACCATGTCCTCGGGTTAGAAGCTGTTATCCCCAAACCTCAAAAGTATTAATCCTTGCTCTTGATAGGTTAGGGCTGGGACTTTGTGATGTCTGAGAAGGTGCTGAAGTTTTAGGGTCTTTGCAAAAGG
Source organism: Heliornis fulica (assembly GCA_013399135.1). Lineage (NCBI taxonomy): Eukaryota > Metazoa > Chordata > Aves > Gruiformes > Heliornithidae > Heliornis > Heliornis fulica. The sequence goes on along the minus strand of VXBZ01007793.1, from coordinate 94,459 downwards.
GGTCTCCTGCTGATGCTTAAAGATGGCAACTGGGAAACTGCAATAGAGAAACTGTGGCAGTACTAGGTCCTTTAGCCACTCAATGCCTACTTTAAACAGAGATTTGATTAAAGTAGAAATATCTCTGCAAAGATGTGCTGCTACCTTGGACCGAGATAAAGGCCCGCCCTTCACCTCCCTCAGCTACATCTTCTTTATCCTCACTAGGTCCTTTTCCAACAGCAATGAACCCCAATACCTGCTGAAGTCAAGGACATTCTCCACACAAATCCTCTCCTTTATCAAGCTGCAAGCTGAGTCACTGTGCCTAACCAGCCTAGGTCAATATTTAAACCTTTTTTGCATCACCTCCTCCTGGCCAGCTGCTCAGTTTCAAACTGCTTTGTACATTTGAAACTAAAGAGGGCACCTTCAGGGGATAATTGGGGTTGAGCAAAGACTTTGACCACCTTAGTGTCCAAATCCACAACCCTCTGTTATGTATGGTGACTACAGACCAGACAAACTTGTGTCACCTTGCCTCCCTCCCCTGCACCCTCACCAGAGCACAGTGGTGCCTGGGAGATGGGCAGGAATGAAACACCTGGCCCCTGAGCCTGAGAACCACCACCACTCTATGCCTTCCAGCTAATGGGTGGTTTTAGCCCTGCTAATCTCTAGTCAGCATTGGAGAAACCTAAAAAAAAACTAGCCTGGACCACTCCAAGGCATTCCTAATTACCGGGTCAGGCTCATAGATAATGCTTTTAGGGCTGCCCTAAAACCATCTCAGATAGGGTAAGTGTAAAGAAAGTGACCTATAATTGACCCTGCTGCTGCTATCTGAACCCTGGACAGGCTGATGCACCTGGGGAAAACAATTTGAGGATGGAGAGGGAAGCCTGGGGCATCAGGCAGGTTCAGACCTAGTTCTGAGCACCCATGGAGAGCTATGCAGCAGAGCTAAGGGTGAGGGGCAGAGCTGCAGGACCTCTTGGGTTACCCGTGGTCCTCCCACTGGAGTGAACCAGTCTCCTGAAAGCAAGTGCTGCTGAGTGGAGCATGAGACGTGCTGGATGAGTTCTGGTGTGAGGAAGGACAAGAGGCTGAGGTGTAACCGCAGGGCAAACAGAAGTGAGTCACCATCAGGAGCGAAGGCTGGAGGGCAGGCACAGGCAGAGGGTGTGCTGGAGAGAGCGGGCAGCAACCCAGGCAGTGCAGCTCTGTCCCTGCCCATGTAGGCGCAGGGACAGTGCTCGAAGCCCCCTGATTTCTCTGAGTTAGAAAGCACGAGGTTTATTTCAGAGGAAAGCCAGTCCCACTCCCAAATTTAACTCCTTGTGCTGACCGAGCCTGGTGGGTGAACAAAATTTGGTCTTGTGCCACTTGAAATGTTGCTCCCTCTGGCATGCCCTGGCAGCACCAGGTTGGGTTTGTGACAAACTCCTGGGCATGTAATCCTGAGGAGGAAGAAGAGGTGGTGCTGGCATAATGTCAGTAGAAACAGCAGCATATTTCTGAGCCATTTGTTTATTTCCTTGAAAGCTAGGATTTTCAATGACTGCCTTGGGGGAGCAGCTAGCACCGGGGGCAGGCTGTCTTAAATGTGTCTCCCAAGGGTCTCCCTCCTCCCTGCAGTTCCCGGCTGTGGGTTGGTGGCAATTCCCAAGTCCCAGCCCTTCCGGAAGCCTTTACTCATGACCAAAGTTTGCCAGATCTCCAGGGAGAAAGCAGGATGCTGTCCACTAAACTCATCAGGCCCAGCATGCATCCTTGCAGCCTTCCTTTCTCCATCGGCTGCCCCTCACCATACTAGTGCTGGGATATGGAAGGCTTTCTGCAGCCTCACCATAATGCACTTTGTGTCAGTCTATTGAACGTTTAAAAGTAGTATTCATTCTGTTTTATTCTTCTTTCCTCATTCCCTCCCCCCCTTCTTCTCTTCCCCCACACCCCTTCCCCAGCCCTTACCCACTGAGCTAAAAATGAGGGAAAGAAAAATGCAGGAGGACACATTGTTTTCTCCCCCTCCACCCAGAGATGTAAAATACTTCTTAATTGTTGGGAGCAAGAGAATCTCTGTGCTGGGCCTCCACTTTTTTGTTTGTGAGTTTATTTTTCCTAATTCATCCTTGACAAAGGACAGAGCCATAAAAGAATCAACCAGCACGCCTGTGGGAAAAAACTGCCCTGAAAAGGGTCGGAGGAATACTGTAGCATTTCCAAACAATTCCAAGGACTAAAGCCTCTGTGAGGTGCAGCTTCAGCTATAACTTGCCTTTCTAGGAACAAGCCTACATCTGTTTGGCAATGCCATATTTTGTAGGGTAAAATAAACCCTTGAGAACAAACAGGGCAGCTAATCCAGAGGGGTAAATGCCTGGGAACAGAGCTCACTTGTTAATCCTAAAACTGTCAGCAGAGACCCACTGGAGAAATTATAGCTGGCCATGGGCACTCAAGCTGTTTTCCCTCCACCTCCCCCCATCCCCACAACAGCTGTAAAATCTTCTTTATTGTTCGTCTCGTCTCCCGGCCGAGGGTTGCAGACCCGGGGCAGGGGGAACATCTGATCCATTGTATCTGCACCGGTGTTATTGCTTCGGGGACGGACAAAGAGAATGATGGCGACAAGAGAAGGAGAACAGCCCAAGCACCTACTAAAGAGGCATATGAACAGGAAATCCTGGCTCGTTCCCACATCTGAGCCGCGTACGGTTTCTTTCCCTCCAGGATCATTATGTTTAATGTCCTCCTGCAATTCAGGCAGCTGAGCTAACGGAGGAGCCCCTTCCCTCCCCCTCCTCGGCTCTCCCTTCCCTTCTCTCAACAGATTTCGAGCCCTCCCTGTGGAAAAATGATTTGTGCACAAGCAGTTTCCCTGCACAACGGTGCTTGTAAGGAATTTGCCCCTGCCAGGAGTTATTAATGGTACCCCAGTAAATGCCCCCAGCAAAACTGGCCGCTGCAAGCATCAAGTGCGTGTTGAAAAATCGGGTTTAAATTGTCCCTTGGGGAATGACCTATTGGCCACCTAAAAAATGCAGGATTGGTTTGCTGTATAATTAAGTTCAGGCCATCTCTCGTGCTTACACACGCAGAAACCCAGATGTCAGCTCCGTACGAGTCAGAGCTGGGCTGCTTTTAAAGCACCAGCAGAAGACAGGCCACGGGGGCATAACATTTGCCACTGGAAGAAAACCTACTTTGAATACTTGGAATATTTAACTGACTGCAACAGATAATTAGCCAAACCCTCTTGTGCCTCCAAATATAGATTCATTAGTCATATGAAAATATCTCATTGGAACCAAATGTGAGTCATTAGTGAAGTCAACGGCAGATCATAAAAAAGGTACCGAGAGCCTCCTTCCCCCCCCCCTTCCCTGAGAAGTCGTGAGAGTGCGGTGAAAATAATTCGCTCCATTTTCTATTGAACATCTGCTGGCAAATCTGTTTTAAAGGGAGGCTTTGAGGGGCTGTTGTGTGTGGGGCTGTGCATCCCGTTCTCCCACTTTGTGATTTGTGGGAGTAATGAATGCAAAGTCTGNTCTTATAGAAATTTCCTTGAGTCAGGCTAAAATTTGGGTTCTGTAATGCAAAAGGGGATTTTAATGTGAAGGGGAATAAAAACAATTTTGTTATTTGCCTCTAATTTCAGGGGAACTTTTTTTTTTTTTTTTGTTTTGGNTTTTGGCATGGAGTTCCCTTATGCTCAGAGTAATGAGTGCTACAAGCAGCAATGACTGCTTCTGCCACAGGGACCTTCTGTGACTCTGTATGATTCTGTGACTCTGAAACAAGCTGGATTCCTCCAAAATTGAAATGGGAATGGTTAAAACCACTGCCCAGCTTCAGTGGGATTCAAACAAGCAATGTTTAAAATGTAAAGCAAATGGGCAGCTCTTCCGTGACAAGGTATCGGCAGTGTGATGGGCAGCCAGAGAAAGAGGCCATGCTTGATTAAACTCTGGTAAAACCCGAGTTATTGCTTGGGAAGACCCAGTAACCGGGATGGGACTGCGTGCTTTGTCCCAGGATGTATCACAGGGATTTCATAGAGTGTGCTGAACACCACAGACCGTCATCCCACCCTTGAGCTCATCGATCCCACAAACAACCATGCTGTTGTATAACTCCAGAGCCATGAATAATCCTTTGCTGAAAAGTTGTGCACATGTCATCAACAGCAGCATTTTGCATTTTTCTTAATTAAAAAAAAAACCAAACAAAAAAACCAAACCCCGAACTAACAAAGAACTGCAGCACTAAATGTTAACTTTAAGTGCCCCAAAGCTGATGATTCTGTGGCTGAGAGAACTCAGGCTGCCTCAGTGCCTGACTTTAACCATAGACACAGCAATAACAGAGTTTTCCAGCTTCATTAGCTCAGTTGCATTTCCTTAGCTTTGTTGTTATTTTTTTATTACCCCCCAAAAATCACCTCTATGTTATATCCCTTGTATTTAATATCCTCTGGGTAGGCTGTGACAGTTGGGCAGCAGGGAGAAGCAGTGTGATAGAGTTTTAAATGGGTATTTCACACCAACACCCAAAATCCCAGAGAGCTTTGCCTCTGCTCCCCCACCCCGTTGTACCCCAGCTTTTGGGAACCCTCCTGGGGCAGTGCTGCAGGGGAGGTGCTGAGCCTTCTGCTGGTCAGAGCTTTGGTCTGGGAATGTAACTTCGCTATGGGGAGCCAGGCTGGAGATGTGAGCAGTGCTGCATCTCTGAGGGGCTCACTTGACATCAGGCCCAGCATTTGGAGGGGAGCTGGATGGTGGGGCTGTCCCTAAGACCAGGTTTTACCCGCCATCATCTCTACACTGGGACCTGGCTGGAAACATGGTCGCTGGTGCCTGGCCTAGCACTTCTGGGGCAGCAGGGAGAGAGAGAGGAACCCCACCTGCCCCTCAGACTCCGTCTCAGCTCTCTTTGGGGATCACTCAGTTCCCCCACCCTCCCCATCCCTCCCAGCACCGGGTGTCCCTTTTGTGCTGGCCCCAACCTTCTTGGTGGCACGGTCTCCATCCCGCTCTGTATTGGGTGTCTCTGTGGGGCACCCCGAATCCCCGCTGTGGGGGCACGACTCGACACCCTCTGCCTCTTTGTGAGAAAAGAGGCAGAGGGTGTCCCCATCCCCGTGGGGCAGACCCTCCGACAGCAGCAGCCTATCGCCCCGTGTTGGTCAGACCCCCGCCGATTTCCAATTTGGGGCATCCCCCATCTCC
>VXBZ01007793.1:23907-88269 GCA_013399135.1 Heliornis fulica | reverse complement strand
GGGGGGGAGAAGGATGCAGTAACTGCTCCCGAGCGCAGTCTGAAGGTTGGTGAAAACCCATGTGGGAGATGGAGGTGTCGGGGTGTCCTTCGAGGAACGGAGGGGAGGCGGAGGTTCAGATTTGGGTTTGGTGCGGGAGTTAAATCACCATGGAAGGTGATGGATGCCCCAAAGGTACGGGAGGTGTGGGAGGACCATGTGCTGCCTGGTGGGAACGGGGTGGCTGAGGGACTGCGGGAGCCCGCTATGTGGGGAACCCGTCCCGTTCCCTCTGGCTACCTTGCCACCTCGGAGTTGGGGTGTCCGCTGCCGGCTCCCGTGGGGGTCCTGCCTCCCCCTTTTCGGTCCAGGCACTGGGTGCCGGGGGAAGCGCAGCGTTCCCCGAGGGCTCAGCCCTGAGGACGGGAACGCCAACAGGCTCCGGACCTGTTGCTGCGATCGCGGTGGGAGGGAGCGCTCCTGGGGATGCCGATGCGGCAGAGCCTGGGTTTAGTAATGCCTCCTCTCCCTTGCGATCAGCCGCAAGCGCTTTCCCTTCCCGTGGGACGTTGAAAATTGCCGAATCAGGGCTGGGAATAGACACCATCACTTTGTCCTTTGAAATCATCCCTCCTTGACTTCTGCCTCCTTGCTGTTTTTGCTCCTCTGGCTACGACCCTGTTTGCATAACTAGTTCAGCGACACGACTTGAATAATTCCCTCCTGTCCCTCTGCTTGAGGCTTTCTCAGAAAGCGCTCTGAACGGCGCTCTCCCTCTCGGCTCCGCTCCCCGGCGGGATGGGAGCGCATCGGTACCTGCGCACGCTGCTGCGCTCGGAGAGATGCGGGGGGACGGGGCGGGGGGACGACGGAAAAACGGCAGCAGGGACAACTTCGGCATGTTGCAAGCTGCTGCTTCTGTACACCCAGGCTGCGACTGCTGCGGTCCCCACTCCTGTGTTGTTATTGCCCCCCACCACCCCTGCCCTTGTGAAGGGCTGTGAGAACCGGGAATCTGGAGAACACGTTGATGTGAAATCTTGCTTGACCGCAGAATATGAGTGTGGAGGGAGGGAATTCTACACTCTCCAGAAGAAGCCAAGGGCATTTAGATTTAAGGAATCTGGCGCTGACTTCCAGGCTTTTATGCTTTTACAAGAAGTTGAGGGGGGGTATTGCAGTGATGGGTTGAGAGGTGATTTTCTGAGTTAATGGAGGGTTCTTTTATTTTACGGACTTTATTTCAGAATTATGTTACTTCACTGAGTATTTTTCTTGATTTTATTATCTTTACCCCTTTACAATGGATGTGATTTATTTGACCATAACTCTGCGTGTAATACACGTAAATAGCAGAGTTTAAGAACACTTTAATGTATGTGGAGCTCTGTAATGACCATAGGGGGTGAATAATACAAATACTGGCACGTCCTCAACCAGCGTGATGTGAAACATGCAGCTGGAATATTCACAGACGATCATGTCTTGGCAGAGGAGCTTGGACGTCCAGAAAAGGGTTTGCTCTCTTTGGATTACAAAACTTTTAGCAGGTTGTTGTAGCCATTAGAAAAACAAAACCAAACCCCGAATAACACAAACCACAAAACAACCATCCCCACGACAAAACCAAACCCCCAGCCTGGCAGCCTCACTTCAATACTCCTCTGCTGAGACTCCCTCCCATCTGCAGCCTGCCTGCAAAGCGCACACGAGGGTAGAAGGCTGCTCTTCGGTCAAAGCGGTGTCAGAGAAAGCAGTCTGGCACCCGAAAGAGCAGGGATTGGAATTCCCTTTCAAATGCTGATGTCAGGTTGGTTTCAAGAGTGCCCCTTGAACAGGTTTTTGCCTGCAAAAGGCAGGTGTTGGGGTTTTCTTTTTCTTTTTTTTTTTTCTTTTTTTTTTTTTTCTTAAGTGTGCTTAAAGGTATTTGCCCTTTTCCCCCCTTTCCAGCTTGAAAAGGCTCCTTTGGCCGATTCAGGACTGGAATGCAGAGCTTGAGCTATTCCTAAATTAAGAGGTTGGCAAGTTGGTTTTTTTTTTTTTCCCTGATGAGAGGCAGAAGGATTGCCCAAATGAAACAAGGAGTAAAACTGCAAATTCTCCTGCTGTGGCTTCAGCATTGTTTAGTCTTCCACTTAGGTCTGTAAAGCCAATCCTGAAATGGTTGTAGGCGGAAAGTAACATAAACCACCATGTAGCTAGGAAGCAGGGGATGTTGCTCATTGCACAAGAGGCTTTGGGTATTTTGAAGATGTTGGGAATGTTGGAACAAAATAGCAGCAGTCTGTGGAAATCAGGCTGAGAACTTCTCCCCCCTCCACACCTCCCCAGGGGAGGAGAGTGAACAAACTCCCACCAATGGTGGGAGCCAGATGGAGGCTCAGCACCTCCAGGGATCAGGAGCGCTGAAATAGTTTTGATGCCACTGGACCACACTCTTTTATAGTTTATTTCAGGTCATCGCATAACAAACTTTACGTACTGATGACTGGAATCGCCTGCACCGGGGATGGAGGGTTGTTATTGTGTGCAGAGCTCGCAGAGTCCATGCCAGTCTCAAGTATGTTTATTCTTTCAGCACCTCAGCGAGATCGGCATGCTGTTCTGCAGATGGGCTCAGTGATGTGCCCAAGGTCTGCCAGGACACAGGGAGCAGAAGTGTCTATATCATGTTCTCAGTGTGTGTCCTGGCAGATAATGTCCCAGTCCCTAACAGACATCTGTCTCCTCTCCAAGCAGGTGTAGGGTGGCTCAGGACCTAATGGGTTCTGGAGACACAATGTGCTTTGAAAGGTGTTTCAGGTGCCATTGGGGTCTCAGCCTCTCCAGTCTCAGCCGCAGGGTGGGCATGCTGCCTTCTGCTTTGGCCATCATGAACTGGAATCACAGAATTGGGGGCTTGCGTGGTCTTGTCCAGCTCTCAGCTGTCCTATCTCAGTCCTTCTCCCTGCCTTCTCCTGGGTTTAGCTCTCACCTTGTGTCAGAGCAGGTGGGCTCAAGAGCTAATCCTGCAGAAAGCCAGCCCCAGGAAACAAGGCAGTGGTTTTCTGTCAGATCAGTGACCCGAACTGGGTCAAGCTGCAGCAGGATGCCAGTATTGCTCCAAAGGGGAACTTGTGCTAGGAGGTGGAGCAGGGCAGATCTTAGCAATCTCAGCAAATATCCTAAATAGTCTTGCCCAAGTTAAGAGAATAGCTGAAGAACATCTGTTTTTTCCTAATGGAGACAAGGTGCTAGGAATAAGACTAGTTACACTCTGAAAAAAATGTTTCTTGACCCACTGTTCAAAGCTGACTAGTTAAGGGGATTTTTTTTTCTCTTTGCCAGTGCAGTTCAATTGGATTTGTAGCATCGCTTTATTTTGTTGTTGGTATATTTGTACTAATTTAGTGGGATCTGCCTCAGAACCCACTGCTGGCTATTGAGTCCTGCTTTGGCTTATCATTTCTTTATTAAAACAAATGTGGTTTTTATTAGTCCATGCCAGTGCATAGTAACCTTGCCAAGTGGAAAGAGAGTGATGGAAAGCATGTGGCTCCAGACAGACTTGAACTTGCAGGGTTGGAGTTGCCTCCTTCACCTGGTCAGGGACTCTGCTTTGAATTCTCATGATAGAAAAACAGCATCAAAATAGTTAACTGTTGAAAACGCAGCTAGTTTTAGCATCCAACTAAAATCCTTATTTGGGTAGCCCCAAAAGCCATACATCCTTCCTTACGGGTCAGATGTCAAAGCTTCCATTTCCCCTTGGGAGGCAGCTGCTAAAAGACAGTTTAATGTATTGCTCCAGAACACAGAAGACTGAGGTTGGAGGTAGCATAATATAAGTGGAATTTTAACAGCAACTTGAAAACCATGCCAGTAATACTCTGAGTGCATTTTTAACGTCCACTGAATTGCCAGGAAGACTTCTGCTTTTCTCCTGCTTTTATAAGGAAATGAAGCATCCGTCACGATGTGCATGTGCCTGTGTGTATGTGTCCTTATGCCCTGAATAACTTTTCACCCTGTCAGTCAAGTTGGGCAGATCTAACTCAGCAGTGGATGTCCTGAAGGCACTGTGCTTCTAAAAAGTGTGCTAAGGGTAGAGAAGAACCAGGCGATGAGTGTCCCCCTTGTGCTGTGCTGTGGATGCCTTTTGAGGCAGAACCATGTGAGCAAGAGGGAGGTTAGTTACAAGTGCTGCAACCAGGCTTTCGTCCTGGCTTAGGCAAGCGTGGACATTCCTAGACACCAGAGGAGCCAACTTCAAGAACCAAATATACAGGAGAGTGTTAATACAGCATCTCTGACCAGGATAAAACAAATGTCTGCAGCGCTCCTTTCCTTAGAATAGATTATTAAAAGAGAAATGCAAGTAATAACAGCTCTAAGTATGATACATGAATGAAAAGAACGCACAGCTCATGTGCCTTTGCTCCCTCTGGGGATTTGCCAGTAGGTAGACCAGGTCTCCAAGCTCCTCCATGGCAGTAGTGTCTGGTCAAGAGCTAACCTGTTTGGGCCTTGTGCTGGCTGTCACCTGTAAGTATTAAGATAACAAATTACACCTGGTGGAGCAACTTCTTAAAAATAATGTTCCCCACCCCAGTCCCACTAGAGTTTGCTGTGGTGGGGATGATGGGGGTGTGAAAATGTTGGTTTGGAGGGAGGAGGAAGTCTGGGAAGATTTTAAGGCTCTGTCTTGAAGAAGAAATGTGTTTTCACGCTGTCCCTTGGCAAATGATCTGTTTCCTTCTTGCCCTTTGCTGTTGTTTCCTTTCCTCTGGGTTTCAGGCACATACTCGCTGAGCATGGTATTTGTCAAGGGAACAGCAAGAAGCCCCGTCTGTGAGAAAGTCCATGTCGTTTGTTTTATCCACATCCAGGAATTGAGCCGAGATAAACAATTTGGGAGGCAAAACAGTGAAAACTGGAATGCAAGAGGTGTGTTTGTGTTTGGCTCTGTACAAGACCTGGCTGCAGTATAAGCCGGGGGTAATTTGTCTGCCCAGTGGGCAGCTGTTAGCCACAGACGTGATCTGTGGTGTCAGGGTTTCATCCCAGTGGCCAGCAGGACTCCAGTACCTGCTTTTCGTGACTGCGTGTTCAGCACTAAGAAGCTAGGAGGAACTGCTTTTTCCCTGGTGGATTTGTTGCACTTCTGCTTGGATCAGGCAACTTCATCCTTCTGAGCATGGTCACATCTGTCTTCCCTGCCAGGGCTGTGATTCCTTCAAGGAGGATCTTTTGCTCTAGGCAGACAGAGTATGAGGAAGGCCTAGGTAAAATGTAAGGATGCTTTTAAAGTATTTCTGTTACACGAGGATTGAGCTTGGTGGTGTTTCCAGGTGCAAGAATTCCTGGTTTCTTCTCTTGAATCAGAGTGAAATATTGAACTTTGATCCAGTAGCTGCTTAGCAGACCCCTTTCATAGCAGAGCGATGCAAAGCCATTACATGTGCTACCACTGTCACTTCCACCCATCTGGACTCCTGGCTCTTCCTTGGGGACCTGCTGCCTGAATCAGTGCATGCATGCCCAGTTTTGAGGATGGCCTGCAGTGGAAGATAGAGCTTTACCTGTTGTCATTAGCCTTGTGGAGAAAGCTGCATTAGTGCCCCATGACTGCCTGGGAGGGGGAGGGAGTTGGCTTGCACATCCCATTGCTGTGTGCCACGTGTGCTGCCTCGTGGGTGCTGAGCATGATATGGGATGTGGAGACTACCATGGTGCATGTGCCTGGTGCTGACTCAGGAGAGAAGGAAGAATCCTTGCTGGGGGTCCTGACTTGTTGTGCAGGTTATCCTTGGGGGGCTTTCATCCCTGCTGAGATGATTTCATAGCAGCCATCCCCCACTCCCTCCCTGTCCGAGTGTATGACCTGGTGCTCCATCACACAGGACTTAGTCTTTGTCAGGACCCTGTGTGAGCCATGATGGGGAGTTAAACCAACCAAATCTTCCCTTCTCTAGAAGGATGAGTTATCTGCCAGTTTAGCAGATTGCAAATCCAGTTCTATTACTATTTCCACAAACTGCCTTCAGCAGACCGAGTCTTTGCCTTCAGCAAACTACCTTCAGCAGTCACTGCCAGGGAACTGGGAGGTGTTTCTCATTCACAAACCGGCCAAGCGTGACCTCATTAAGCATGTGAGTTGACATCTAATTAGGAGAAAACATGATGTGGTGGCTATCCTAGGCAAAGACTTAAGAGAAGGAGGTTAGTGCACGGTTATCAGAGCTTTGCTGAAGCCCGGCATTTGACAGCTTGTTGTAACTGCATTATTGATTGTCTTCAGCTCAGTGTTGTGCCCCACACGTAATGTAGCTACCAGTGGGAAGATAAAAGTCTTGCTGCATCAGCTTACATTAGAAATAAAGTGTTAGAAAGAAAAGGGTCAGTAATCACGTGCCTTTCTTATGGACTGGAATACTGCAAAACCTCAGGTCACTTTTATAAAATTTAAAGTATCCTTTGACATTGCAGCTTTTATTCTGAAGAAAGCTGCACTGTGCCTCTTGGCTGGTAAGGGAACAAGTTCACTGCCTGGTGTTCTCTGTAGTCAAAGATCCCATTAATTCTGCCAGCCGCAAGGAACGATTTCTTGGTATTTCATTCTGGACTGTAATTGAGAGTGACACAAAGCACTGGTGGGAATTGGACTGTGTTGAAATCCCTGCTTTTCCTTACAGTTTTCTGCAGATCAACCAACTCAGGTGGGATGAAGTGATTTCTAATGCTCTGCCCTTGAAATTAATAATGTCTCCAGCCCTGTAATGGATACTTTCAGAGCTCCTCGCAGCTTGCCCTCGTAGCCAGGTGATACCTACAACAGTGACCTGCTGTTGCAGTCACTTGCATGGTGTAATCTAGGGGAGAGTCCTGTAGCGCTATACTGTTAGGAAAATTAATTAAACATCGCCCAGTATTTTTGTTTTAGACCAGAGCAAGGTTTCCTTGATAAGAACTTGCGTTGCAGACTTCTGCCAGGGCAGTCTGTTCTCAGTTCTTCTGGATAGTTGTAGAAGACCCAGACCAGGCTAATGGTCTTCTCTTGGCTTGGTGAGGAGGTTGTCTGGTAACCTTCTCACATTTTCCCTTTGCTGTTTTAAAGTGAGAGAAGGGTGGACACCTGGTGTCTACATCCCAGGAGTGCTTGGAGTTCAGTCTGGAGACTGGTGGGCGCAGTGAGCTGTTGAAGGTGTTTCTGTGGTTTTCAGTCTCCTTCAAGACCCTTTTGATACCTCCAAAGGTCAGGTGTGTGTCCCCCAGTGTTACCTGTCTCCTGTAGGGTAGGGAGTGCCCTGTATGTTAGAAGTCCCAAATTTTGCTCTCGAGGGGAGCAGGACAGATCCTGAGTGGCCTGGGTGAAGGCAGAAGAGCAGAAGCAGTGAAACTGGCCAGAATTTGACCTTCTTTTTTTTTTTAATCTGGAAAGTTGCTTCGGGGTCTTTTGAATTCAGGAGGTTTTGTCTGTGGTGCTTGGTGCATTTTTTGGCTGCAAGCTGAGCTGGGGGGAAACACAGGGTTTGTGACCTGTGCGATGGCAGCCCTCCCACACAGCCCATGTGGAAACACTCGTCTCCCATTGCTTTCAGCGGGCGAGCGGCTCGCCTCCATCTGGTGCTGTTTCATCTGGCACTTCAAAAGCAAGCAGAAATGGGGAGAGGAACTCAGGTCTTGTGAAGAGGAACGGCATGAGGAGGAGTGAGAGGGTTGGCTGGGATGGGGCTCCATCCTCCTGTGCTGTTGGAGCCCAGAGCCGATACTGGAGCTCTGCCCTGTGGTCCTGGCAGGTATGTGTAGATACCAAGGCTATGGATAATCTGAGGTGGTGGGCTCAGTGGCTCCATGGGGTGCCTGGTGTGTCCTCTGGGTCCTGGCTGTTGGAAGAGTTTGGTGTGGATGTTGTAGGGTTGGAGTGGTTGTCCAACATGGTATTGCTGTTTGCAGTGAGACTAACCCAACAGCCCCGGGGTTTTCTGGGGCTGTTTTTTGTTCATCCTGGTCCTCCTTGCTCATTGGCAGTTCCTGTGCTTAAGACAAATTTCAGTTATATTGGTAAATTATGTCATGCTTCCTGGGGACCCTTCTCAGGGGTGCTGCAGCCCACCCTCCACGTGGTAACAGCTGCTTTGCTCTCCTGGGTTTGCAGCATGAGGAAAATGCTAGGTGATAACTCTACAACAAGTCTTACCACTGCTTTCTGAAGGTTGAAAGAACTGTTCCAGGCTCCATCCCAGGCTCTGACAAGGCATTTGTAGACCATTTAGTCAAGGACGATGTGTAGAGGGAACTTTGCTTTCTTCTGAACATTCTATGAACTGAATTGGTACAATGGGAAATCACTGCTGCACCATCTCAGACTATCAGTGTTGTGAACGGACAGGTCAGTCATCTGCCACAATGGAAGCTGGGGTGAGGAGGCCTAAAGCAATGGTTGCCCATGGAAGGGCACCTCTTCCTTTGGCCATGGTGAACAGTGCTGCCTCCACAGCATGTGCAGAGATGGTTTGTGGACAATTTTGTTTAGACTGTTAGAAAACCAGGTTGTTACAATCCATTACACAGGACATTTGGGGCAGTCTGGATTTCTAGTGGCATTCAGGGAACAAGAAACACATTGAGTTGTTTGGGTGAGTCCAGAGGAGGGCCACAAAGATGATCGGAGGGCTGGATCCCTCTCCTATGAAGACAGGTTGACAGAGTTGGGCTTTTCCAGCCTGAAGAAGAGAAGGCTCTGGGGAGATCTTATGCAGCCTTCCTATCCTGCAGGAAAGGCGGAAAGGGACTGTTTATCAGGGAGTGTAGTGACAGGACAAGGGGTATTGGGTTTAAATTAAAGGAGGGTGGATTTAGATTGGATATTAGGAAGAAATTATTTACCCTGAGGGTGGTGAAGCAGGGGAACATGTTGCCCAGAGAAGCTGTGGCTGCCCCCTTCCTGGAGGTATTCAAGGCCAAGGTGGATGGGGCTTTGGGCAACCTGGGCTAATGGAGTGTGTCCCTGCCCTTGGCAAGGAGTTGGAACTAGATGATCTTTGAGGTCCCTTCCTACCCAAACCATTCTTTGACTATGAATATTGCCAGTCCTGGGACTGGGTGGTGGGGCAACTCTAGAGGTCCTGTTCAGTGGGTCACCCTCCAATCCGTCACGGAATTTATGGAGCAGTCCAGAATTGGGAGAAAAAAACAAGGCAGTGGCAAAATGGTGCCTTCTTACACAACAGGTCAGCTCCCTATGGGTATTCTGAGTCATTTTATTGTTGTTGATCTTAGTGACTAAAATAAGTTTATTCCATTTTTTTTTCCCCTGCCAGGCCCCACAGACCCTGTCACCCCCAGCTTGCAGCCAGTGAGACAGATTCCTTTAATTCTTGAGCATTATTGAGGGATTTTGGTCGGTGAGGTTCTTGCCTGGAATTTCTCAGGAACCTGGCTTCCCACTGCCTGCCGTTGGGACCCAAAAAGCTCAGCCTCCAAGCATATCAAGCTGGGTGGTGGGAATACTACTTCTGACATCTCCATGACAGGTTTGGTATCCTGCTCCCTTCAGAGCACCTGTCACTGAGAGCATGGCCAAGGCTGGGCAGGTGGAAATGTTTGGTTTGCAGAGCTTTGGATAATGCCAAAAATGCCTAATTCAGCCTTATATTGGAGGTCTAGGAACATCTAGACCTTTGTGCGCATGACTGGGGCATGCTTGGTCTGGGGGCACTAGGAGGAATTTGGCACGGAGCCTTCTGATGCAACTGACTTGTTTAGTAAAACTCGAGCTGTGGGAGTTGGTATGAGGAAATAACAACATCCACTTCGGTTTCTGCAGTCTCTGTCCCAGGGGCCGGTCGGGTGTTGCAGGAGGCCACAGGAATCCTGTCCGTGACCACAGCCAGATTAATGGCCATTTTGGCAGCTTTTCAGGAGTGAGGAATCTGGCCACTTTCACAATTATGGATAGAAATTACACATGAATTAATTAGTTTTATTATAGGATACCTCCTTCCTGCTCCTCCAGGGCTGCCCGAAACACTGAACTCATTACATGAAGAAATGAAAATAGTACTAAAAATAAGAACTGGTGTCCAAAGCCTTTGTGAGGAAACACGCAGAGTATACCGCCATCTTCCACCAGACATGTGTCCCAAGCTGTGGCTTTTGGCCAGATGAGATCTAAACCCAAGTTTTAGATCAATTGCAGCCACTAAAATGCCCTAGCCTGCTCCTTGAGGGTGTCTTCCCTCAGCTTCTTGGCCCCTACTCAGCTTAAACCATTCATCTAGGCTTCTTAACCTAAACCACAGCTTCATTTGGATGCAGTGTTCAGATCTGACCCTTGGATGTTGCACAGTGGAGGCTGCATACCTTCAGCCTTCTCTCCCCATAGGATGGGTTTCCATAGTATTATTCCTACCTAGCAAGGGCGCTGGTTGCTTCTGTAGTAGTAAAATGCTTGGAAATACCCATGTGGAAGAGTATTTTCTCTGCACATTTGAGTTGTGGTCAAGGCTACGTAAAAAAAAAATAGATGACAGCATGGGACTTTGGAAGGTCTGCTCGAGAGTAGTCAGAGTAACGTTAGAGTGAGTAAATATTTTGGAAGCCCAGAGCTGATAACTTTCCCTTGCTTACGTTTGTGGGGAGTGAACTTGTAGAAACTTATCAAAGCCTCTCACGCGGCTTTTGTCCATGGACTCAGTGTGCTTTGCTTTAATCCCCTTTTAGAAGAGCTGATGCTGTCTTTGAGATTTGCCTGCTGGTAAGGGGCAGGTGTGCAAAATGCACCCTGCTTGCTGGTCGTTCCAGCATTTGCTGTACGAATATCACTTCAGATGCTTGTGTTTGGACGGGGGCTTCTCCTTTTGAGTCTAACCCTTCCTTTCTGCTCAGCCCCACCACTGTGAACTTGTTCGCTTTCTGTGCTCCCCGCCTTGTTTAGGATGCAGTGAGTTCGACATGGCAGAGCTGGCCAGGGAGGTGGTAAAGTTCCTGCAGAAGGTGGTGTTTGTTTTGTGCTCAGCCCTCTCAACAGGTGTGACGCTCATCCTGCAGGAGTAATGCCAGCTGCGCTGACAAGGGTCTGAAACACAACACTGTCAGAATTAACAAGATGTGCCCAGTAAAAAAGAATTTAAAAATGATCGTGCAGGCATAGATTCTTTTAATCTCAGGCAATTGGAAAGCTTCAGTCTTTCTAGTAATGTTTATTATTGATTTCAGCCATTGCTTTCCTTCATTTTTCTGTTTATTCTTTTTATCAGGCTGGTTTCAAGGATTTGTTACCATAACCCCATGCCATTTGGCTGGTCCTGCACGTGCTGAAGCCAACCTTTGCAAATCTAGACCACCCTAAAAGCACCTGTGCAGTGCAGATATGACTGGGCAGCAGACCATCCTGGCCAAAGGTCCATCAACTCCATAGGTGTGGCTTGGTGGTGTGCAGATTGGGAATTTATAAAGTATGGAGTGAGCCTTGTGAGGTAGGACCAGTGCTATGGAAACTAGTCAAGCTGCTGACACCACTCAGCCCAGGACTTCAAGGATTTCCAAAGCACAGCCTGGTCTGCTGGCTGCTCACAGGGGTACCTTCTTTGTTGGGTGAGCTGCCTTCCTGACATCTAGCAGTGCGGCTTCAAGCAAACAAACCCTCAGCTGGGTACACCACCGTGGCGTCTTGAGGCACAGGAAGACAGACCTCCATGTACAAGACCAACTTGGGGTTGCTGTTATGAATACCTGCTCTTCCACTGCCTCTTGTGCCCAGGAGCAACAGCTGTGGCAAGAAGGGAGGTGCCATCACTTGGGCTGTGCCCGGTGGAAGCAGAGCCCTGCCCAGATTTGTTTTTTTTCCCTGAGTTACATGCTAGGAGAGTTCAGCCTCTGGCTGGTGGCTGTCAGGAGTGTCTTGTCCCCAGGAGCTGATCTGGCCCAGCAGAGCTGAAATGCCCCAGCTGACCTGTAAGACTGCTTGTGATTGACGTGCAATTCCCTATAAGTATTTAACCCAGTCTGTGTTTGTTTGGGTTTTCTTCCAGTTCTGTTTTCCGTGCCTACGTGGGGATAGCCAACTGAATGCCTCTCCCCTCCATGGCATCCCGTGACGAAGCAGCGTCTTTGACAGTTAAATTATGCATCTTGCTTGTCTCCTGTCATTACCCATGTCCACGACTGCCATCAAGCTCAGTGTTAAGTGTGCGAATGCTCCTGTGGGAATGTTTACAACCCGCAGTGGGCTGCCCACTGCCATATAAATGACACCCTGAGAAACACTGCAGAGTTTGCAGTAAGCTTTTGCAGCTCTTCTTTGGAAGCAATGGACTTCCATCAAATTCACAAAACCTTTTTAATGAGGAAAGTTCCCAAATTTTTTTCCAAGAAAGAGTTGTGAGTGGGTGGGACTTCAGGCAGAAAGTGCCTGCAATGCAAGACTGCAGTTAGCGCTGCAACACAGGAAGGCGCCTCTGTGAGCGGCTGTAGACTGGGCTGTGCTTTGGAAATCCCTGAAATCCAGGGTGAGCAGTGTCAGGGGTGTGACCTCAGCTGTGCTGACTGCCTGACGCCAGTACCTGGGCTTGTTGTGCAAGGTGTGCAGTCTGCCCTGTACTGGAGTAACCCCAAGCTGGGTTGTTCTCTTTCCAACCATGGAAGCACGCACAGCTCCTGGATAGCACTTGGACGTGGCCTGGCAGGGACTGGGACATCCTGGATCATCTACTGTCCCCGTGATGGAGCTGGGAAGTTCAGAGGGAGTGCTAGCTTCCTTGCAAGAGCAGTGCCAGGAGGTAGTGTCACTCACCATCGCAGCTCATTGTGGAGCACATGCCATTTCTGCATCGTGATGGTGGTGGATGGCTGCATTGCAGAGCCAGAGATGCCACGGTGGTTTCCCTTTGCTCCAGATCTGGTGTTGTGCAGCGCAGGGCTGGTGCAATGCAGTGCTGCTGCCCTTTCCTGCCACATTTACCATGGGCAGAGCAGGGTTGTGCTGTTTTCAGCAAGTGAGTTGGACCCTGAGCATCCTTGGGCTGGGGTTGCATCCTTGCCCTTTTTCCAGGCTAGACACAAGGATCTGGTTTCAGTCAGCCAAGGCATGGAGTGGGCAAGACTTCACCTCTCCAAAAACCTAAAAAATCCTAAGGAGCTGGTGCAGCGAACTCAGAGTGGGTTTAGACTCCAAAGTTTGGGCAAACATATGTTGCGATGCTGCCTGGAGGGACTTCTATCCAGGGGTTTGACTGTAGAGAGACATTCTCAGGAAGCAGAAATAGCAAGTGACTAAATGTCACGGTTACATTCCTGCCATCTGAAAAGAACTCCCCATTTCATTCTGGCTGTGAAAATTAACTTCCCTTTTCTCCTCCCTGAGCAGTCGAGCTGGCTCCCGGTGGCTGTGCCCTCCCGGCGGATGCACAGGACGGTCCAGGTCAGGCTGAAAGGAAAACTCTCCTACTGGGGGCTTTTCACTGTTGTGCTCCTTTCTAAAGAAAATGTGCAGGACTTTCCTGGCCCCTGTGAAGGCCAAGATGCAGATCTGTAGCCGGAATCGGCTAAGACTGGCCTCATTTGGGAGCTCATCTGGGTTTTGAGGCACTTGTTTCCCTCCCGCATTCCCTGTGCTGCTGTCTGAGCTGCATGGGATGGGGGCTGCCATCCAGCTTGCTGTTATCCGTGTGGTGAATCTCATCCATGGTCTCTGCTGCACTGTAAAAGCAAGTGCTGCTGAGTGTGTTTTTCTTGGGATACTTACCCTTTGGTCCTGGAAGTCTCAGTGATGGGATTGTACCCCTTAAGAATAAGTTTCTTAGGCTGAACAGCTTGCTAGTTGCTCCAGTGATGAACACTACAAAAACCATGATGGTGCCACGTCTCCTAGTTTGAAGATGCCAGGGTGAAGAAAACCCTGACAAGGCTTCAATGAAAAAGCCCCTGGGATTTTTTGGGGTTTATTTCAAAGCTCTTTCCAGCAGCAGAAGCCTGGACTTTTGTGGGATTTCTTTTTATCCTCATGGATAAGTAATGATCCATCAGCTTCTGCACCCAGGAGGAGTCAAGAGCTTGGCCCTAATTTGCAAAAGGCTTTTGGGGGCCCTCTGGGATCTCCTTGGTGCCAAGAAGAGAAAATGCAAGATTATACCCATGCTGACCATGTGGATTCAGACCAGTCCCTCTTGACTTCTTTTGTTGCTGGTTTTTTCCTCCAGAGCTCTGTGCATTTTTTCCAATTGTGTTTTGGGTTTTTTTGTTCAGCAATTTACTTTTTTTTCTTGCTTTTGGCTGTGCTCCCTTTTCATTTCTCTTGATTAATTTTCCTGTGTTTCTGCCAGCCTCACCTTCTCTCCCCATGCCTGCTCTCGGATTTACTTTGCATATTTTCAGCAGGGTGCTAGCAAGCTCACTTTGACCTGTCTGGCTTGGTGAAGACCTGCTGAAACCTGCCGTTGCTCCAGAGAGAGCAGCCAGCAGGGGCTATCCCTTCGGGATGGGAGGGTCAGGGACAGAGCTCTGCGTGAACATGTTTGGGAGCTGTGGAGGTGACACGCTCTGTGTTCGGAGTATCATGAAGTCCGCATGTTGGGTCCTGCTTGGGGCTGATCATTTTGGTTTGACTGCCAAACCATTAAAAATAATAAATTAAAAAGGAAAAAAAAAAAAAGACCAAATCTAGCGTTTTACTAACTTTGAAATTTTGGCATTTCTTCTTGAGTGCACAAAGGAGCCCTGAAAGAAGCTTGAACAAATATTTTGGAGGATCAACAGCAAACAAAATAAAAGTTTACTATTTGAGCATCTTTAAAGCAAGTGAAGAGAATGAACAGCCAGACTCTCAAAAGTGGCCCCAAAGAGCATGCCACCAGTTTACCCAGTGGCCCAGCCTGTGCAAAAAGTGGCCCCATACTCTTCCTGAGACATGAGCACAGGCTGTCTAGGCTCCTGCATGATGGCATTTCAGTTGATGCAGGCAGCTGGTAGTGTCTGAGGAAGAGACAGGAGGAGTGCAGTGACCCTGCTTGGCTTGGTGAGCCAAGCCCCAGGATCTTTGGCTATGGAAGAGTTTAGTCCCTAATGGCCAGGCTTTTGGTGGCTTGGGTTTTCATTGCTTTTCCAGTTCTTGCTGAAATTGTGCCATAAATGCACCTCCTTGGTGGAGCTGCTGGTATGCAGGCTCTCCTCCACCAACCAGCCCCAGTACTTACCACAGGTTTCTATTTCTTTTCCTTCTGAAAGGGACGAAAAGAAGCCTTGAGCTTGACCACAAACATTTGACTTGGTTGCTGTTACTGCTCTGACTAAACCCAAACAAAACCAAAACCTCAACATTTTCCTTTTTTTTTCCAGATCATCAGCCCAACCAAAAGGCCCCAACCAGACCCCAGGTGTTTGCACTGTCCTGGTTTTCCTGCAAACACATTTGCTTTATAAAAATGTGGGCAGGAATTTGAACTACTTGGGGGTTTTCCTACTGCCCTCTTCTCTGTTGCAGCTGTACTGAGATGTTTTAATACTGGTGCTTTGCCTCCAAGATGAGGCAAGGAGAGGCCATCAGGAAGCTATGGAGAGAGCAGCTTGATTGTGAACCCCAAGTAGACTTCAAAGCAAAGCCCAACAATGAAGTTTTTCTTTGGATGGGTGGAATGTCTGCATCTGTAGCCATCCCTTCCCACCCCACCCCCCCACCTTCTGCAAGCTGAACAGGGCTTTCCTGGAAACCCATCACAAAGCTGGGGATGGAGGCGTGCTGTCATGTGGAGTGGTGCAAGTTCAGCACCTGGGTTGCACTTGGACCAGTGCCTGTCCAGCTTCCAGAGCATGGTGGGGAGGCAACTCCACATGGAGAGTTTTCCTAGGTTTTGGCAAGTTGAACAACCATCAGGGCATTTGGTCTGAGACGTATGTGGACCTTCATCTCTTTGCTCTTTTGTTTTCCTGTTACCTGGGGCGCTGTCTGTCTCCTCAGCATGCAAATGCCTCCCTGCTTTGCATCGCTCATAACTCAAACCAGTGCAAATTGCTTCCCTCCACCGCTGCTGTCCGTTTTCTGACTTGGCGTTTCTGCTGTTGTTGAGTTTTGGCCTTCACCCTTTGGGGGCTGGCACCCACTGGACCTGGCTTAGAATGTGGCCCTTTGTGCCGGAGCTGTTTGCAGGAGCTGGGGAGCTTTGCCTTCCCTGCTGCGAGCCTTTTTGGCTGGCGAATGTGTGCCCTTTTCTGGTGGGGAGGGATTTAGGGGTGAGGGGGAGGTGAGAGCGCTCCTTGTGCTGGAAGAAAAATGATGAATGACTCTCTTGTGCTTCTGAACAAAACCAGGAAGTCGGAGTGGGGGGGAGGGAGCAAAAAAGGAGGAAATGAGAAACAGTAAAGAGGCCTCCCCCGCCTTCATATAAGCAATCACTCCACAGCATCTGGAGCCCAGTAAAAGGGCCGTTCCCAGGAGACCTCGCACTCTCCAGCCACACAGATCTCCTTTATTGCAAACTCTGGGGGCTTGCACCCCCACCTCCCCTGCGCCAGCTCAGAGGGTGACCCTGCACCCAAAAATGGTTTAATGAGGGCAAACTGAAGCTCAGTTTCCATGGCCGTTGGCACTGAAGATGCGTGTGTCCGGCCTGGCAGGCCTGGTCTGGCCCAAGGATATGGCTGCGTTGCATCAAACCAGCCAGAGCACCCGACACGGAGTTTGTGCTGGCACGCTGCCTTGCAGGGGCAGGGATGGCAGTACCTCGGTGGCACCACGACACAGCCACGCAGATGATGAGGTACACCATCTGGTGTGAAATCTGCTGGAGCAGTCACCCCTCCAGCCCTCTCCCCTGAAACTGTATAGGATGCATTAGATGCAGCAGGAATGAGTGTGGAGTGGGTCACTAGCCCATGGCTTATGTCTGGGTTTTAAGCACCCTCAGGATGGAGTTAACATCTCAGGAAACCCCAACATAAGCTATTTAGGCATGATGATGTGGGATACATAACTGGTGAGGGTGGTGGTGATGGTGCTCCAGCACGAGTCATGGCGGATGAGGTCTCCATGCAGACTAAGCAGTCTGGCAAAGCTCTGCTGCCCCTTGTTCTGATGTACCACCATCCCTGTGAGGTATTCAAAGCGTTTGTTGGCACTGAAGTTGGGTGGCTCAGTTTGAAGAAGATCCTTTGCTGTTTGTTTAAAAATATACCTTAGAGGGACCCTAGCAAGCCAGATAATTCCTCGGTGTAACCTCACTGGCATTACAGGTTTAGTCACTGTGGAAGGGGCTTGTGGAAAAGGTGCAATTGGAAAAGTGTTCCTGAGCATGGCTTTGAAATCATAGTGCAAGTTTTAGAAACCAAGAGAGTGCTTCCCACCCATTTCCAGCTGGAGGTGATCACAGTTGAAACAGCTGAGCAGCATCATCATCCCAGCCAAAACACTGACTGCCAGTTTGGTTGTAGCTCTCATTTCTCTAGTCTCCATCAAGTCCTTCCTGAATTTAAATGTTAGGTGGGAGCAGGGTTGGTTCCTTGTTTCTACTTCCTGGGCTTCTTGTCTCCTGATATAAGTCTGTTAGTGTGGTTTATCCAACTGCTGTCTTCTAGTCTGAGGATGATGAGTGTTTCTGATACAGCATTTGAGTCTTGCTTGGGAATTTTTGGTGTTCAGGACTCTGTAGGAGAATTGCTCGTAACAGTAGTAATGCAGGTACCTGGGGTCCCTCTGTGCTGGTGGGTGATTTTATTTCTTATATTCAGAGATTATATTTTCAGACAGGCTTCAGCCCAGTGCTTGCTCACTTGCTTGTGTCACCCGATTTTCATTCTTACAAAGCTGGAGGATCAAGTGTGTATGAGAAATACATTTGCTGTGCTGTGTTGGCATGAGAAGAGAAAGTTTCCTCTCACAAACAGGTCAGTCTAAATCACCACCTGGGATATTTGCAGCTGCTTCTAAGTCCACCCTTAACACCCTGTGAGCCCAAGGGGATCCTCTTCCAATTTCACAGATGCAGAGTCCTCAATGTGTATCTCTGCTTGGTATGTTCCCAAAAGGAGCTTCATCTCAAGGGGCTGGTGAGGTGTGGCTTGTGGAGGGAGTTGTGAGTGCTCACAGGGAGGAAAAACACCCTAATTGCAGAGGAGGTGCAGACACCCTGCTGTTGTGGGGAACAACAGTGAATAAAATTAGATTTCATCCTAGCAAAGTGGTGTTTTCAGGTTTTCCCAGACTAGCTAATGGTGGGGTTGGCAGTGATGCTAGGGCTTTGGGCTGGTTGGCTGGGGCAGCCTCCATGAGTCAGCTGAGCTCAAGAGGAGCAACAACATTGCTTTGGGGTTTAGAGCAGCTCCCAGAGCTCCTCAAATTCTAGAGAGGGTTGCTAAGAGGGACAGTGTTGTAAAAATCCTCAGGTCTTTTGCCTCTAATCTACAGACCACCTTCCTGGACTTGCTCTACCTTGCATCTTTGTTGGGTGCTCAAGGAGGGGGTGGGAAGCCAAGCAGTGTATCCACTCTTACCTTTTCACTGCCTGTGTGAACCCTGGGGTCAGCTTTGGAGTGACCAGGGTCAGTTGACTCTCAATTGCCTGGATTTGGGAGCAGTGGTAAGAAAAGGTACTCTAAGCCCTGGCTGCAAAAGTGTGATCCATCCCATGCCTCGTCTGGGTTTTACTCTAGTGATGCTTTTGAAGCAGGGTCTTTTAGTGGCCAGGGAGGGGTTGTGCTGAGTCAGCTGCTGTTACTCTATCAGACCCTGGGCCAGGGGCATGAAGTTTTGATGAAGACCTAGAGCATCAGAGTCTTCTCTGCTGACTGCCACTGTGGTCTCATGAGCGCAAACTGGTGACATTGGACCCTGGTAAGTTTACTTTCTCTTGAGGTCCCTTGATTTGAAGCCCTGTGCTGGTTGGCTGGTTACTGCTGGTTTTTTGCCCTGAGCCCTTCAAATTAGCAGTGCCCACTGGAAGGGAAACAAGTTTGTGGGCTGATCTTCCTTGGGAAAAGTTCCTGAGAGAAGTCTGACTCCTTTGTGGTTTCCATAACACCATGCTGAGGTGTCTGCATGTCCTGATGTCTTACTAATTTGCCAGTGATGATTTTTTTGAGTTATTTTTAACAGGCTCATTGTGCAACTAATGGGCTTTTTATTGTGGTAAACAAGCCGAGCTAGGCAGGAATGCTGCTGAGGCTGGACTGGCAGGCTTGCTCTCAGTGCTGCAGAAATTACTTGTTCGCTTTTTCCCTTTCAAAAAGAAAAAAAAAAGAGATAACCTGTGGCTCTCCGGCAGTGTGATGCTGCTGCTCCCACCAGCCTCCCCTACGGATGCAGCTGCAAAACAGCTACGTGCAGGCTCCGCACCTCATGGCCTGATTTTTGGGTCTGAAACTCCTCTCTGCTTTGGGTTAAGGGGCTGTAACTTTTGGCAGGCAGGTGATGTCTTTGCCTGCCATAGCTGGATCATGCAGGGCCCAATTCTGACCTGGCAAAGACCTGCTCCCTATGGGATGCTCAGGGCTTAACACACGGAGCTGGTGGGTCTTGGTGTCTCTGGTCATGCTTCTTGCTTGATAAGCTCCAAATTGGCTATGGACACACCAAGAGTTTCAGAACACTCCTGCAACAGGAGTGAGGTTGTACTGGAAACCAGTATGTTCAGGGCAGACGAGGGTACTGCTGCAGAGTGTGTGGCCATTGCCTTGAGCATGCCTGGTGGTGCTCTGGGTGCCCTGATGCGTCACCCCGGAGTTGTGTTTGGGGCACTGGAGCTCACACCAAGCTTGGAGCTGCCCGCAGGCTCAGCCTCTGTCCTTGCAATGTGTGTGCCACCGCTGTCCAGGCTAACCTCTAGCGAAAAGGATCAAACTTCAGTGGCCAAGAAAAGAGTGCTGACCTATTTTGGACACTTATTTATATTCAAGTTGCTTCTCTCTGTCTCTGTGAAAAAGCTGTTGTGACTCCAATACTTTTCAAAGTTCCACCCCCCCCAGCTTTTGTTTTTAACAGGATATAATCTAGGGCTAACATCTGTATTTTCTGGTGCTTGGAATAAATGTCGTATTATCCTTTAGTTTTCTTGCTGAAACAACACTTTTGGCAAAGCCAGCTCTGGAATACAGCTAAGCCTTTGGTTGCATTGTGTCTCAATTTTTGCAGGTTTTCTTTTTATTTAATGCCTTTTCTACAAGTCAAACTTTTCAGGCCAAAATGAAAAAAAAAAAAAGAAGTTGAAAATATGTGACTGCTGTCCCTGATCATGAGCCATGATGAGAAGTCATTTAATGTTGGTTCACAAAGCTATGGAAGGTTGTTTGGTTTAGTTTTGGGGGTTTGTTTTGTTGTTGTGTTTTTTTTTAAGGTATAATTTCCTTCTATCTCTTTCTGGCTAACATTTCACTTTGTTGAAAGCCTGATTTTTCTCCTGAAAGGTCTCATTGGTGAAAATGGGGAGGTGGGGTGTGTTTGGGTTGTTGGGTTGTTTGTTGTGGTTTTTTGACAGCTAGCTATTCTCAAGCTTTCCATGCTGCAGTTCACAGTTTATTTCTGATGTCTTTTAAATTGGATCTGTAGTGTCTGTTATAAAATTGTGCCATTAGGATAATCATAAAATGTGAACAGCTCAGCCAGTGCAGCCATGTGCCCTAGCACTAGCTGGACACCTGTCATCCTGCATATTTTAGGACTTGCGTTTCTTACTGTCAACAGTAGAAATGTCTTGTGTACTTCACCAGCAGGAAAAACAAAGGCAAATGCCATGGAGACATCATTCAGTTGTTCAGAGTGACAGTTGTTTTAGTCCATTGTATTCCATGGGTTTTTTCCTACTTTAATGTTGGAGTATTTTGTGTTTATCTGTTTAATTTTCTCTTTAAGACCTGAGCGGGCAAAGGTGAAAAAAACTGTGAGGGGCTTGATTTATGGAAATTGCAAACCCTTTGGCTTCACTAGCCTGGCAAACTCTCTGAACGCAGCAGCCTTATGTTTAACTAGCTATGACCCATGCGAGTGCTTCTACACATAGATCAGCTCCCAGAAGGCCAGTGGGAGCCTTTCCAGCATCCTTGCCAGCAGTTGCATTTGATCCAAAGTATATCTGAGAAGGATTAGGGAAGTTTGTTTGTTGCACAGTTGTGGTATGTGGCTTTTTTGTCTGTCATATCTGTGTTCCTGTTTTAGGAACATCTGATATGGAGTTACCAGCATCGTGTGCTCAGACAGACACAGCGCCACCTCTACCCCTGTGTGCTCTCAGCTGACTGTGCATCTGTGTGGGTGGATTTGGGACAATCCCATTGCAGTGTGTCAGAAGAGTGGTGCTAGCCCCATGGGCTCCTAAGTCCGATGGCTCAGTGGTTGCTATCAAACATAGCACTCATGATAGAGCAAGGGAGAGGTTTTCAGCTTCTCTCAAAGAGAAACAACAGTTGAGATCTGTAGCCTCTGATCAAGGACCTTGTACAGGTGCAAAACTGTCCTGAGAAGCTCAGCATCCCCCTTGGCAGGAGTGGAATATCTGAAAGCCTCCATGCTGTATACTGGGGTTTGAAGTATCATATGCTCTTGAACTTCCAATGGTTCATGACCGTTTGATATTTGACCCCAGTGTGTTAAAAGCATTTGTAAAGCTCATGTAGAAGGATGAAGGTGAAATGAGTTCCTGCTGCTGCAGGTATCAGAGGCACAGAACAGCTCTGTGCCCGGAGTGGTGTGTTGCTTGGGTTTGGTTGTTCAGACTTGGCCATGGAGAGACCAGATGATGACCCCTGCAATACAAAAAAAAAAAAAAAAAAAAAAAAAATTACATGTGCATAAGTTATTTTAATTTACACTATTTCTTTGCTTTCATTAGAGCAGTTCCAGGGAAACAATCACCCTAATGAAGATCACAGCTTAGAGAAATGATAGGTTCCAGAAGAGATGCTTCCAAGGACCCTCCATAGGCTGCTGCAAATGAGCAATGCTGTTGGCACCTCCTGGTCAAACCCATTGGGGTGCTTTCACAACAGCAAGGAGTTTACCAAACCCATCTGGGATCTGCTGGATTAGGCATGATGGGAGGCTGCTGAGTCAGGATGCCCAGAGACTCTCATAAATTAATAATGTGTATGTAAGTCTGGTCTAGTTTTCTGTATGGTTAAAGCCACAGTTCTCCTCATGGAGAGGATCTTTTCCTCTTCTTTGAGTCCCTTAAAATTCAGATCACTACACTTTGTCTTAGTTACCTTCATAGTGCTGGTGGTCTTTCACATATTTTGTGTTGGCTCCACACCTCAGACACCAGAGTATCAAGAGGGTAATTTTTTTATAAACTTCCTAGGGAAAACTTCTGGTATTGTGGATTGTCAGTTTCTTGGAGAGGTTTAGATCCAAATCTGAGGCTTGGGTGGTGGTCTTTCCCTGTACTGCTGCCACCATCTTTGTCTCTAAGCAGGAGGACTGATTAAATTACAGTGTGCCTCTGTTTATGTGCAAGCATGGAAGCACCCCCAAGTTTCATGTTAGTTTTTACTTTTCGTGTGGTGAGTAATCATGCTCACACGGCCAGGGTTGAGGAAGGAGCAGTGCACAGCAGTTGCTGGATATGCGTTTCAGAGTTCGCCGTGGAAGACTGTCTAATTAGGTTTAATGAGCTGGCTGGGGAGCATGCATGTGCGCGTGCGCTTTCACCACCTCTCTCCCTAAGAGGATCAGATGCGTGTCTGAGGCAAATTGGATGAGTAGAGATGTGGGAGAGATGTTTTTGTGCTGGCAGAGTGAAGGTTTGAAGCAGAGTTCTACCTGTCTCTCATGACAACGCTGTAATGAATAACTTCCATTGTGGAGGTGAAGCATTTGATAATACAGTTGGTAAACTGGAAGTGAGGTTTGCTGTGGCTTCAGCAGCTTGGGTGAGGAGGGAAGGTGGCAGAGCATCTCTGATAGCTGATATCCCATCCTCTGTAACGTGCTCCCAAGAGCTGTTGATGTGGGGTGTAGCAGAGCTGCAGTAGATCACAGGACGTGTGCCACCAGACTGCTGGGGAAAGTTTTAGTTTAACTGGACACAAAGGGTCAGCAAGACTGGAATTGCAGTGGGTGAGGTGAGTGACTGTACCTTGCTGGTCTCAGGTCTGCTCTGCTGGCTGGTCTCCTGCCCCTCCGTTGCTGGGGACAGCCCTGACTTGGCTGTGTGTAATTTGGCTTTTTTGCAGGGGTTACGGCCATGGGTCAGTGCTCTGTTTCCAGGAAGGACCAGTCTGGGTAGAGAGCCCTGCCAAGAGGGTGGCCATTTTAATGAGGGGTTTCTCTTTGTGTTTTTTTTTTTTTTTTCTTTTTTCTTTTTTTTATTAATTAACCTTTGTTTTCTGTCAAGAAAGCTGTCCCGAGGCACGACTTAGCAAGGCAAACATGCCCAGACAAAGGGAGCATTAAGCCTGCACACAGGGAGAGGAGAGGGTTACACCTCTAATTACTTTGTGTGAATGTAATTTTTTCCCCCCCTCCCCCCTCCTCTGGTGACTGATGAGTCTTGAAAGGACTTGCTGGGGTTGGTGTGTGATTCACTGGGGCAGAGCTTGTTCTGGACTGAAGCTGCAGGCTGTCTGGTCCCCGGGTGCCGAGGGCAGGCAATGCCCTCATGCTGGTGTTGCTCATGCCTGAGTCAGCACTTGTGCAGTATGTATGCTCCTGATCTGGGGGTCATGGGTTTTGTTGGTTGGAGCCCAGCCAAGTTGGAAAGGAGGATGGAGAGGCTTGGTTCTGCCATGTGAACACTGCCTTGATTGGGGTGGGAGCACGTGGAGACGCATCTCCTAGTAGCAGTGTGAGTGCTTAGAGCCAGATGTGAAGCACGAAGTGGCAAAATTATTTCTGCCATACAAGGGGCTAGAGAATGAGGCAGTCCCAAACCCCTTTCCCTACCCCTAAATAGGTACATAAACAGGGCAAGAGGGATCAACACTCTCCCACCTTCCCAATGAACAGCAGCCTCTGAACCACTCAACCTGCTATTCTGTCCCTTTCTCTGGTCTTCATGCCCAGTCTTGGAGCTCACAATATATACACCCCGTGTCTCCTGAACAAAATGTGACCTGGGTTTGTCTGGGAGGCGAGTTAGACTCTCATGATGCTTATGGGGGATGCAAGAAGAGGGAGGAAGTAGAACTGGGGTGGAAAATAGTGAGTAAGCACTGTGGGTCTGGTGTTTAGTGGATAGGAGGAGAAGCTAAGTCTGCCTGGGAGAGGGGAGGAGGAACTTGTGGCCAATCCAGGCTGCAGTCCTGGATTGGAAGGGCTTGGCAAGGAGTTTGGGATATGGTTTTAGGCAAACAATGTAAAATATGATGTGGAATACAAGGAGGGACCTCCAAAGCCAGTGGGCTTGGCTCCTAAAGATCCCACTGGAGGGAATGCGTTTTAGCCCGACTTCTTTAGAGGTTTTCTCTTTCCCACTAGTTTTTGGTTCTGTTGCCAACTCACTGCAGGTGGGGTGGTCCAGAGGTCTGACTGACGATTTCCTTCCTGAAAGTTGGTGAAAATCACTGGCCAGGCAGAGGCAGAAAGGACCTGTTAGCGCCCACTTGGAGAGGATGTCTCTGTGTGTTCAACTACCACTATCAGGACATCTACATGAGTGCTAGTTGCCCAAGATGCACACAAGGGTAGCACTGCTTCTGAGATGGCTGTCTCTCCCTTTGGGAAAAAATACACTTTCTGCACCAAAACCCCCAGAATCTTTGAGGTTGGAAAAGATCCTTATGGTCATTGAGTTCAACTGTAAACCTTCCTTATGCTAGGTGGGTCCTTGTTTGCATCCTATAAACTGAGAGGTGAGGCTTCCCCGCCTCTGGGCATGCAACGCAATAACTTGAGCAGATCTTACTGTTGGGACTTTTTTCTCCTGCTTTTCCAGACTTCCCTTCTTCATTTCACCAGTCCTTCTTTCGTGCTGGGAGGTGATCCCATGCTGTATTAAATCTCAGTGTTTTAGGGAAAATATTGTTCAGCAAATCTTTTCCCTCCTCTGCTATGAATATCTTTTACATTGTTTTCATAAATGAAAAATTTTAGCATCTTTGCCATTTCAAGCAAATTTTGTGTCCAGCAAGGGTGGGGAAATCTGTCTCCAGTGTTGGTTGGTTCCCTCAGCTCTTCTTTGCTGATGGAAAGCATCAGTTGCATTTTACAGCTTGCAAAAGGTTTATAAGCATTTTTTTGCAGGGGGGCAGGAGTGGGGGAATGACACTGGGACACAATAATACCACCCAACTGTCTGGGGATTCTGTCATTAAGTGGAACCGAGGGACTGCAGCAAACTACCTCTTTTGCAGGAATCCCTTTTTGCTTGAAAGGAATTATTCATGCAGTTATGCAATCAACCCATGTTGAATTTTCAATTTGTCACAGTTTTCCCCTGCCCCCTTCCCTTTGTCCACCAGCCCAGCTAGGCTCCTGCTGAGCCTTTTCACCGACTGACTAACGTGCTTTAGACAGAGTCCTCATCTGTAGGTGAAGTTCTGTTCTGGCAACCCTCCCTGCTCTGAGC
This sequence comes from Heliornis fulica, assembly GCA_013399135.1. NCBI lineage: Eukaryota > Metazoa > Chordata > Aves > Gruiformes > Heliornithidae > Heliornis > Heliornis fulica. The sequence goes on along the minus strand of VXBZ01007793.1, from coordinate 62,824 downwards.
TCTCTGCTTGGAACAAGTAGCTGTGGTGCAGAATGTGGGTCTAGAGTCTCTCCCAGTTTAAGGTTACCCCGGGTGGGAGGGAAAGCCATCACTTTTCATCACAAATTCCTTTCCAAGAGGCTGTGGTTGCCTGGTGTCTCGGCTTCCCTGCCTGCATCCGTGTGGGAAAGCCACTAGCGTTTCCAAGCACTTCATGTTCCGTATAGGAAGACGTCTCAGAAGCAGAGGACTGCGTGATCTTCTGCAGCCATAACCTGAATGTGGTCTCAGTGCAAAGTTATTGGGGAAAAGTTCAGGAGCCTCTGCTTTGGTAATGTTGCCTCAGAGGGGTGGTGGCTGAGCTCAGTGGTTTATTTTGTTCAGACAATTCCAGATGTGGGGTGGAGGGTGTTCCCTGCTTATCTGGCTACAGGAATGCTCTGCCATTTGCAGTAGGAACCTGCGATGCTGCTGGCACCTGTTAAACCTCAGATAGGAGCCTGCCTGTGCTGTGCATCAGTTTAACATCAGACTTTGGCACAGATTATTGCTTCATCACTTCTGTGTGAAAATAATCATCCACTTCCAGGGAACCTTTGTGAGGTTTGAGTCTCTGTAGGCATGAGCATTGGCTTCTCACAGGGCAGAGGTTTCTCCTGTTGGCAGAAGCAGGGCCACTGAGTACAAGCCTGCTGTATCTCCACTTCAGTTGTGAAACAAAATGGCTTAGCCTAAACGACTCCAGATGCTTGAGTTTCTTACTAACCAACTAAACTGGAAGCAAGGGGCTGGATGTGTTGAGACTCCTGGTGCAGTGGGTGGCTGCTGTGGCTCAGCTGATGGACCAGGAGGATGCTCTGAGCAGGGTGCAAGTGCCCTATGCTACTCCAAATGCACTTGCACCAGTGCTGCTTTTGGGTCAGGGGACCCTGTGCCCCAGCACCCTGCTGGGATGGCAGAGAAGGCTCCTGTGCCCTCACTCTGGCCGCAAGGCCCAACAGTTGCGGAATATCTGCAACAGGAATATGGTGAAGGGATTGTCCTGAGAAGATGGTGAGTGTGGCTCTTAATCACCTTCACTCCCATGTGTTGCCCCCCCTGGAGCAGAGCAGGTCTTGAGCAGTGAGGTGGCCTTATGCTGAAGGAGCCATGTGGTGGGTGATGCCTGGGCAGCACTGACACATTCGTTGGCTCTCATTCATGTCACTGATGCAGATGTCTGTGGGGTGTGGGCTGTGAGACGGGTGATGTGGGTTATTTTTTTCACTTTACTCCCCCCATTCAGTACTTTGCATGGATCATTGGAAGGGGTGACAGGTAAAGCTAGCTGTTGCCATTCACAAAAGCTTTTTCTTTTGTATCCCTAAAAGCTCCATCAGAAAATAATAAAAATTCACTTGCTCTTCTTGTTTCCAGGGTGTTTGTTCCTTGGAGATGCACCAAGATAAGATCTAAGGGTGTGTGTGTACATCTCCTGGGGCTGTGGTCAGGAGTCTGAAGAACTGTTTAAACAAACAAACAAAAAAAGAAGCAGATCAAAGCCAATCAGCATTTCCCTATTGACCACTTCTGCTGCTCTCCCTTGGTGCTGCACAGGCCTTGAACCTGACACCTCAGTCTTTCCCTGCGCTGATTTCTGTTACTAATTTCTCTTGCTGCAACAAGTGTTAAAATCCCAGCTGCTGAGCAGCACGCCTGGGCTGTGTTTCAACCCCAGCCCCCTCTCCCCCCCCTTTCCCAGGGGCTGTTGACGTGCCTGTGCCTGCATCCTTTGTGCTGTGTCCTCCTTTCTGACGCAGCTTTTTTCTTTCTCTTTCTCATTTTTGAAGGCTTCAGCCTGGGGANGGGGGAAACCGTCCCAACCTTAGGAGAGCAGAAAACTTGTGAGAATATTTGGGTTGCTGACTTGGGTGATGTGCCATGGGAGCTGCTCCTTGCAAACAAGGTAAATTGAAGTTGAGACGTGTCTCAGACAGAGTTCCTCAGTTGCAGTGTGGCCAGCCCAACCAGTTGACAGGGTCCCCCCGGCCTGCTGTATTAGGTTTGGGTCCTAAATTTTTTTTAAGTAAGTTAAAACTTAATGTCTCCTGCCTGATCTAGTCCTGCCCCTGGGTTGCCTCCATATGGGATGTGCTGAAGTTAGAAATTTGGGAACACCTCCAAGCCTGGATGGTGTTTGAGGTAAAACATCCCCTTCCCATGTGCAGGGTTGCCCATCTCTGCCCCTTTCCTGGTTGTTACCCCACTGGCATCGTGCATGCAGAGACCATGGCTCTGTCTCCTGGATGCAGCAGCTGGGGGCAGGTGGTGAGCAAGCCTTGCCTGCAGGCTTTGCAAGGCGAGCAACTGGTTTTCTGCATCCCCGTGGGCTGCTCCATAATCTGTCTGTCCCCGCTTGTTCATGCCGCCGCCTGAGCCCCAGGGATGGGGAGAGGGAGAGCAGGCGGGATCCCTTGTGATGCTCCAGGACTTGACACCGAAGCTCTCGGAGTCTTTGCTTAGCACAGGCAAGTGTGTGCATGTGTTTTCTGAGGCTGGGTTCTCTGTGCCTGTTCTTTGCTTCTCCCCACCCCTTCAAATGCCCAAATCATACGTTTTTGATCCCTGTCGTGTGCACACACATGTCGCATGTCCGGAGTGCTGTAAGCAGCTGAGTAGAGTGCGGATCCGTCTGCCTTAACATCTCTGCGCTGTGCCATGCCATGGTAACTCTGCTGGGAGGGCATCTGGGTGATAAAGTGCAAACATGGTCCTTGTTTAGCTCTTGCACTCACTAAAGACTCCTCTTTCTTGTTTTAAAGCAACGTACTGGCTGTCCCAATTTGAGCTTGGCTGTCTTCCAATTGAGCCTTGTGTGTGGGCACGTGTGGATTATCTTTGTCTCTATGGCTACCCTGAAAACTTTTTGAACCAGAAAATTCACTGGAAGGACTGAGCTCTAAGATACTGGTTTCCTACAGCTTTTATGAAAATAGTTGCTGGGTGGTGGGACTGTATCTTGTTCATGGCTCCTGATGGGTTGCAGCAGAAACTCAGCTAGTATTAGACATCAGAGACCCAACAACCTACTCTCAAGCACAGTCTCAGGAAAGAGCTACATAACCCCACACCCCTCCTTAAAATCAAGCTTCATTTCTTCTATCACTCCAGTGTATTAATATTAATTAGGTCATTTTACTAATTACCTGTTCATCTGTATGTAAGGGGCAATTGATAGCTTGTTGATGGGTCCCAGCTGGAAACTGTAGAGCATGAGAAACAGACCTTGAGAGTCACGTGTGGGCAAGAGGGGGTTGATTATCAACTCCAAGAGTTCTTGTTTGATAGGGTTTTAAATCATTTTGGCAGTCCCAAAGGTTGCATGCGGGGTGGAGAAGTGCTCTCTCTGATGAGGGTTAAACATGTGCTTTTTAAGAGAGAATTAGTGTATGTAAGCAATTCACTGGTGTGTGTGCTTGCTAAGAGCTGCTGTCAACATTTTGAGAAGATAACAAGTTAACAGCAGTTACCGATATCATCGTTATTGTGTACTGGCTTTTTCCAGGCACCTCCCCAGTTGGGGATTTAAAGATGTTTCTAATTAGTCAGTGTTTCTGTCTTTGAGAGATGACTTGCTGAAACTCCTGTCATACGGATGTCTGTCTTCTGGGCTTCTCTAGGGCTTATCTGGGAGCGTGCGTTGTCTCTGCTCCCCTCGTGAAGGGCACATGCACTGTGGTGAGTGTGAGGAGCTAAAGCAGGGGACTGGAAGTGGAACTTGGTGGGCCACCTTGTGTTACAACATTTCCCATGGGTGTTAGGTCCCTTAAAGGGGAGACAGTCACTGGGGACTTGTCAGCTTGTCCATCAGCTGGATGTGCTAAATAGTTTTTCTTTCTCTGCCTTGTCCAACAGTTGCTGGCATCAGGAGTTTTTCCAGCTCCACCTTGACATGGGTGCTTCCACACTAGACTGGGCTTTGGGGATAGACAGTGCCCGGGGAGGAAGGATTTGGTGGTTACCAAACATACCGTCCTCTCAGTCTTTCTAGACTGACTGTGGGAACCCGGTCTCATGGGTGGCTCTTCAGCCTGGTTTTAAACAAACATAAGTGGTGACATTCCCTGTGTTTCAGTTGTTTCATGCCATGCCTAGTCTAATCATCTCTGAAGCCATTTAAGCTATTTATTACTACTCATTTTGTGAAAACTGGCACAGGTGAGACCCTAAGTTAATACTTAGGTGCCAGAGAACTGCATGGAAAACATTTATCCATACTGTCTCCTGGACAGCTCCTTGGCTCTGGTCCCTGGAAGACCCACCTCCAGTTCATTGTCACTTTTGGCTGAAGAGGTGCTGAAAGTGGCCTCATCTTCCCCCATCCCAAGAGTTTTCTGGTAGAAATCTGTCCATTTAAAGGCGATTTTTAGTTTCTGCCTTGTCAAGCCTTTTCTTTCCTGCTATCTGCATTCTTCCAACCCAAGAGCTGCTGTTGTTGCCATCCCTGCTGATGGCAGGCTAATGTGGATTGGACCATCCTGGTTCCTTCCTCAATTCCCTTTCTCCAAGTGTTTCTTGATCATGCAGCACAACACAACCTTCAAGTTGAGAGTAAGCTGCTGTAGTCCCCAAAGGCTCACCCAGGTGAGCTCATTCCATAATTCTCATGGAATGATTTTAGACTGATGCTTATTGGGCATTGGAGCAGAAGGGAGGACAGAGTCACAAAACTAACATTGCTTTTGGAAGATAGAGAGCAATGGCTTGGTCCAAGATGTGGAAATATGGTAGGGAAATAAAGAAAGAAGAGTGTCCTTCCCTGAAGCAGGAGTTGCTGCTCAAAGCAGGGAGTGAAATAATGTTAGATATAATTGATGTTGTGGCATAAGTGGTGGAAACAAGGCAACAGAAACATGGGATAGCTGCCTCTGGACATCTGTATGTGAACAAACAGCAGTCTCAGGAAGAAATTAATTTGCCTTGGGAAGAAATTAGTCTGGATGGGAACTGGTTAGGACAGGTTTACTTAAGCACAGGGTTGCATCATGCAGCCTTTTTTCCCTCCCCGTAGGCCATCTGGGGATTTCCTGACCCATTCTGTTCATGCTGCTTTCCCTGAGTGCTTGAGATAGCTCTAATAGGTGCTTGTGAACAGCTGTGGTGGAATAGCATGGAGCTGGCCTAGCTCATTAAGGGAAAATGGGCTCAGAACAACTAAGGTGATTTGGGGGTGTTAATCAGTGCCTTCAGTGGAAGGTGAGGGTTGGGCTTCTTTTCATTGCAGCAGCCTACAGAAGGCACGATGGATCTGATGAGAAGATAGGTAAATGTATTCATGGAAGCAATGAAATAAAATTCTCCTCTGTCCTTGGCATGAGTCCTTTGCCCTGCTGAGTTGCTCTCTCATCTTCCATTCATTAGTCACCCTGTTGTTATTTTATTTTGTGGAAGAGGTTAGAACCAGCTGAGGAGATAGGGCAATATAAGAGACCAGGCTGCATTGTATACCACTGTATTGATGCTTTGTCTTTGCCTTGTCCTCCTTCCAAACCCATCCAGACCATACAATGGAGAGCAGGCAAGAGCATTTTTTATGGTTGGAGGAGCAGCCAGTCCAGACTTGCACAAGTCAAGTTGCCTAACTCTGGAGTTACGCTATCCATTGTGGAAAAAACAAGGGTTGGAGTTCAGAGCCCAGGAGTTTGTTCCCAGGTCTGCCACTAATACCTGCATGATCTTGAGCAGATGACCCTCAGTTGCTCCAGCATGCCTATCTGCTGTAGGTAAGCATTGTGACGGTACAGTGTTGATTTTGGAGAACTTATAAACCTGGATGCATTCAAGGAGAGTGAAGGCTCAGGGCTGGAGGTCTACTCCATAATGTAGCTGGTTGCTGCAGCCTTTGAGTGAGTCAGGCCCCAGGAGGCTCAACAGGAGCAGGTGGATTTGAGGGAGCTCAGCTTCGGGACCTGAACCTGAAGATTTGTATTAGCTAATCCAGTCATGAAGCAATGACATTAGGGCTGCTCAGCTCTTAAGCAATTATATTAGGGCTGCTCAGCTCTTCCCTTAAAGCCTGTTTTTTTCGTTGATGAAGAAGTCTTTAGGAGACAAGATTATCTGTGAACGGCTTTGTTCAGCAAATTGTATGCTGAGACTCGGTTGACCTGAAGGGACCTCAGGTCAACACATTTGTCTTGAGTAGTAACAACAATGAAGTGGCTCAGATGAAGAATTAGATTTATCACTTCTAAGAGGCAGGGTCTGTCCCAGGATCTTACAGTTCTTTCAGGACCAAACCTTGGTCCCTCTCATGTTCACTGACTGGGAGCTCATTACTTCCTAACTTTTCTCAAGGGCAAGTTGGAGACTATTGTCGCCTCTTACATGCCTATATTCACATGTGCTGTGGCACGTACGCCTCTTTGATATGAAAAATTACTGGGTTGTTGAGACAATGCAAATCACTTCTGCAAAATTGCTGATTCTTGCTTTATGGGAGGAGACAAAAAAAAAAGTACACACCCAAATCTTTCCTGAAAGTCCCAAGTTTGAGGAATGTCCAACTTCTGCCACACTTGGTAATCACAGTGCTGGTGCCAAGCAAGACTGAGTTTTGCATGAGGTAACAAGGTGATATGATGAGGTGGACTGGGTTTGGTGCTGTGGGGAAACAGCTGTGTTTCTCCCACCCTTATGGGTGGTTTGGGGTGGGAGTCAGGGTATGCATCTGGAGGCAGCTGTCTCCTCTGAGTTTCTGCGTGGGGTCAGCTCTGCTTAACCTGTGTAGCCTGAGATAAAAAGCAAGTCAGATGCACAGCTCAGGGCTGATGCCTTTGGTTGTCTCGGTCTGGGCAGCTGCAGTGCATGAATGTTTTAGTGAAGAGGCAATCTTTGGAGTGAGGCAGGTGAGGTAGTCACCACAGTCCCTTCTTGCCTTTCAGATTTCACGAAATAGCTCCAGCCTATGCAGGGCTGAAGAGAGAAAGAAACCTGACTTTTATTCCTCCCACACCTGCCCTTCACTTTAACCTGTATGTGCAGAGATAACATCATGCCAAAACAAAGTGGATTTATTTATGTGGCACTAAAAGCACAGTCACTGTCAGAGCAAGGGACTTGTACCTAAATATCTGTTCAGGGTGGCTCTGTGGCTGTCCTTGCCACAGTTACAAGGACTTTCTTCTATCTGCTGGCTTGATGCTAGCAGTCATTCTGTCAAGGATGGGATTTATTTATTTTTTTAAAAGATGTGTGCTGCTGGGTAGCGTGATAAAAGTACTTTCTCAAGGTCTCTTAAGAAGGGGGAAGCAGGGTAGGAAGCCTTGATTCCAATTCTATTGAAACCCAGCTCATGAACTTAGCCCCGAGACTGTTAACAGAACCTTCCTGGTGTCAGGAGTGACTTCCCTGAAGTCAGCTACATTGCCTCAGTGGTAACTGCCTGAAGCAGATTAAGGCCAGGGCCACGTTGGCTACTTTCAAAGACTTCACTGTGAAACACACTGGCCAAAACTTGGAGTGGGAGCAGGAACAAAAACAGTACTGAAAGCAAAGCTCTTTGGTCTCGCAGTCAGTAACTGGTTGGGCACTGCGACTTTCTTAGTTTATCACTATCAATTTTGGTTTTGGTCTAATTCACCCTCTTTCATTTGCATTTTTCCCTCTTCTGGATAACATTGGTTTTGATGAAGAAACATGCCAGAGCCTGTGATTTCCATGACAAGTCCATTCACAGTCTCTCACGTTGGTCTGTTTGAGCAATATCTCAAGATGAAGACAACAGTAGCAAAGACTTAAATGATCTTCAGTGAAGGGTTTTTGTGGTGTGTTTTTGTTTAATAGTATCATCAGAGAGGAGGAGGATCTGGGTTGCTGTGATCAGAAGTCAAGGGCTGTAGAGTTTGTGACACCACAAGCACTAGCCAGTAGAGTATGGAGACTGGTAGTGGTGTTGTCCTAGCCATAGCAAACTAAAGACACAGGCAAGGTAAGCTTTGTGAGGAAGCATAACCTCCCTTATTAGGCTGGTGGCTAAGCTTTAGGTACTGCGAGTTGAATTCTGGAACAGAGATGGCAATCTTCAAAGATACATTCAGCTTGAGAGCAAACACTTTGAGCTTAATGAGGTAGGTTGCTGGAAAGAAAGGTAATTCATATCTGCATACGAGAGGGGTGTTAGCAAAACAAAACAAACAAACAAAAAGTGAAATCAAGGAAATTATTTTCTGTAAGAGAGAGAAGAGAATTTACCATCTGTTAAACATAAGATTAGCCAAGAGGGTGCAGGCCAGAACTACAACAGGTAATAAAAACAATGTCCTTGAAACCAGGATTCTGAGTATCTAGCAAAGTTATAAATGCTTGTTTTCAAGCTTGCCTTTAGAAGGTGTTTTATGGGTCTTTTTTGAGGACCACAGATGAGGCGTCAGAGCCTGCCCAAATAAAGGGATGTGCATTTTCAGAAGTGTGAATACTCAAAGTGTGAGCGCTCAAGAGGAGATGAGAAAATAAATGTTTGAGAAGATTTTAACCTCCTGTCTTTTACCTCCACCCAGTTTTGTTTACTGTAGGAGATGAGGCTAACTGAACCTGTGGTCTGGGCTGGTACAGCTGTCCCTGTGATGGGCTGGTTGTTTGGAAAGACATCCTGGTGATAGGACCACTTAAAGGTATTTGGAAAATACTTTAGGAGACTGTAGTACATTTAGGAATCTTGGGAAATAGCCATGGGAGGTTGGATGGATAGATAGAGCTGCAGATTGTGAAATGAGGGATGGCAGGGGTTGTGTGGATAGATCTCTCTGTAATGTTATTGGAAAGATAAATGTTACCAAAATAATATTGCTGTGGGAACTTGGGAATGTATCTTAATATCTAGGAATACACATTGGCAAGCATGTTGTATTAATAAAGTAAAACATAGATATTCCTGGATATGGTGGCCCGGATTTTTTCATTAAATAGTAACAGCACCAGCAAATGGAGGTGCTATTTTAGGTTTTGTTTTGGTAACTAGTGTTGATGTTACAGGAGGGCCTGGTTGTGCAGAGGAATCTTGGACTTAGTGCTCATAAAATGGATTCCTTTTAAATTAAATGGAAGCCTAAACAAAAGTAGGTCTGGAACTAGGATACCTGTTTTTGAAAGGGCAAATTTTGAAAAATGAAAAAACCTGTTGAGTGAAGTCATCTGGGCAGAGAGGCATGAGAAATTGGATGCAGAGCCTCTTCTAATTCAGAGGTGCAGAAACTATCTGGATCAGGGATCCCAAGCAAAGGAGGAAAACATAGCAGGGAAGGGCTCCAGGCTGAGGCTGGTGAATATCCACCTTAAAAAAGATAGTTGGGATTAAACAGTGTCTGTAAGGAATGGAAAAAAAGACTAATCGGCAAAAAAGCAGTATCTTAGAGGTCAGGAGGGGTAGGGATGAGAATTGCCAAAAGTCAAGCTGTGTTAAGCCTGGCAAAGGAAATTAAAACAAATAGCAACAGGTTTCTCGGCTATATAAATAAAAAGAGACTTGAAGCCTCTGTGCAGCGAGGACACGTAGGAGATTAAAGATGATCTAGGTATGGCTCCAGTGTTAACCGAACTTTCTTCAGTGTTCAGTACAGCTGGAGGGGATGAGGACATGGAAGCCTTTAAAACTGATAGGAAAGACCACAAGTCAAAGAATTAAGTTGATTGAAATCAGAATGCAGAGGCCAGGAACATCAGACCCACTTTCTGACATGACAAAAGAAATATCAAAAAATCACTGTCATGTATAAAGATTTTTAAATTCTGGTGGTAAATAGGAGACAAGGACCCAGTATTTCAAATCTCCAAAGGTGAGAGAGTGATTCAAACATATACATACTCATTAAACCACTCAGTGTGGATGACTGGTGGATCCGGAGGACAGAGTAATAGAGGACTTGAAGGTAAACACCAAACAGGTGAAGCAAAGGTAGATCATGCCAGGGTGAGCCGATACTTTCACTGAGGATGGTGGGGGATCTGGCTGCAGAGGACCCCAGGGAGAAGTGGTGAAGTGTACCTTGCTGTGAATTTGCAGCAGTGGCCCTGGTGGAAGCTCTGTGTGTGACCGTGTGGAACAGTTGTGATTATGCTGAGTTAGGTTGTTGTAGAGAGAGGAAAAGTCTGCAGCATAAGTGATATGGAGGGGTGGCAGGGTTGGGAGTGGGATAAAACTGAATACCACAAGAGTGCTGGGATGGGTGGTGTGGGATCAGGATGGAGAATTTGAACAGGACTTTCCTGTTCAAATTGTCCATCTGTCATTGGACAATTAAGATTTGTGTGTGTTAATCAGTGAAGGTGAGGGTAGACTGCTACCCAGGTCCTGCTTTGCGAGAACCACCCAGGCTCACCCTCTATCCAGGGAGAAGTGTCCCACACAGAGAGGGAAGTGTTAACCCCGCTGAAAGCAGCTGGCAAACCCTTGGCCAGGGTCATGAGCTTGAAAAAAATGGTTGTGGGCAGGCACAGGTGTGGGGACAAGCTCCAGGGGAGGGGGAGCATGTGCCATGGGAAGCGCTTGGCAGGGAAGGACTTGGCTGCTCACTTGAGATCCAGGAGGGAAACAAAGAGGGGAAAAAGCACCGTGAGCTAGAGAAGAGTGCTGGCACGAGGACAGCATACCATAACTCGGCCCTAAAAATACCCCGTGTAGAAAACATGGCATCATCTGCTGGCTGGACCACTGTCCCTCTAGGACATCGTCTCCAGGTGAAACTTTGAGGGCAGGGCAGATGCTTTGCTGTTCCCAAGGTGGTGTGATGTGACTGATGGCAAGTACCACATTCAGTGGCTCAGGAGGCCCTTGCACAGATACTGGGGAGGATTTTGGTTTTCCTTTTTCAGTGTGGTCAGTGCACAGGGTAAAACAGGGCCGACCTTGCCAAGGTTGCCTTTGGCTTGGTAAAAAGGGAACAGAGCGGGAGTGGTTAAAGATCAATACTTACCCACCAAGTTCAGAATAAAATTATGCTCTCAGAATTTGGGGTCTGGTTCAAAGAGCAGTTGGATATGTGCTGAAGCAGCGTTCGTCTTTCACAATGAGTCACTGCACTGAATTTTCAACCAGAATGGAGATGTGGAGGGTTTTTTGCTGTCTTTGTTAATGCTGTTCTCTAGATCCAGGACCCCAGTCTTGCCTGCCTATTTTCTTTTTCTTTTTTTTTTTTTTTAATAGATTTTATTGTAGCAAACCAAGCAGCATGACATGCTCTGACCTAAAGCGAGTCTCTGTGTATTTATTTATTTACTGAGATTTTATTGCTCAGCATTTCAGGGTAACAGAAGTGTCCTATGTGTTTGTTTTCTGTAGGCTCTTGACTTAGCCCTGAAGCCAAACCAAATTATTCCAGCTTTTAGGGACATCGAAGTGAGGAAATCCTTACTTTCAGGGAAAGGGGATTTGGGGAATGGAGAAATGGAAAGTGCTTGGAAAGTGAATATTTACAGTGGGGAAACGGAGAAATATTTTAAAACAGAGCACTTGTACAATGCCAATAATTAGATAATGGAATTAGGAAGTCTTTGACTGAGAATCGTTTACTCAAGAGGACGTATCAGGTACATTGCCTGAGACCCACAGCCTGGAGAGAAACAGGGAAATGGATAGCTGATATCTCTGATACTTTGACTACAAATGAAACAAAAGCCATCAGGAGAGAAGTTGAGAAGTTTCATATTCTTTTAAGGCCTCCAGAAGGCCCTTCTCCAGCTTACAGTGGTCCTTTGCAGATTGCTGTAGAGTGATTAATTACTGTGACTCAGCGAGGGATGGATTTTAGGCTTCTCCCCGTCTCTCAGCTCCACCAGCATGTCTGTGGCTGCCTTTGGGGCAGAAGAGCAAGATGCACTTTGGGCTATTTATGGCTCATTCTACAGTTTCATTCTGGGAACATCCCAGGGAGGCTGATGGCTGTTTCAGCGGCAAATATTCATCAGCCTTCTGCCATTTTCCAGTTAATTTGTCTGGATGACTTTTCCAATGATTTCTCACATTTTCCACCACCTGGTGCTCTATTAAGAGTTTGTTCTTTTGTCTGTCTCTGGGGCTGTTTCATTGTATTGATGCTTCCTTGTTTCCTATCTGATTTTATGATTTGTGCTAACTTCATCACTAATGACAGCTGATCACAGCTCTTTTTTTATGGAATCGTCATCTGGAGACCTCTGCCTGATGCTCACCAGTTCTACTCTAGCAAGTCTGAGTCTGAGCACTGCCCTTTTGTTTGGTGAAGGTACTTGGTTTAGGGGTCAGCCCATGCAATGTCAGGTCTTCTAAGTGCCTCCAGATCTCGTACTCCCAGGTTCATTTTTCCAAGTTTTAAGGCCAGAAGGATGGTGTCCCATCCTCAAGCCTGACTCTTTTTCCAGTTCACAACATCCATGTTAGTCTCGTCATTAATTATTTTCTGGTCTTCATAGAGTTAACTATAGGTAAAGTAAAATTTTCCTTAGTTGCCCTTTTTCATAGACTCATAGAATGTTTTGTGAAATGAAGGGACCTCAAAGATCACCTAGTTCCAACCCCCTGACATGAGCAGGGACACCTTCCACTAGCCCAGGTTGCCCACAGCCCTATCCAACCTTGAACACTTCCAGGGAGGGGGCAGCCACAGCCTCTCTGGGCAGCCTGTGCCAGTCTCAAACCACCCTCAGGGTAAAGAAATTCTTCCTAATATCTAATCTAAATCTACTCTCTTCTAGTTTAAACCCATGACCCCTTGTCCTATCACTACAATTCCTCTTGCTCTTTCCTGTGGCTCCTTTAGATACTGGAATGCTGCTGTACGATCTCCCCAGAGCCTTGCCTTCTCCAGGCTGAAAAAGTCCAGCTCTCTCAGCCTGCCTTCATAGGAGAGGTGCTCCAGCTCTCTCATTTCCATTTTAGCATCTTACCTGACCAATTTATCCTGCTTTCTGCTGAGGCATTCCATTACAGTTGCATTTTAGGAATGAATACGAAACTTGTGGGGAATTTTCTTTACGGGCTTTAATCACTTCTTTCAATTATTGATTAGCAGTTGCCATTCTTGTCTTCTCTTACACTCAATAATAAATATTTATGCTGCACCATCAGCCTACATCATATTTCACAGACATCAAGACGCAGAGCCCTGCCCCACTGATCTCTGCTCTTTCCATCTATCTCCCATGCTGCTTGGGGGGGGGGCAATAGGGGTGGAGATGACACAGCTTTGCTGGGGAAAACACAAATACTGGAGGTGCTGAGTGCCCCTTTTGGAGCTCACTGTAACTGGAAGTTGCTCCTTACTTCTCCCTCAAAGAGCACATGACTGCTGTGATATTTCATGTGGAGAGTGGAAGTGCTCTGATAATTCACTTGGCATGCCTAGAAGAGGTGGCCACTGTGGTGCATTATATAGTCCGATCTGTGGACAGAAGCAGCAATCGGTGTGAACACCCCACTAATCTTTTGTCCTCTCTGTGTTGGACTGTTGTGTGATGAGACCCATGGATGAATTTTGCAGGGCATGAGAGTCCTCCTCTGCTGGGATGGAGGAACCAGCCTGCTTCCACTGAAGCTAAACCTGCCAACTCTGCTGCCTCGGTTGCTGTGACAAATCCTGCCTTGGAATGCTCTCTCCCTGCAGAATTCACATTACTGCTCCTGTGAGGTGCTAAATACCACCGGGAGCTCTTCACTGCTGACTACAAACCCTTCCCCCCCGGGGCTACCTGTTTGCAGCTTCTCCAGGCACCCTTTCCAAGTGATATTGCAGGGAGACTTAGTGAAACGAATTTGTAACTCTGCCACTACTGCTTTAGAGATGTCTCTGGTTTGGAAGAACTGGGTGGTGACCACATCCATGGCTGTATAGGGATCAGCCCAGCGAAGCCCATAGTGATGAGATCAGCCCAAGTATTTTCTTACACTGGTATTCAGTAGGAATAGTCAAATGCAAACTTGCTGATTGCAGGCGCATGTGGCTGTGACTGTCCATCTCAAGGTCTGTTCAGTGAGAAGTGGGTTTACATGTTTGCCAAGAGAAACATACTTTTTTCCCCTTCAACCCTCAGCAAACCTTCCAGCCTCAGCCCGGACGACATCACCACGGTTTATTTAGCAAAGCAAAGCACAGCGAGGCACGGGGAGCGGTGTGAGAGGGGCCACGGCTGGGCTTTGAAAGGCAGGGATGGGGAAGGGAGAAAACAATTATGGAAACCCTAGTGTTTTGGTGCAGATTTTTTAGAGTAGGACTTGTAATGCTCACAGTGGTAAACAGACGGTTAATCAATGCCAGATCGTCTCTTGGATGTCCTCTTAATTACTTCAGCGTGTGCCAGACACTGATATCCTTGAAACCTGAAAAATCCCATTAGAAGGTGCTTTCATTGGGGCCCAGCCAACATGCTTTGCAGGCTTTTGAGAAAGAGCGGCCCATGACACGAGCGAGCGCTGACGGGCTGGGGCTGTCCAGGCGGTGACAGGATTGGCACTGGGGGAGTCTCTCCCTGTGTCAGGGTGCCCTGCACAGCTCATCAGGAGCTTTCAATGAATCTCTTGCTCTGGGGTGGCATCCCAGTTCTCCAATTAGACAGGCAGCAGTGAGAGCTGCTGCTGCTGTTTTCCATGTGCTTTGGCTTTGTTCCTGTGCCCTCAGCTTGTGCCAAGGCCTTCTGTATTTGTGAAAAGGCTGGGCATTTTTCTTTCTCTTGAAAGAGGAGGTGTCCTGGCTCCCAGCCCCTCGCGTGGGCTACGGTTGATTTCGGAGGCATGATGGAGGTGTGTGTGGCACATAGCAGGTATGTGCTGCTTTCTGAAGGTCACCCTTCAAAACATGTCTCAACAGACTACGGAGACCTGTAATTCGGCTTTTAGGTTCTTCTACTGACTTGTTCCTGAGGGCTGAGGTGGACAACTATGAAATTGTGAATAGGGGATGGAATGAAAAGATGAATATTTTTCCAGTTTCATTCGGCATCCCCTGAAAAGATCAAGCAGCACATCCTAGGGAACAGAACACAGACTTGAACCATGGAAGTAGTTGCTGTAGAAAGTTGGAAAGATCCTTGATACTAAACAGCTTTTTAAAGGAAGTTTAGATAGTGGGGTGGGTGTCTGAAATGTGGAGATCAGTGTGCAGCCTTTGGCTTGCAAGAAGTCCCTACGCCATCGGTTTCCAGAAGCAGAGGGAAAGATCCGTCCTTACGCTCCCAACATCTGCTGCTGACCACAGCTGTAGCTGCTGGTGGATCATGGAGGTAGCAGCCCGATTCTGAAAGAGCTCACTGGTGCCTTGGCAGGGAGACGTGAAGAAGAGTCATGCGTTGGGGCCTCAGGCAAGCTGTGTGCAGCTGGACGGGTCTGCTCCTCCCTCGCCTCGGCATCTGCGTGGAAGAGCCTCTGTGTCATGGTCAGCTTGTATTTAGATTCGTGACTGGTTTGGTCTCCACACAAGGAACCACCACAGCCCTTTCCCTCTCTGACAAGCATCACTGCAGATGTCCTCCACTGTCCCCTCTCCATGGCCCTCAGTTGAGGGAGGGTAACCTGCATTGCATGGAAGCCGCACTCAGCTCATGGGCAGCACAGACTGAGCAGAGGACACACTGTCAGAAGCTTTCGCTGTAGGCTTTGTTTTTCACACACACATTTTTTAAAAATTCTCTTGCTTTCCCAGCTTCAGAAGATGGGGTGTCCTCTTGAGGATGATTGGGTTGGTTGGAATTCCCATGGGTAGAGTCCAACTGGGTTCAGTTGGAAAACATGAAGAGGGGTTTTTATTTTTATTTTTTTATAGGAAAGATGCCTGCTTTGTGCATGTGAGCCATTCCGGAGGAAGGCAAGAGAACAGGGAGAAAACCCACACCAACCCCCACTAACAGCTTGTGATAGGAAGTGCAGAGCTTGATTACATGTTGATGCTCTTTCACTTCACTATTCAGATGTCTCTTCTTCTGGACTTGGAGTCTGGTTGGACTGGGGCAGGAGAGACCAGGGAGCTCATTTGGCTGCTTCTATTATGTCTTGCTTTTTGCTTGCTTCAGGGGTGGCTTTTGTGTTTAGACATCTGAGAAAAGATACCAGGCAGCAGGGATAAAAGATGGTTGGACTCAGCAGTGCAGCATGAAATCAAACTGGAATGCGGCATTGGGAAGGCTGACAGTGCTGTGGATATCTTACTCTCAGAAAAAGGAGGACAGGCGGGACATTGATGCCTGCTTCCATCGGAATAGTTGAAAGCCAGAGCTTACACAGTAGAGCTGACTGAACAGGACTCCCTAGTGGGTGGAAGGCAGGAGATAAGTAGCTGATGGGCATGGCCACCCATTAGGGAAATGACTGGTGGGGGTGAAGAATATACCTGACAGGCATGGAAAGCAGTGGATAGCCAGTGTCACCCGGGAGCTTGCTTCTGAAAATCTGAAACAGGCTGTGGGGATTGCTGCATCCCAGCGATGACATGTGGTGGCATGATGACTCATCGCTTTTCATCTAGCTGCTTACTCTGAGGCTGCAGTAGTCCTGGTTTCAGCAGGTCATCTGGCTGTTAGCAGATAGAAAGCTCCTGGGCTGAATGTATGGGTTAGCATGAGGCTAATGCCTCTGCTGTGCGTGTGGTGCTCAGTGAAAGCTCGGTGCCCGCTGCACAGTCCCAGACTCAGTCTGCAGCAAAAGAAATACTGTCTGGGGCAGGGCTTTGGAGACACTACTGGTACCTGCCTATGCTAGATCATGGCCTGAAAGCTGTGGGAAAATGCTGGGCATGGGTCCCTGGGAGGGGGCCAGCCATGGTGCCCCAGCTCTTTCCCACAGAAGGGACCAGTCTTGTTCTCCCAGTGACTGGGAAGCACTTGGGGTGGCTCAGTGGGAAAGCAGCCAACTTTGGAGCCAGTAGTCTTCTCTGTTCCCAGCTAGTGCGTGCCTGGCTTCTACTTTCACAGGGAAACACAAGCATCTTCCAGCGTAGGAGCTGGCAAAGGGACTTGCGGGTAACCTTTCCTCTGTCTGGGGGCATGAAGGACCTTCGTGCTTCCTGGAATGGATTTCAAGCGCACCATGCATCGGATGCAGGCTTCCTGAGCTGGGCTTTTCTGTTGTTCAGGCCACCTGGAAGGATATGCCAGAGCAGGCTCGCAGTGTGATTGTTTGTGAGTGGTAGCTGGCACTAGTGCGGCCTGGGCTGGGTGATGGAGGGGGACGTGCGGGCTGTGTTTTGATTCTGCTTTTCCTGTTTGCTGTAACTTGGCAGAGGCAAAGTTTCAGGGACTGCAGGGGCAGCAAGAGCCTTTTTCTTTTCTTTCTGTTCTCCCTGGCATGTACTGCAACACCTTCTGCCAGTAACGATGATTATTTATTTATTTATTTCCCGGGGAAACAGAGGCACAGTGGTAGGGGAGGATTGGCGCGTCAAGGCTCTGCAGCTTTGCAGAACGTAAACCAGAACACTTAGGATGGGATTCATTGTCTAGAAGGTGGACTTGCCTAAAAGCAGACCTCAGTGTGTGAGCAACTGTCATAGGGGCTTTTGTTCCTGCTTCAGGTTGGAATTTAGTAGAAAAAAAAGTTGAAAAAGAAAAAACCCCAAACTTCACAAAGCCCTTTCCCCAGGGCCTGTTCAAAAAATGGAGATAAAGCAGCAATAAAGTCAAGTGCTTAATTAAGCCAGATGTGTGCACTTTAAAGCACTAACAGATGTGGGAACAGTGGCTCTGATGAACTGGAGTTTAATAGACCAAGCTGATGGAGGAGAGTGTAGTGTGCCTGTTTCTTCTTGATGGGGACTGGCACAGCAGCACTTTTGTTCTGTTTAGACCATGCAGGGCGGTTTTGGAGAGAGACTTATACCAGGATGCCACAAGCCAGCTGAAGTTGTCCAGCATTTTGGGATGAACTCCATGCAAACACCCAACCCTCTTGAAGCCACGGATTCCTCCTGCATTTTCTTGCAGAAATTCAGTGTTTTAACAATTTGCTTTGGTAACACAAGTATGGGTAGTTTGCTCAAACTTGGGGACCACCCCACTGCCACATACCAGCAGCTTTCCCTTTTAAAAGGGCTCTTGCCACAAGCCTGGGTATCTTCCGAGGTGGTATCTGGATCCTCCACCAGGAAAAGGGTGCTGTATAGATCAGGTGCACAGCAAACACAGCAGGGCATTTTGGTGTTGAGCATGCTGGCTGGATGTACATTGAAATGTTTTTGGAGCTCTCTGAATGCAAAGCTGACTGTTGCATGACCGAGCTTCCCTTCCTGTGGTTCAGCTGGTTCATGACATCTGTCTCCATCACCCTGCATTTTGTAGTGGTCTGGTTTTTTAGTTTTGTGATGCCTCCCTCCTCCTTGGGAATGCAACTGACTGATTTTTCCCTTTCTTTTCTTCCTTCCTCTACCACAGTTTTATGACTCTCTCTTCCTGCCTTTTCTCAGTGGGAGTCTGCATACTCCTGAGGTTGGAGCTTGGGCAACTTCATGGGTGGCCAAAAATAAAGAGTCATTTGGAAACGAAGTGAGATCCAGCCCCTTTCTCAAGACAAGAGACCAAAGCAATGACACAGCAGAGTGAAGCAGCAGGCTGCCTTGGGCTGCTTCCCTCCCACCTGTGTGGGAGAAAACTTCCCCTTCTGAAGGCCGAGTGACATTGATCTGGCCATGCTGTAGGTTCTGGAGGTTGCAAGTCATTGAAGGGCCATAGAGGTAGCTTGCATTATGTGGAAGTGTGTAGCTATTGTATGCCATAAACATTTACTATAGATCAGCTGCTCTGCAGTAAATTGCTCCCTTCTGGTAGCCCTTCCGTTAGTCTGAGCCCATCCTGGCACTACTGCACATGTCATTCAGCAGTGGCACATATCTGCAAGTCTTAATTTTGGCAGAAGGCTTGTTTATTTCCATAGCAGTGTTGTATCAATGAAGACTTCATGCCTAGAGAGTGGCAGTTGCCTTATTTCAGAAAATGCACATTATAAGGTAACTGGTAAATGTGTATAATAAATATACATGTGAGACCAGATCCGGACCCTTCTCGGGGTGTCCTCTAACGTGAGGATTTGAATGCAGCTCTGTCTCTATCTGGGAGAAGGATAAAACAGGGGTTAAAGAAATCCAGCAAAGGGACTGCAAAACAGTGAAATATTGCCCCAGGAACTGATGAACAAACTGCTCTGACACAACCTGACACAATGGCAATGTTTTGCTTGAACATCAAACGAGAATAAATACAATCTGTGAACAGCACAGCTTGGGGATTAAATGTTGTGTATGCCAATTTGGGAATAGCTCCATAAGGAGGGAAGGATAACGTCTGTGAGTGCTGGGGGCAGCTGGGAGATTCTGGTGGGCAGAAGAGACTCACAACTAAGAGCAGATGCTGCTTTTTTCCACCTACATTCATGGCTCTGGTTTTACTTGGAGGTACTTGTGCTTTGTCCCTGGGGAGTGTAGGTTCCTGGGGAAAAAGCAGTCACAGGGTTGGCTTTGAGGGCTGGAGCTTGGCTTGGGGCTGTAAGGGACCAGTATCCAGCAGACCTCGAGGTGACACTGGAGGCAATTGCTCTTGGGCTCTGGCAGGGTTTCTGAGGAGAAGGTAGGAAGGAGTTACCGTTTTGAAAAAGGCAGACTTTAGGAAATGCGCAATGAGATTTGGGTGGGTGGTGAGGGGAGCCCTGGACTGAGCCGCCGTCTGGAAAGTTGACTGTGGAAAAGTGAGATGTTATTTAAAAGCAACTAACACAAATGGATGAAGTTCATTCCATTTGCATGCAATAGTCATAATAGCTGGAGAATAACTAAGGGAGTGGAGCAAACGCTGGAGATAGGCGAGAGACAGCTCTCGAAGGCAGGGTGGGGCACTGCTCTGACCTTTTGGGGGTTTTAAGTCTTTTTTGCTTTCCTTGTAGTATTTTTTTCCTCTTGTATTTGAAGCTTTTCCACCTTTCTCCAGGACGGAAGGTCAGACTTTTGGCTTCTGTGCGTGCAGCCTTCCCAGAAGACGTGCAGAGCACTGTAGCTGGCTCCTCTGGTCACAGCCTGTTCAGAGCCGCTTCCCCACCAGCCATTGATCTTCATGGGGGCTGTGAACAGGCACCAAAGGGCACAGTTGGGCTTCCAGAACCACACAACATCTTTCTGGTAAGCTAAACTGTCCTTGAGGAGCCAGAATAGAGGGAAACAACCCCTAGACAATCTCCCCTAGCTTCTCATATGATAAAGAGTACAAAGTTTCCCTCAGTCACTTCTGTCTGGAACAAGGTGTCTTGTATTTGGCTGGAGCACCGTTATCCACGAGATGCATTATGTGGGTAAAAGATCCTGATGGGCAGATGTGAGCGGTTCCTCCAGTAGCACATCTTTCTTTGATGAAGTTTTTAATTGATTTTTGACAGTCTGTCTCCAGCTAGCTTAGTGTTTGCTTGTTGCTGCCTGCATCTAGAAAGGTAATCATCTTAGAAGAGTCTGAACAGGTCCTTTAAATTACACTTTTTAAAAAAAGTGTGTGAGTGGGGCAGAAATGATCAGTATGAATGCAGAGAAGAGTCCCTTATGATTGCACATCCCTCAGGTCAGTGTCCTTCAGCTCTTTCTGGTGGGCTGCAGAGTGTTGGACCTGGGAAATCAGCCTTATGCTTCACAGCTCTTGTAACTGCCAGCCTCCATCTCTCCTGCAGGAGACAGGGAGCAGCATCCCAGTGCCAAGCAGAGATCATCCAGGTAATTAACATGCCAGCACCCTTGTGGAGGCTGCAGTAAGGAAAGCTCTTCTGTGCTTCCACAGTCCACTGTGGGATGCAAACTGGACTTGGAGTCCGTGGTGAGCCTGTGTTTCCTAAAACAAACTGGGGAAATAAAGGTAATTCAAACTGAGCAGTGAAATCAGCAGGAAATGAACGAAGTGGTTTTTATGGTCAGGTTTTATTCTGGAAATCCATATGAACTGAGGATTTAGAAACTAAGCTTATACTAGAAGCCGGTGTATGGTTTTTGGAGTGGCTGGGGCGCTGAAGAAGAGCAGACTTGGTCTGGTAAGGTTAATGGCTTATTTCATTCAGGCAGAAGCCCCTGATTACTAAGTAGCAGCTACCCTGGAGATTTTACAGATGGGGTCAAGGTCAAGTTGGGAAGTTGCAGTGCAATTAATTTAAGCTTGGAAATGTTTGCAAGTTAATTCATTTGGTTCTGCTGTGGAGGTCACAGCTTTGCAGAGGGCTGATCGGAGAAGTGTGTTGAAAGGCCTGAGATATGGTTCACTAACAAGGGGGAATGCTTTTTATGGTGGCTGGGAGCTGAGTGCGCCTCACTCAGCAAAACCTTCCAAACACATTTAGGTCTTTTGCCTGAGCGTGCTGCCTTCACACGTGTTGAAATGCATTACCAAAACCACTGCCATCAGCCACAGGATGAGACCCTCTGGCTCCTCGGCTTTTAGGCCAGTCAGAGTCTCTGCATGGTTGGAAGCTCAGCAGTCCCACGCTCGTGGAATGTGGTAAAAAAAGCAGGATTGCAAGTGGAAGGTGAGTAAAGGAGGGTGCTTGAAGTGTCTCCCTGCATTTTTGAGGAACCTGAACAGCATTTTCCCTTATTGTTCTCTACACACAAGAACAGCCGGCATGGGAGGGAGCAGGATGCTGTGAACCCCTCTTGCGGCTTGCTGTTGGCAGGAGGAGGGCTGGAGCAGACCTTCCCCAGCTGTGGAGGAGCTGATTGTGCTGTGCTGAGCCCACACTGAGTGGGTTGGTGATGTGATACATGGCCCATCGGTTGAACCGTTTGGAAAGAAAGCAAACCCCCCTGTTTTATCTCTCTTCAGTTTGGCTGCACATTTCCATGAAATGGTGGAAACTTACTATTTTTGAGAATTCTGTTCCTGTTTGCGATGTAGTTGGCATTTGCTGACGTGTTTGTAGATATATTGGGAGGTGGAGAGGGAGGAGGACTAATAGGGAGACGGGCAGTCATGCAAATACATGTACATGCAGGAACACACAGAGGCTGGCTGTGCTATTGCACAAGTCCTGTATGCTTGGGAGACCAGTCTACAAACATGATTTAAGGAAAAAAAAAAAAGACCATTTGAAGTAAAGCCCAAGGGAGGGGACATCTCAGTCCCTTATCTGACATCAGCTCTATTCCCCTATGGGTTCTGTGCTTGCTCCAGGGTGCCAGAGGAGTTTGCATGTGATGGGGAACAGGCACGCTGCGGGGTGCTGTGCGCTGGATGGGAGGTTTTTCTTTGGCTCTGGACCGAGGTGGATGGAGGAGAGAAAGTTGCTCCTTCCAGCCGCCGGGAATGGGCAGAGAAAAGTGAGCAAAGCAGACAGCTGAAAGCTGCGCTGCCCCCAGTCAGCGTCCCTGGCACTTCGGAGGAGCATAAAGTGTTTCCGGCGGGATGCCCGAGCTAGAGGAAGGCACTAGGTGCCCCTTGGATCACCCCTCGGTGCTCGCAGCTCAGGGCAGGGAGAGGAGCTTGCTAAGCAACCCCTGGCCAGAACATGCCGTTCTCACCCCATCCCTGCCCTCCCTGCGGGTACACATGGGCTGAAAAGATCTCATGGCAAAGATAAAGGGTGTTCGCAGAGTCCCCAGGGCTCTCGGCCCCAGGGGGTCTCAGAGTGCTTTGTGGACAGCTTATCACAAGCTCTTGGAGACTGAATTTCTGGCTGTGGTACACAATTGCCTTGCTGTTACAAAGCAAGTTGGTGTGATGAAGTGACTCTGGGAATGTAGTCAGGCAGAGGATCCTGGGAACCTGCACTGAAGAGGTGGATGCGAGATGCTCCAAGCTGAGAGATTTGGGAGAGCAGCCTTTCTGCCAGCCCTCCCAAAAGCAGGGTGGCAAAGACAGCCCTGGGCTGCCCAGGAGTGTTGGCTGTATGTCCTCTGCAAACAAGGCAAGTGCTAAAACTTCCACGTCACCTGCACAGAGCCAGATGAGGCTAAGTGGGCTGGGGACAGGGCAGCAGGAGGAGGTATGGGGTGGTCCCTGCAGTTGAATCCAGAAAGGGGTCATGCATGACTCTTGCCCAATTAGCCCTGTCAGTGGCTATTAAACCCAGTCTTCAGGCAACCGTGGGCTCCTCCACTGCTGATTACCAGGATTGCTGGGGATACATTGCTCTGGAATTGTTTCCTTTTGTCTCCTCCTCCCCAAGTATCTATGGCTGGCTGCTATCAGAGATCGAGGAGCAGGGGGAGCTTCTTGGGCTGTACCTCCTTTCTGCATCCCTTCTCCTATCGTCCCCTCTACTACGTGGCCTGTTGCTTGTGCTACCTCTGTGGCATTTCCCAGTTGTGCTTTTTATTTTAATTTTTTTCTTTGTGCAAAGTGAAGAGTGAAACTTGAGCGGCTGCTTTGGTTTTGTCTGCCTTTGGAGAGCTGCATCCAGCTCGGCTTGATCGTGCCCAGGGCCAGACCGTGTACCGGTGCCTTGGCGTTTCCCCGCCGCCGCCAGCTGAGCGCTGACAGATGCTGTGCTGTGGCTTAGCGCTCTACAGCTTGGCAGCGGTCATCGGCAAACCTTGGGTCCTTTTTGGGGTAGAATGGGCCAGAGGGCCTGCGGGGGACTTTGTTCTTGGCAGCTTCTGCTGCAAGGAAATTGCAACGCTGGTATAATCCCTACTGGCAAATGTTTTCAGAGGTATCGGAGCTCCAGGTCAACAACACCCACACCAGAGCTGTTGCAGAGGAACCTTTGCCCAGGGCTCTCCTAGAAATGCTTTGCAGACTGATGAGGCAGAGGTCACCGGGTCTGAGGTCAGGGTTTGTCTGCTCCTTCTCCACCTTCCTGCAAGTGAACCTCCGGTCATGGCTGTTGTGAGTATTAAAGGTCAGGTTTAAAGGCCCTGTCTGCTCTCAGGCTGTGAAGGACAAGTGCTGGGCTCCTGGCAGAGTGGGACAGACAGTTCTGCTCCATAAAATAGAAGGTGTCAAGCAAAGCCCACAACAGGCACTTAAATTATCCTGGAACAGTAGAACTTGTGGCCAAAGGAGGCTAAAAGTAGAGGAGGGAAAGAAAAAGCTAGATGAGATACACAACACTGCTGAGGGTGAAAGATCACTCTCTGGATGCTGCATTCCTGTAGCCCCAAGTGCTCTCGGTCCTGTGCGCAGTAACGGAGCTCCTGGGTTCGCCCTTCGATTCCTTGTGTGGCATTGGCCACTCTTAGGAGTTTTTCCCTGCCTTCGCTTTTTGCTTTCTCTCAGGTAATTAATGAACTGCAAAGTAGTTTGATGTCTTCAGATGCAAAGTGCTGGCCCATGGAGGCTGTGCTGCTGAGGCAGGGAGATGTGATCCCTGTCCAGCCTGGGACACAGCTGGGACCTGAGTGTAGCAGGGCTCCAGGAAGGCTGTTGAAGGCCACTTGGGTGAAACTTTCTGTGGGTCTGGGACCCTAATCAGCACTTAAACACTGTGCAGACATTCCGGGCAGATAAACAGATGCATGTGAAGCCCTGTGGGCAAGCTGTTGTCAGAGGAAAAGAAGTGCCAGGAGAGAGCAGGGATGGAGGGGGTGGCTCCGGTCCTTGGCATGGTGTGTATTCCCCATGATACAGACTGGCTCTCTCATGTGAAGTGAGTGCTACTGGCTCGGTCCTGCAGCCCAGATAGGCTTCAGGGCTCTTCAAAGGGATAAAGATGTATTTTTAACTTCAGGCAGCTGCCTTTGTATGTGTGGTGTTTTTTTCCTCTTGTAGCTCTGGAAGTGGCAGGTTGTTTTTAAGCCCCTCTGTTTTTCAGCCGAGGTGCCTAGAGGTCTCAAACCAGATTCCCAAGAATTTCAGCACTGGAAATTGGTAGCCGCTCTTGAAACTGTTGGCAAGACTGTGCAGCTCCCTGCAGACATTAGTTGATGGCCATTTGAACATGCCTTTGCCTCAGCCAAGTCCTCACCCCATTGAAAAAAATGGGAACTTTCCTTGAAGAAGGCCATAAAGAAATCATTTTCTTGGCATGGAGAGAGGTGTTTCGTGGGCTCCACATCAGTGTTTGGGAGAACTTCAGCTATCTGCTTTGATTCCTGCCACACTTGTCCCACCCTACACAAAGTGCTCTACCTTTTGATCCAAAATAGCACAGGAGATGTTTTCCACATGCCATAGGAAAATGGAAGAACTATAAAATTTGTTTTGGAGTTTGGCACCACTCCATTCACAGATATATTTAGCGTGAATGGAAATTGGGCAGCAAAAGGGCGTTTGCCAGGATGACAAACAGATTAGGGTTGTATATCTGAGGCAGTTGCATACCTGCCCATCCCATGCCGGTAGGGTTGATGGGTGACTTAATTGATTCATGGATACTCATAAGTGAGCATGCACAATTTGCTGCTTTTGAGCAGTGTTAAAAAGCATTAGCTGGCTGTAAAAAAGCATTGTTTGGCTCATGACATGCTCTGAGTTGTCCCAACTGTAAGGCGTGATGTCTCCACTCTTCTTGTTGCTACCTGGCCTGTTTGCTCTTTGACATGTGGTCCATCACACCTGATGCTCAATCTCCTCCTGTACATGCAGCTTGTCTGTGGAGGAAATACTGGTGCTTTGCATGTGAGGCCAATTTCTGTATTGTCTCCCTTGCCCGATGATTGAGCCACCTCACAAGCCCTAGGTCAGGAAAGCTCTTCCTTAAGAGCAGCACCAAGTTTGGGAGAGTGGAAAAGCTGCGATGGGGCTCTGGCATTAGCCCCATGTGGATCAGTCCAGCCCAGTGGCAAGGTGAGGGTACAGCTTGCTGTGGCTGGCTTGGCCTTGGAGAGGAGAGCTTGCAGCTGATAGCAGCTAGACCTTCCTGGCCTCTGCTCCAGGTTTCCTCCTGTGATGGTGTCTGGGGAGCCAAGACCAATCTCTCCCATCCCTGGGTGTGTGCATGCACAAGGGCTCGCACACTCTGCTCCCATCGGTGGTTTTCTTTGGGCTGATATTTGTTAGCATTGGAAAGTGAGAAAAATGAGTGAAAATATTATCAGAAGCAGCTTTTGTGAATAAATCAGCTGACAAGAGGCTTACCAGCTCGCCTTCATTTACTAGCACAGTGCTTATTTGGGCAGATGTCTATATATTTTAGTTGGAGGCAGGAGGGGAGTGAGAATCGGTGGGGGAAGGCACCACTTCCAGTTTGCTGCGTTTCCATCAGTTTGTAGCATCGGTTTTCTGAATGAAGCAGGGCACTGCAAAGTGTCTGAGATGCTGCCCTGCTGCTGCACTTGTTCTGCTGTTGACAGCTTGGTGGGACACCAAGGAGAAGAGGACAAAAGACTGTTGGATGACTAAAACCCTCTTAAGAAGCTTGTTTGGGGATCAGAGCCTGGCCAGTCTTGCCCGTCTCTTTCACGGTGCTTTTTCATTTGATCCTGTCTGAAGGGCAGCCTCATGGCCTTCTCTCTTCTCACTATGTGTTTCTAATTAACGGGGAGACTGTTGTATAAACAGAAGATTCCTGCTCAAAATATTCCTTGTCCGGCTCCTAGGATGACAGCCAGATGGCAATTGCCCGGCAGTAGACCAGACTTTGAGCTCGCCCATCTGGCTATCAGACTTGGTCCCAGTTCTCATCTGGAACCAGTATTGAGGAAAGTCATGGACTTTGCCAGATTGGTTTTGCCCCATGTTTACTTTTCAGTTGCTACCTAAGCAGCTAAAAGCCTGCAGACCAAACACATTTAGTATTTCTGAGAAGTGGGACGATCCCAGTTTGGGGAGATTTGAGGCCAAAGTGGTGAGGAAGTTCAAAAGGATATTAGACAGATCCGTTGAGGGATGGGGCTGTCAGTGGTGCTTAAATCCCCGGGGTCGGATACATTCTCCAGCCATGAAAGTGCTCTTACTGCTGGTCTGCAGCACAGATTGGGAATGGTCCTTCTCATGTGTGTCCCCAAGCAGCTGCTGATGGTCTCCTGTGGATGGCATGCTGGGTTGTGGTGGCTCTTTGATCCAGCCCACTTGGTCCATTATTTTGCCATCAGTCTCCAGGCAGTCACACATTTGCTGAATAAGTCCAGACAAAACTCTTCTTGCAGTTTCTCCTCTGTGAGCCTGGGGTTGTCACACCTGAAAAGAGCGGGGAAGATGGTGGCAGTGATAAAACACTTGCTATTACAGTTTTTCACTCTGTCATGGCAGTAGAGCTATGCTCTGACAAAACAGCACAGTGTAGCTTCTAAAGAAAGGAAATACTAGAATCTGTAAATGCTCTGAGTGCTCGGTCTTCCAAGAAGCAGGAGAGAACCGTGAATTAAACACTATGACATGAACTAAAGTTTTGCTTGCCCTCTGTTGTGCCCAGTTTGATGTGATTTTTTTACTTCTTTGTAAGTGCCCGAGATCTGGAGTGCTGGAAAGGTGAAATGCGAGGTGCTGGAGAGAATGCTGCCGTTGGGAGGCTGGGTGCTACAGTTTTTCCTTGACATGTGCTAAGAGACACTTCATGTTTGTCACCACCATAGGATCAGAGTGGCCTGATCTGTCACTGTTGTGGGACCCGATGAGCTGCTGAGGAACTCCTGTATGCAGAGGTGTACTTAGCCTGGGCTGTTGTGGTGAGAGGTGATGTGTGTGCATGGATTGAATCACACTTTGGACTGGAAAGGACCTCAGGAGGTCTTGGTCTAAGCCCCTGCATGGAACAGGGCCAGCTTCAATATTAGATCCAGCTACAGTTAGACATGCTTGCTCAGCCAGACCAGGTACAAAGGTGGGCTCAGCTGTTGACTTCTGAGCTTCTGGATATCTCTTGTCATTGCCACCACAAAGTCTAAAGGGACTGGTGTCTGCACTGGTGTCGGTCACCATTGTGACCGATATGTCTTACCTTGGTAAGGATTGATCTCAGAAAGGGCACCTGGTGAACTGGGAAGCTTTGCAAAGCCACAGAGTGGAGGAGGTGGAAAAAACACAGTGTTTATCCCTGGGTTTCTGCTGACTGGTTTTGAAATGGCTGAGCTAGCTGGGGTTCTTGAAGCTTGCAACAGTGGCAGAATTAGGCCCAGGACATGTGGGGCTGTTCCATGGTCAGCAGAAGTGGCCCAGTGAAGAAGTAGGGAAGATAAATGACTACACACTGTATGACAAGTGATGTGAAAGGTGATACGGTGAGGATGATCACTGAAATGATAGGATCTCTGAGGTAAGTTAGGATGTCCATAAAACAGAGGCAAGGTATTTTTGAAAGTAAGCCCGAGAATTTATTTTAGCATGCTAATATTGAGTAAGTATTCCTGGAGATACTCTGGGGGATGATAGATGGACTCAAGGTATTTTACTAATCGCTGTGGTTTCATGTTTTGGAGCTGAAGTGCACTTGGCATTCCTAACTCAACTGGACTTCTGATGGGAAAATTACATTCTTTGGGAAGTAATTTAGAAGGTCAAAGAAAAACGAGAAAGAACTTCTCCAGCAGCGATTTCCCCTGCTCTCTAAACTGTCTTTTGGTGTGGTAATAACTCCAGAATGAAAGGATCTATTCTCACCTTCCAGATGAAAGGGCTAATGCAATTTAAAATTTTTGCATGGAAAGATTTTATGGCTTGGTAACCGGCCATGCTTGAAAGTGATCCAGGATGGGATGAACACATGAGAGCGTGCCTGGCTGAGCTTGACTCTTTCCTTGTCTGCCCTGTCTCCTGCAGATAATGGTGATGACCGGTCTGAGAGCATCCTTGCCGAGAACCACGTGGATGGCACCACAGGGATCCTGAGCAGTGCTGGCGGGAGGAAGCCTGTGAAGACGGGCATGAAGGAGCTGGCGGTTATGAGGGAGAAGGTGAATGAGCAGCAGCGGCAGATGGGCAAAGTCGGCAAGCCCCATCACAACCACGAGGACTCCAAGAAGTCACGGCTGTCGGCGGGCAGGGTGAGAGTGCAGTGGGGTTGGAGGGCTAACAGAGGGAGCTTCACACTTCTCCCCGGGGAAATAACAAAAGTGACATTTGCAATAAACTGTCTTAAAGGGAAAAAATTAAAAAAAGAGAGAGAAATGGACAGCGAGGGAGAGGGGGAGAGGAAAAGAGGAAAGGCAAATGTTTGTTTTGGTCTGCAGCTGGGCCAAACACCCCATCGGATGAACTTTGGTGTGCTGGCAAGGGGGTTATTTTCATTGCAGCTTCATCTCCTAGCAGCAGGGCCGGAGAAAGGGGGTCCCCTTGGCTTGACACCCACCTCTGCAGGGCTGCGAGCGTGTCCTTTGCTTGCCAACCGGCTTCCCCACAGCAAGTTCCAGAGATAGCCCGAGGGGACCTGGGGGGTGGGAAGGAGGGAGAGTGCCCGCAGCAGGGTTGATCTTTCAAGTCCAGGTTGGGGGCAGACTGGGCTGCGGAGCTGATGCACAGCAGGGAGGGTGCCCAGGGTCCCCGGTGTCCCCTTCGTCCGAGCCTGCGTCTCTTTGCTCTCCAGTACTTGGCCGTGGTTTCCCTCTAGTGGGCAGCTCGGTAAGGCAGCTCGGTGGGATGGAAGGCCACCTGCACACACGAGGGCAGCGGCAAATAGGGGGAGTGCAGCGACAGAAGGGGAGAGGCTGTCCGAGTCCTCCCCCCCAGGTTCAAAATAAGGTGCAGGCACCGTCAGCTTAGAGAACTTCCACATCGCTGCTGCTCCATCGGATAAAAACTCGGCGACTACAAAAGCAGAGGCGTGTGGACTCGCCCTGTCTCACATCAGGTGTCATCCGGCCAGGCTGCCTTTGCTTTGGGCTGCTGTGGAGCAAGACAGGTGCCTGCAGAGGCTGGCTTTGCTGGGTGCTCCTGTGCCATCCCATGGGATCTCTACTCTGCCCTGGTGTCACCACATCTGGAGTATTGTGTCCAGTTCTGGGCCCCTCAGTTCAAGAGGACATAGAGCTCCTTGAAAGAGTTCAGCACAGGGCCACCAAGATGATGAAGGGAGTGGAACACCTTCCTATGAGGACAGGCTGAAGGAGCTGGGTCTCTTTAGCTTGGAGAAGAGGAGACTGAGGGGTGACCTCACTGATGTTTATAAATATGTAAAGAGTGAGTGTCAGGAGGATGGATCCAGGCTCTTCTCAGTGATGACCAGTGATAGGACAAGGGGCAATAGGTCCAAGCTGGAGCATAGGAAGTTCCATATGAATGTAAGGAAAAACCTTTTCACTGTGAGGGTGACAGATCACTGGAACAGGCTGCCGAGAGAGGTTGTGGAGTCTCCTTCTCTGGAGACATTCAAGACCAACCTGGACATGTTCCTATGTGATTTAATCTAGGTGATCCTGCTCAGGCACGGGGGTTGGATTAGATGATCTTTCAAGATCCCTTCAAACTCATAACATTCTGTGATTCTGTGGTCTCATGTTGCACTTCTGGGCCAGAACTGCATCACAGGTGTGGGATCTGGGCTGTGCTTACGGAAACTTTCCATGTGGTCTATCTGGATTACTCCTGCTTTTCATCTGTTGTCACCACCAGTGGGACCCATGGGAGCATCTTTGAGGCTTCTCTACCTCTGGGGCCCATGACCTGGTGTCATGTTGGCTCTCGGCCATGTGAAGCACATGGGAGAAACATGCATGTGTATCTCTGCAGATCAGCACATGCAGATGTGCCTTTGGGTGCCTTCAGGTGAAACCAGCAGTGGGGCCAAGTGAAAAACCCGTGTCCTGGGGAGGTGCACACAGGTGTTCATCCTCCTTGGTGCTTCCACTGTCCAAAATGTTGATACTGTGATTAGTCCTGTTTTCCTAATTTACTTTGTTTTCTGCTTTCTGGGCTCTTCTCAGACCCCTTGTCAGCAGGAGCTGGATCAGGTCCTGGAACGCATCTCTACTATGAGGCTGCCAGATGAGCGAGGTCCCCTGGAGCACCTCTACTCCCTCCATATCCCCAACTGCGACAAGCATGGCTTGTACAATCTCAAACAGGCAAGTGAGGAGCCCCAGAGCCCTGGGACTGGCTGCACTCCCAGCAGTGGCCCCTGGCTCAACACCCTTCCCAGCCCCATGCACAGCCAAGGGGCTGGAGCAGCAGCTGATGTCATGCACATGGTGTGAGGTATGGGCTGAAGGGCAAATATCAGATGTGGAATGGACATGTTTAGTAACACCCAGGTGCATGTGCAGCCAGGGGCTAGCAAGTGGGGATGAGACCCCGCATCCACACGTGGCTGCAGGCACTCCAGAGGTGAAGAATCTGTTTACTTCAGAGCCCCCTTTTCCCTGTGAGAGCTTATTATCTGTCTATGACTCTTTTAAAGTGCTTTGAGTCAGGTCTTTTCCTGGCTGGGCACCACTAGAGGGGAAAAGCAGAAAGGGGCTGAATGCTGGCCGGTCTTGCAGACAAAGCAGGAAGTACTTCTCCTGGGGTCAGGAAGGTTTCTAGTCCATTTTACCAGCTTTTCTCCATAAATCAAAGGCTGATCCCATTGCTCCAGGAGGGATTTCTTCCAAGTGAGGTGAAGATTTAGGTGCAGCATCCTTCTGAAAGTAGTTATGGGATCTAGAAGGAATCAAATTACGTAATGTGTCTGAATTTTGACTACTTGGCTTCATTCATGCAAAACCAGCAGCAGTCAGTGGCTGTGGCATGGTGGAGGGAGGGTGGGAAAAGGTCAGGAAAAAAGATGTCTGGGAAAAACCTCTTGGCAGAAAAACACCAACTTGTCTGGGGTTCACTGGCCACCATGTGTGAATAGTACCTGGATAGGAGCCCCCCCTTACAGGTATGCATAACTGAACCCTTTCAGGGGACACCAGAAAACCTGCTGGTTTAATGGCTAAGCCTTTTTCTTAGGGCTACTTCTACTTCTTGACCAGGAGAATTGGGAAAAAAAAAAAAAAAGAGGTAGCATGCTCTGAGATAATCTTCTTCCATTCCTTCTCTTTTCCCTGTCCTGACTGGACCCTTACCCACTGCCTCCTCCTGAAGAGCCCCACAGTCTGGCTGGATCCCCAGTATGAGCACACGTGGAAGGGGTGTGTGGAGCAGAGCCAGCAAATTCCCAGTGAGGAGATGAGCTGTGTCTGGGGACTGAGCCTGGGCAATGCAATGATGCATTGTGTGCTTCAAAAGTAGACAGAAAGACAGTGTCTGCTGCTCTTTTTGGCTGGGAAACAAGTAAACCTGCACTGAAGGGTGCAGATGGGTTACACACTGGTCACTGCAGCAGAAAAAGAGAGAGGGAACAAAAATTGCTTTTTCTTCCCCTCCCACCCACCCCCTGGCTAAGGGCAAATGAGGTAAATGGGAATCAATGCACATTTCCTTCTGTCTGGGTTTCTGGAGCTGAGCATCAGCTCCTTTGCATTTTCTAGAAATCAGGTGCCCATAAAAGCATCCCCAGTTGCTCCCACTTCCTGTGGGCCAGCACTCGGGCAGAGGGTGCCAGATGCATTCTCCTCCTGGGGAGAATTTTTTTTTCCCCTCTCTCTTTTCATGGTTTTTATTCCCATGAACAAGGCTGCATTTTTTACATCAGTCCAGCTGCAGAAAATGGTTTGAACGCAGCTTTATAGAGTGCATGCAGAGCCCAGACTGCTGGAATAACATCCTCCATCTCCCCCTGTGCCCTGTTCAGAGATTCATCTGCTGGTGATGCAGTGATGAGCATCAGGTTCAAAGTGCCTGCAGCTGCGATTATAAGTAGGACTAGAAACTTCTCTTCTAACCAGACCAGGCTGAAGGGAGGACACCGAGTCCAGGCCCAGGTGCTCATTGGTTCCTATCTCTGTGCTAGGACAGACTGAGACCCTGTCTCTCATGGGTCTCGCTGTAGGGGACTTGCTTTCACATTCAGTTTGTTTAGGCTGATTTGCAAGTACAGTCAAGCAGCCCCTCTGTCAGTCTGTCTCATCTCAGTTTGACTGCCCCTCAGTTCAAGAAGGACATAGAGCTCCTTCAGAGTCCAGCGTAGGGCCACCAAGATGATGAAGGGAGTGGAACACCTTCTTTATGAGGACAGGCTGAGGGAGCTGGGTCTCTTTAGCTTGGAGAAGAGGAGACTGAGGGGTGACCTCACTGATGTTTATAAATATGTAAAGAGTGAGTGTCAGGAGGATGGATCCAGGCTCTTCTCAGTGATGGCCAGTGATAGGACAAGGGGCAATGGGTCCAAGCTGGAGCATAGGAAGTTCCATATGAATGTAAGGAAAAACCTTTTCACTGTGAGGGTGACAGATCACTGGAACAGGCTGCCGAGAGAGGTTGTGGAGTCTCCTTCTCTGGAGACATTCAAGACCAATCTGGACACATTCCTCTGTGATTTAATCTAGGTGATCCTGCTTGGGCAGAGGGGGTGGACTAGATGATCTTTCAAGATCCCTTCCAACTCCTAACATTCTGTGATTCTGTTGATCTCTCTTCCCCCAGGGATTTTTGACTGTGGGTGCTTTCATCCACAGAAAATAGAGGGTGGTGCATCTTCAGGGAGGAATGTCCTTGTGGTTCATTAAAATCAGCTTTTTGGTCCCTGGTACAGCCCCTATGGGAAGAGGTCCAGCCCTCAGCCTGTGCCTCTGGAGCAGTGGTGCTGGTGCACACAGACCCTGGGGCAGCTGAATGCAGCACCCCTCAGTGTTGCCTAAATCCATACTAGTGCCAAATTGCTGGAGAAACCCCAGCCCTGCCTGTGTTTGGGCTCATGGGGCTGCCAAGGGGGTTTTGTCCCTGTTTCCTCAGCTGATGCCCACCCTGTCCCTCTCTGTGCAGTGCAAGATGTCGGTGAATGGGCAGCGTGGCGAGTGCTGGTGCGTGGACCCCATCCACGGAAAGGTGATCCAGGGCGCGCCCACCATCCGCGGGGACCCCGAGTGCCACCTCTTCTACACAGCCCACGAGCAGGAGGACCGGGGAGCACACGCCCTGCGGACCCAGTAGATGGATGTGGTCCTGCTCGACGGAGGTGGCTTGTCATGGCCCCAGTGCTGGATTTTACATGGGTTTCAGCGTGTCTCTTTAGGCTCTGGAAGAGACTGGGGTTGGGTCTGTGTGCTGCCCTCCTTCCCCTGCTGCCCAGCACCTGGGGAGGGGAGGGATAACGGGAGGGGAAGGGCGGTGGGGGGGGTTGCAAGGAGAAGGGACTGCTTTCCTATAGTCTTTCACCCAATGTAAGCCAGAGAACCAGTCTGTTTTGCTCCTCGCCCTGCGGCCCTGCCCTCCCTGCTGCTTCATGGCATCTTCCTGCACCCTACAGCACAGAGCACCTTGTGCTCCCCAGCACATCCGCGGGGATAAAACCCCTCGCCGTGGGCAGGAGTGGTACAACAAGCAAAGGAAACACACCACCCTTTCCCCCTCTTCCCCTCCCTCCCCAAGACCAAAGACTGTAAATACTGTGTCGCCTGCCTCTTGCGTCCTGACTGTGCCCCAGCCCGGCCATTGGTCCTGGCGTGGGATGCGGTGTGGGAGGGAGGGAAGGAGGAAAGCCCCCGGCTCCCCAGCTGTGCCAGTGTGGTCGGGATGCATCCCCCCAGGGAGGCATCGGTGAGAGAAAGGGCTAAAGATGAGACAGGCTCTCCCTTCCCTGCCCACTCCCCAAACACCTGTGGGTGCTTCCCTCCCTGGTGCTGGGGCACAGCCAGCCCCACTGATCTGAGAGGACAGGGCCTTTGGGTGACAGTGAAGCTAAGTGCTTGATTTTCCAGGGGATCTGAAGGGCTATTGCCCAGTATTTCTTAGGATCAGCTTATGATGAGGGAGCTAAAGTAACTTGCTGGGGCTGGGTGGAAGGATGCCTGTGTAGATTTAGGATAACGAGCCAGGGATGTCTGTGTCTCTCATTCATTCTTTCTTTGTTTCTAAATAGGAAAAAAACCCATCTAAAACCTGCACTCCCAAGCAGCTGCCCTTGTCCCTTCATTTTTGCTTGGGACTGGAGTGAGCATCTGCTATTCAGCACACACTTTTTCTTTTCTTCTTCCTTTCTTTTTTTTTTTTGTAAGTAAATTACAGTATATATCTTGCTTTGTAAAGGCCCTGACACACATGCACCCCTCTGCCCACACACACACATTTGTATAGGTTAAATCCAAGTGATTCCAGGCACTCTGAGAGGTTTTGCGCTGGACATGCTGCTGCAAGGAGAGATGTGTTTCTGCTGTTATTTCACCTGTTGATTTCTTTCTGTACAGAACACATCGACGCTGAGAATAAATAACTTCCCTGTCGCCGAAGCAAGGAGATTTTATTATATTCCTTTTTTTCTTTTTCTTTCTAATATGAATACTGTTTGCAGAGCAATTGCAAAAAGTCCTCTCCTTAAAGTCTCGAGCTTACCTTAAATGAAATCCATCAGCAGGGGGTGGGATGAATCTTCTCTCCCATTTCTGGCAAATGCTTCTGAGCAGTGAAGAGCATCCAGCTCTCAGGTCCTCTGTGGGGTTAGACTGAATAGGGTGGAGAGAGGCGGTTCCTCAGCAAGTGTGGGTGCTGGTGGGGAGCTCCCTGTGTCTGTGTGGTGGGGGCCATGACCATGACTGCAAGGTGCAGGGATGGGACCAGGTGACTGCCAGCACACCCCAGAAATGCCCAATGAAAAAACACCACATTGGGGACCCCCACTGCTGGTACCCTGTCATCTGGGGACTTTGATCTGTAGAAGGGAAAGCAAAAAGCCGAAGGGGCTGTGGAGGAAGGGGAGTGCTGGGGTTTGTTGCTTTCTCTCCCTCTTCTTTGTCCCGCATTCCAGATCCCAGGTGTGAAGGGCACAGGTGCTCTCTGCAAACAAAGCCTCTCCTGACTTTGCAGGGTCATGAGACCCTGTGGCAGTGGAGGAGACAGGGAGAGGAACTCATTTGGAAAGTCGGGTGGGGGGGGGGTGGTGCGTGCACGTGGATGTGTGTGAGAGGGAGTGAGTGCACGAGGGAGAAAACACACCTGCATGCAAAGCCAAGTAACTGTAAAAAAGATGCTACCTGTTTTCTGTTAACATAAAAGGGTGTTCTGCTTTTTCATGTAAACCTTGCACATGCTGGCTGTCATCTGCAGCTTGTACTTTTTGATTTGGTTAGGAATCAGGAAGTTTTCTTCTGTGTTTTTGGTTTTTTTTTTTTTTCTTTTTCTCTTATGGAAAAGCTGATCTGCATAAGGTTGGAATAAATTAAATGGGATGCCAGAAACTCTCATCTTTCCCCTCGCCGCTCCTCTCTGTTCATAGGACATGTTTCCTGATGCATCACATGCAAATTTGGGCCTATTCAGCTTTTGTACTGGAGTGGTTGTAAACACTGTGCCTGGCGAACAGCAATGGGAGTTGTGCCTTTCATCATTACTGGTCCCAGTTCTGTGAGCAGGGAGGAACTGGTGTTGCTCAGCTGCTGGCCTGCTATGTTCCTGCTCCACACATGGTACCTTGTGAGTCTGCAAATGGCAACCATGCCCTCAGGTCCTCTCAAGTCAGCATCTGGCCAGCACGTGTGTGGAGACCATCTCCTTGCCTGACAGCAGCTAGAGTCAATGGAAAAGGGTGGTTGTGTTCTGCCTGGCTGGGCAGAGAGGACAGCAGTGTGCATGTCCTTGTTGGCATGATGCTCCTGAAGCTCCCTGAGCTGTTTACGAGGCTGCATGAGAGCAGTGTTTCCTGCTCCTTGAGCAGGGGAGCAGCTTTGCAGGCGAGGTCCCTCCTACCCAGCACAGGGCCCTCGGGGACCTTGGCAGGTGCTTAGGCAAAGGCTGTAAGGAGAAGGGAGCTCTGCCCTCTCCAGCTTCCCAACCTTGGTGTTTCAAGGACTTGCTGAGTTGGCAGTTGCATCTAACCATGCTGTTTATTAGCCAGCAGATGGACCCATTCTCCACGAATCATCCAGGCTTCTTTAAGCATCTTGCTATGGTTTTGGTCTCCTCTGCACCTCATGTAAGGAGTTCTTTGAGCAGGGTGCTGCAGGGAGGAAACCATCCATGCGTTTCCATGGAGGACCTCCAAGGCCCTTTGGCTTGCTCAGGAAGAGTGAAATTTGAGCCAGTTGAAAAGCCAGCCTTAGCGTTTCCATGGGAAACCTTTACCCAGAATGGGCTGTGGGGAAGGTGCTGGAAGACCTTGATTGTGTATGGGATTGGGACTTGTCTGAGCTGCTCCACTCATGGTGCTGTGGAGACAGGACCCTTGAAGGTCTTGCACCTCTCCGCAGGGTTAGAAGTGCTGCCCAAGGCAGTATGGTGGCACAGCTTGGTACTTGGGGCATGAGTTTGAGCAGGATTGATGTGTGCTGAGGGGCTGGGCAGTGGTGAGGAGCACCAGGAAGATGTATGGAGATAGAAGGCAGTGGGCACTTGGGGCTGGGGGGGAGGACAGGCAGGATGGTGCGGTGGGGGCTGTGTGGGTGGGTGTCTCTGTTGTGTGTGTGTGTGCGTGCACATATAAGCTGAGGAATGTGGGGAAAGGAGCAAAATTAACACTTGATACCATCCTGTTTTGTGCCCCTGGGGTGAGCTGAAGGTGGCTGGGGAGATGCTGGGGGGGGGGCTGGGTATGATGTGCCTAAGCCCAGAGCCCAGCAATGCCTGGAGCCATGCTCCTGTGCAAGGGCTGGAGTTGGCCTTTCCACCTGAGTCAAGAGCCTGAGGGGGACAGGAGCCCTCAGACCAGCAAAGGGGGCTCGCAGCTGGCCAGGGCAGGGGCACAGCGAGAAGGCAATTGAAGCAGAGAGCTTCTGATTAGGTTTTTCCAGGGCTGCAGCACAGCCTTGAAGGCTCTGTGTGTGTGGTGGGTGCCACTGCTTGGATGGCGGCTCTGGGGATTCTCCTGGACTGCCTCCGTGCCTCCTGTACTCTGGGTAATGAGGTGTGTGGTTGGGCATCGGGACCTGGCCAGCAGTATGTGGGCTACCAGACGAATCCTGGCAGCTCTGGTGTATAGACTATGCTGGCAAGCTACAGTTTTAGTGTAGTGTAAAAATGACACACTAATACAAATAACATAATTAGTTAAGACTGCATGGCTGTATCTGTACCTCCCCCCCTGCACTGTGCTGTGCCAGCAGGTGTGGCCCCAGGTGTGCTATAGGGTTAGAAAGCCATCGGGAGCAGGTGGCTGTGCCAGCTCTGCCTGGTGGAAAATAGGATGGGGATGTGGGGGGGTATGTGCTGGCACATCCAGGGGGACAAAAGGGAAATGTTTTGCCTCCCACCCAGCTCAGGGCACATGGAGTGATGCAGACAGCCAGTCAGATTGAGAGGATGGGAGACATGGAGGGAGATGAGGAGGTGGGTGGGTGGATGAAGGGTAATGGCTGCATGAGCAGATCCAGCACTGGGGAGGACACAGGGTAGTGAGAAGGGTCACCAAGGGCTACCACAAGGTGTCTGGGGACCACATCCTGGGCTGCCAAGGATGGCACAAGCGTACTTCTGCACACAGGGACACATCTTCCAGCTGCCCAGAGAGACCTGAGGCTCAAACACCACATCTGATCCCAAACCCTGGAGCTGAATAGGGGATAGCATCTAGGGGCTCAGCACCACTGGCAGCCAGGCAGGCTATCCCCATAGCCCAGCTGAACGTGGGTGCTGTGCCCCACTACCACATCCATGCAAAGAAATTGCTGCGAGAGGTAAGGCAGCTGTGCTTTAAAGACGCTCTGAACTCAAACTTGCAATTTTACCACTGCCTCAGCAGATTGCTCTGGTGTCAGGAGCTCTCCTAAACCACTGACATCACGTTGCCCCACACCCTGTACCACCCCAGCACCTCTAAGGAGCTGGCTGAGCCTCCCAGAGGCACAGCGTGGCTGGCCCAGGGGATGCTCGGGGCCGGAGCAACTTGCTGGTGGGTCCACAAGGGTCAGGCACAAGCTAACTGAATGCATAACTTTATTAAATAAATGCTTTGTCATGAGAAAAGACAAAGATCGAAGAGTAACATAAATTATAAGTTGAATAAATAGTATACAGCAATCTTCACTTTTTAATAAAATGTGAGATTTTTTTTTTTAAGTACAAAATGCTAAACAGAGCATTAAGCTCTTCTTTCATTGTCAGTTTTTCACAAACTGCTTTTTTTTTTTTTTCCCACCAGTAAGATTCTGAGTATTTCTTGTTTACTGGA
>VXBZ01007793.1:5254-23528 GCA_013399135.1 Heliornis fulica | reverse complement strand
TCATCATCAACAACAACAACAACAAAAACAACAACAACAAAAAAGTTTTCATGGGGAAGGAGGAGAAAAAAAAGAGAAGGGAGGGAGAGCAGAGAAATAGTGCAAAATGCTCTTGTACTAGTGGTTTTCGAACTCCACTGCAGTACAGACGAGGGGTAGCCCAGCCGCCGAGCGCTGCTCCCCGGGGAGATGTGGTGGAAGGGCTGTCCTGACCCTGTGCCATCCTTGTCCTCTCCTTCCCAGCTCGCATCCCGGGTGCCAGTGCAAGCTCACCGTGGCTGGAGACCCCGCAAACCTCACACCTCCCCCCCGATGCACGCACCTCCAGCACCTCCCCATGTCTCAGCCCACCCCTACTGCTCACCCAGCCCTCCCCAGCTCCTGTTTGGTTTTCTCACCTCGATGCAAAGGGGTGCTGCTGAGAATGGGAGCACCTCATCACCATCACCCTGGGTGGGTAACCAACCCCTCCTGAAACTGCTCAGGAATTTCAGCCCAACTCCTGTCCTAAATATTAGTGCAGCCTGCAAACAACCTCGTCCTGCTGGGGATCATGGGCTGGGGTGGGAGGGTCGTCACTCAGTGTCCTGTTCTGGGAGCTGAGGTGTTTTTTGAGGGTGATGGCAACACAGCTCCCTCCTTGCCTCCTCCTTCTTCCCCCAGATTGGTAGGGCTGGGACAGGTGGTGCTGTCCCAGCACTGGATGTGCAGGCAGAAGGGAGGGTGTGCAGGATGGATTTTGATGCTCTGGGCTCCTGGGGCTCTCTATGGCTGAGACTCCCTTTTTCAAGGGGAGGTCAGGAAGGCACCTGGTGTCCCTCTCCCAGTGTCACTATGGTGGCCAGGTCATAAGATCACCACCACTCTTACTCACCCTACAAAATAATCATCCCAAGAGACAAGGTCTGTGGGGAGCTGCTGTCCCTCTGCCCACTCCCATCCTGCCCTGGCAGCACGTCTCCGTTCTCTGCAGCCAAAGGCTTTCAAGTTTTGGGAAATCAAACAACACAAAACCCCAAACAAAAAAAAAGGAAGAAAGAGGGAGAGAGGAGGGAAGAAAGAGGGAGAGAGGAGGGAAGAAAGAGGGAGAGAGGAGGGAAGGGTCCTGGGGAAGGTGGTACTGGCCTATATCAGTCAGGAGGTTTTGCACAGGGATTGGTGGGCAGAGGAGGTAAGAGATGGGGCAACAATGGCAACCTGTGGCCTTTGGGGTTGGCACAGGGTCCTCCTCCTCCATCTGCCTTCTTCACCCTGTTTTTCACCCCACCTTTACTCCACCATTATCCCCCCACCCTGGCCAAACTTTTCCTGCTCCATCAGCCCCGCCGAGCCCGGAGGGGTCCCTCCCTCAGTCCCAGCACTGTGCTCCTCTCCACCCACACAAGTGTCACCTCGCTCCTGCAGGTTCTTTGGGGGAACCGATCTGCTTTTGGTGGCACCCTGCTTTCTTTTCATCAAGGGAAGACACCTGACTCATAGCTCCAAACATGCCCCACCAGGTCTCCATGGAAGTCCATTGTCGAAACTCGCCCCCAACATAACTCCAGGGGAAGTAACCATGGGCCATCGAGTCCTGCCCTCGGTCAGGCAAGTGTCGAGGTAGG
The DNA here is from genome assembly GCA_013399135.1 of Heliornis fulica. Lineage (NCBI taxonomy): Eukaryota > Metazoa > Chordata > Aves > Gruiformes > Heliornithidae > Heliornis > Heliornis fulica. The sequence goes on along the minus strand of VXBZ01007793.1, from coordinate 21,924 downwards.
GGGGCCTGCGGGGTGCTGGAAGAGTGATGCTGTGCCATTGGAGGCTATAAGGGTATCCAACACATGACAGAGAGAACCCTCTGCCAGAGCCCCTGGGTGCTGAATCCCTCTGTCCCATCCTGGCTGGCTGGGACCCACTGGTGCTGCAGACCCCCCTTTCCAGCTCCATCAGGCTCAAAGAGGCTTCAGGGGTGCCAAAACCTTCCCCCTGAGATTGGCTGTGTCCTCTGGGCAGTGCTGCCTGCCAGCTCCACCTGCAGTGGTGGGATGTGGTCCCCAGTTGGGTGCCTGTTTGCCCACTGGGACCGGAACACCCAGACTCCACCACTAGCTTTCCTTCCCTTCCTTGTCTTTGCTGGACGATGTCCTCCCAGCACCAACGTCTCGAAGACCCTTGTCATGGGGACATGAGAGGCAACAGTCCCAAAATCAAACATAATGAATAAAAACAACAACAAAGTCAGGAAGGCAGCTGGGGGCTGTCCCAGCACACCTGAGGCAGTGGGTCTCCAAGGTGTGGTGCCTGCTGTCGCTCAACAAGGAGCTGGATCCCGGGTTAGATGTGGGGGCCTGTCACAGGATCATACTGCAGGGTGGTGGGAAGCAGATGTGGCAGTGTGAGTAGTATTCTCGATGTGAAAGGATGGAGACTGGCATTTTCCTACCTGTGGAAAAGGCTATAAGCCAGCCTTAATGAGAATCCAAGACAAAACAAAGTGAAGTTTGTTTTTTCCCCTGGAGCAAACCACTTTTTTGGCTGTGAAAAAAAGAAATTTAAAAAAAAAAAAAATCATCATCTCCATAGTTGGTCTTCCTCATAGCGGGAAAGGGTGGTGAAGAGTTTTGGCCCCGATCCCCCTGTCCCCACGTAGGGATGCTTCAGTCTGGACAGGAAAGGAGTGTCAATGGTGTCGGCTCGGATGCAGCCCTCGGCGTCAGCAGGGCCGTGATCCCGCAGGCACCGATGCTCCTCCGTGACTCTGCTCCCATGCTTAGTCCAGCAGGTTATCATGCTTTGTTATTTGGGAGGGGGCAGCATCTCTCCCCCTGCTTACAGTTAAGCCCTCCAGATTGCAGGTTTCGAGGAGAAGTTTTGCAAGGAGGAAAGCCACGTCCGTGCACACACACGCTCGCACACACACACATGCACAAACACTTCCACACCTGGGTGGACAACGCTCGGAGTTCTGCTTGTCCAAACACATTTCCAACCTCCCCTCGGAGAGGAACTGGGTGGAGAAGGGTATTTTTCCTTTTTGGATTATTTCTTCTTGAAGTCTGTATTTTTTGGGAGGGGTGTATTCGGGCCACAGCAGGAGCTGTGCTTGCCTCCCTGTCTCACCTCCAGACACGAAGCCAACAGTCCCGCTCCTCCCGACACGTCGAAATCTGCCTGGATCCGGGGCTGTCGTTTGAGACCGAAGTCAAATGTTACGGACTCGAGTGAGTCCCAGCAATGTGGGGAGGAGACTCTGGAGGATCGCAGCGAGGAGGGGGAACGCTGGTGGCCACATCGTTTTCTCTTGAGACCCTTCAGCAAATGGCTGGCTAAACTGGATAAAAAATAATAAAAGTAACCCGCCTGAAACCCGTACTGGAAAATCACCAACTTGGAGAGATTCCTACATCGGGGTGGCCTCTGCCTGCGGCAGGGGGACACGGGTGGTGTTGGGGAGAGGCGCGGGACGGCAGAGCGGCAGCGGCAGGTTTGTCTCTGGCCCTGTCCTTTCCTTGCTGAGTCCTTGCTGTCAAGAGGCTGCTGTAGATTCCGAGTCCTCAGTTTCTTCAGGGTTTGTTTTTCTCTTTTCTTTCTTTTCTCCCTTTTATCACTTTTCTCCTTTTCTCTTTTTTCTCCTTTTTTCTTTTTCTTCTTTTAGCTTTCTTCTCTTTTTGCTTTTTATTTACCTCTTTCCCTTTTTTTTTCCTTTTTTCTTCCTTTCTCTTTTTTTCGTTTCCTTCCTTTCTATTTTTTCTTTTCCTTTCTGTTTTTCTTCTTACATGAGATGAAAGGAATCGGAGTCCCGGGGCGCGGGGAGGTGCGGAGGGGAGGGTGAAAGGGAGCCTGGGTAGGTAGTGATGGGGCGGAGGGAGGGGATGCGACTTCACTCCACGTTGCTGCTGTCAAACGCGTGGCACTGCAGGTCTCCACTCAGGTAGTCAGTCCCTGGCAGCTTCATGCCATATTTGTCCACACACCAACACAACCCACGCTTTCGGCCTCGGGAGGGCTTGCACTGAGGAGACACCCAAGGGCAGAGATCAGGACCTGGCCACCAAACGCCCTGTGGTTCCCTCACATTAGGAACCAGGATCAACCCTGTGCTTTGCCCCTTTCACCCCAGTGATGCAATCCCTTTAGTGGAACCTAGCTCCTGCTCTCTGCTTTCAGACATCTCCACCCACACTGCTGCCCCACCCCAGGGCTCTTTTGATTTCTCCTCCACCTGTTCTGACATCAGCATGGCCACCTACCACCAATTGTGCCTGGAGCTGCTCACAGCAACCCCCCAGCAGCCTGGCAGAAAAACCTCCACCTTTCCCATCCAGAGCAGCAGATCCTCCCTGGGTAGGGGCCATCCCTCTGTGGGGTTCTTTCTTACCTGCTTCCTCTTGTAGAAGCCTTTTCGGTCGCAGTTGGGGAGGTGGACAGCACGGGGGACCATCCGCTGGCTGCTCTTGAGCTCTTGCAGGGATGCCTCCATGTGCCTGCGGCAGGGGCCCTGTGAGCAGGGACAAGACGGAGCGTGAGAAGGGGAGCGCCCTGTAGCTACACTACAGCTGCAAATGCCACCAAGTCCCCTGTTCCATCCCCCCTCCCTCCATTGGCACTCACTCCCTAGTGGGGCAAAGCCATCCCATAGCCTTCTGCCCACAGGAGCCCCATGGAAAGAAGGTGAAGCCACTCACCAGCTCAAACTCTTGCCGGAGCTCGGGGATGACAACGCGGGGGTGTGCCGTGTTCTCCGCCATGCCCATGAACTTGGCCAGGGTCAACTTCTTTCTGCGGTCCTTCTTCAGGGCCTCAGCCTTCAGCTCGGAGAGGCGCCCGTGCTTGGGCCGGTAGGCCTTGGGTGGGTAGGTCTCCTCTGTCATCTCCGATGTGGTTGGCTCCTCATGTTCTCGGGACTCCCGTTCTGGAAGGGAGAGGATATCAAACTGTCAGGTCTCCATGAGCTGACTGGGGCTTGCTTTTGTGTGGGAGCCTCCTGCCCAACCCCAGAGGACATCTCACCAGGCAGGATGGGAACAAATGACCAAAGAAATCCCTTTCTCAGCTGCTGCCTCCAGCCCTGGATTTATTCCCACTGTGTGGGACTTGGCATGGCTTCTGTGTGACCCACAAGCTAAGGACAGGAAGGCATCTGAGGGTGCGGAGGAGCTGGGGGTCAGGATGGGCTCCTACATACAAGGCTACCATTATTTTCAGTGTCAGTGGAGAAGGACTGGTGGGAGGGTTATCCCAAACCCAGAAATGGACAGATGATACACAAAATATGGCACAGAAGCCCCTGTTTAGCCATGGTGAGAGGATTAAGTGACAAATTCACACCAACCCCACCTTGCAGATGCAAGAGCAAAAGCCAGGGATACTCGAAGATGAGACAACTCTGAAGTAAAGGTCAATCCCACAGCAAAGCCACGACGTGGTTGGGCAGACACTTTGGCCGCGATGCCAAAGACGTGGCTGACAAACGCTGGGATCTCCAGGGTCCTCACTCTGCAGCCCCATGGGAACGGGACCGAACCTGTCCTTGTCCACCGGCACCCACGGGAGCATACAGCAAAGCCTGGGGCACCGCTGCCAAGCGGTGCTGCCTGAGCGAGCTGCCACCGACACTACGGGCGACACTACGGGCGGCAAGGGCGAAGCGTGCTCAGGCTCTGAGCATGGCAGTGCCTTCCTACACGCCCGCCGGTCGCCCCAGCACGACCTGTGCCCGCAGGATGCTGTCAGAGCTCTGTGCGGTTATATTTAGGAGAAAGCCGGTGACACTCTAAACTTAGATGACTTGTGACATTTACTGCAGCCACCGGAGTGAAAAAGAGTTATTTCTGGACTGGATTTGAATAGAGTTTAAGGCTCTCGAGGCTCCCAGCAGCCCTGCCCGCTTTGCACGGCCGGAGCAAAGCACCGGGGGCGGGTGGGCGCTGAGCCCCCTCCCTGCACGGCCCCTCCGGCGGCTCAGCGCTGCTCAGCGCCAGGTGGCAGCACCGGCCCGTCACACGCACCCGGCGAAGCGGCCTCGGAGCGGCCCTGGCTGTCCGCTGGACCCCCGCACGCCTGTCACCGCTGCCAGCGTCCCCTCCCTCCCTGACAAGACTGACCTGCCCTCTCCCAGCAAACCCGCGAAGTTTTCCACCGCCATTTATTTTATTAAAGCAGCCTTGATTGTTTTCCCTCCCTCTTTCCACAAGAACAGAGCTGGGTCAGCATCCCAGGCTCAGCATCCTCCCAAAGCCCACAGCAGCGTAACACTGCCCTTGGGACTCACACCTATCCCCAGGAAAGGATTCTCCTGCCATTTTGCCCCATGATGCTCATAAACTTGGATTTTTATTTTTTTTTCTTGCTGCAGATCTCAAAAGGCCCCCTACAGGTTGGGGCTTCTCTATTATAAAGGAATGATAGACAAGGGACGGGACTGATTCAATTGGGAATGATTTTCCGCTGTAGGAGGTGCTGTAGAAGAGCATCCTTTGCCACAAAGATGTTGCAAGCAATCTGAGGTTTGAAAGGAAACCAGAGACATCCGCTGTTCCGAAGCCCTTCCACAGGAATGGAACACGCTGTGACCTGTCCCAGGAATCCCCTTTGGCACTGACTGCCAGGGACAGACACGTTAGAGCCAGGGCATCTCCCTGCGCTGCCCTATGGTAATTAAGGGGAAGGGAGGATTCACACCAGTGCAGGCAACTCTACAACACCACAAGAGGGGCACAGCTCATTTACTCTGCAATAACAAATAAGAGAGACACAGCTACCTGGGAAAACCTAAAACAATAAACAAATGGGAGATGGCTGTGAGGATTCAGTCAGGAAAATGGTACGGAGTGTCCAGTCCCCAGGACTCGTGGTGCAATGGGTACTTGAAGGGTCAGCCTGCTCATACGGTCAGCAGCTTCAGCCTCTGAAAACATCTTATTTCTCTTCTTACTGCAAGCTGCTAGCCAGCCAAAGCAGGCTGAGAGAGCTGGGGACTAACATGGAGCCCTTTTGGCAGGGGGACATGGGAGGCACAGGAGCACAGTGCTCTGCAGAAGGAGCCAAGGGCTGGTGTGCACTGAAAACTGCCCTGATCCCAGTCCGAGCCCAGTGCTTTCTGCAGGGCTAAAAACCAACTGGGACTGACCTGTCACCCCCCCGGCATGCATGGGTCCCTCCATCTGCTGCTCACCAGTGGTGTCTAGTTTTAGCCTTTAAGTCCCAGTAAGAACCACATGGATTCCTTAAGGAATCCCTTTCCTCCACCCTCTGATGTTTTTCATAGTGCAATTTCCTTCAGCAACAAGGAAACTTCCTTGCTCAAGCACTCGACTACCTGTTCTCTAATTTGATACTAACAAGACAAATTTGACAGACTGAAGGGCAGAGTTCTTTGACACACCAACTCCTGACAAGCTTTGGGCAGCTGTGAGGGACCTTCCCTGTGCCAGTACAAGAGGGAAAGGCAGAGCTGGGGCTGGCAGCACCGCACAGTCCCCCCATTTCACCTCCTGACCACACCAACCTGGTGTGCTCCTGGGATCAGACACCCACATCAGCATTCCAAAACCCCTGCACCCATCTGCCCATCCTCACCCAACAGCTTGTTCATTAACCTCCGTTTGCCACCCCCATGGCAGGCAGCACCATCAAGGCTGTTCCTCTGCTCCTGAAGTGGCAGGGCAGGAGCAACACCCCATTTCCCCAAACAAGCCCTAACTGTGCCTGTCCGAGGCTCGGGATGGAGGCTCTTCCCTTGCTGTCAGGACCTGGCCCACTGCACAGCCCTCTCCTCTCCACTCTCAGTCACCTTTCCAAGCTGGCAATTTGGTTGCAGGCAGGCAGCTATTTGCAGAGGCCAAGCATACTACATCTCCCTATTTCTGCCATGGGTCAAGGGCACAGACAGGAAGGTCTACCCAGTGTCCCCACAAGGGGGTGTTGTCCCTATGGCCAAGGCTGGAGACAGAACTCAACTCAGAGCCACCCCCTCAGCTTCATGTCTGGTCTGATGCTGTGGTACTCATGGAGAACCCATGGAAAGAGGGGCATGGATCTGGAGATGCTCCTGATACAAGTCAATCCAGAAGGACTATCATTGATGTCCTAATTCATTCAGGCTCCCATGAGCCCTGGGAGGCAGAAAATACCCATAGCAGAGTGTGGGCTGTCCTGTGCCCCAGGGCTGAGAGCTTAGTGCCCTTGTCCCACTCCAGGTTAGCCAGGTGGAGCTCCTTGCTATGGAGACATTTCCAGATGTCTACAGAAGGGACACTGAGTAGCAAAATACCAGGCAGAGTTTGTGGGAAGCTCCTGCCAGCTGCCTGCTGCCCCTGCCAGACATCACCTGGAGCAGACCGTGCACCCTCCTGTACCCAGGCCAAAACCAGCCTGGGTGCTTCTGTGCTCCAGACATTTTGGACATGTGTGAGGTCCCCACGGGCTGTGTGTGTGTGTTGACACGTGGGCGCAGGGCATGTGGGAACACCACCTCCCTGCTTGCTGACAGCACAGAGAGGAGCAGAAGCTTGTTCCAAATGGCTAGGAGGCTTGAATTTTCGTAACACATTTTCATTGGTTTCTGGCAAGAAAGTAGGAAAAGTATCTATTGACCACGATGCTAATGATCCGTGCTAGTTACATCCGCAGCCCACTGCTAAAGGACTTGATGTCCTGTTCAAACACCCAAAAAAAAAGCTAAGTGTACCCAAGAAGGACAAGGACAATAGCACCAACCTTGTCAAACAGCCCTATTTTATTATTTATTAATTATTATTATTATTATTATTATTTACAGCATGAGCACTAGCAAAATATACCAATTAAGCAGAAAGGTGTCGGAGGAAGACTATATATGGGGACCTCAGTTAAAGCTCTAGTATAGGAATGATGGCAAATGTCACTGGTGGAGACCTTGAGAATTTGCCCAGTTCTTCTTTGCCCCCAAACTCAGCTGTCTCTGTCTCTGATCAGAGGTGGAAAGACAGAAACTAAATCTTTCATTATCCAGGAGCTGAAACTGCTGCTTTAGGGAGCAGCTTCTCCCCCTACACAGAGCGCTGCAACACTGCACAAAGTCTCTGCTCTCTACTGGAGGAGGATTTACCCCCAGGATGAAGAGCCACCTCCCGTGGAGTATCCTCAGCTGCAGGACTGAGAGCCACCCCATCCTGCTTTTCAAATGGTCTCCTTGTGATTTTGAGCTCTGGTGGCAGCTGAGTTTGGAGGACCCCAATTTCTGTCCTATCACCTCTTACAACCACACATTCTAAATCTAGCTGGGTGATCTCTGACACCTTGGCTTTCTTTTGCAGGGGCACACACAACATTGGCTAGACAGTCAACACTGACAGTGGAGAAAGGAAAAAAATATGGGGCAGAGGGAGGGATTCTTCTCCAGTTCACATCAATTGGGACCCAAAAGTTCTGATCAGAGCCAGATACAGACATACCCTCCAACCTTCACCCATAACAACATCTCCCTCACACAAACAGCTGCAGGCTCCTATCTGTGGTGGCTCCCCTGTCTGCCCGGCCTCACTCCAACTTCTTCTGTCTTCCCACTGGACTTCACACACACATGCAGGCAGAGGTAAAGCAATGCCTGCTGAAATCAATGTCTGTCTGCTTCCCTGTGCCTGCCAGAGGGACAGGATTCTCCCATTCCTCCTTCCTCCCCTGTCCTTTATGGTACTGGTTCTTGCTGGGCAGTGCAAAGCAGCTTCCCTGGGCTCCCTGTGGCTGGGATAGGTGGCACATTGGTGCTGTTCCCAAAAGCAGCTTTTGCACTTGCAGATCATGTTAGAGATGTGCCTGTTTCTCCTCAGACTGGCTCTTACACACGAAATCAGGACCTGGCAGGTAAAACCTCTATTGTGCATTTCCCCGCCACTGCCCTCCCCACTTGTCCCCACTCCAAAGGCGCGGACATGCCTGATCTACACCGAGACATCCCGGGATGGGCAGGCAAGTTCCTCCCCAGTCGGCACCTACACCTGTGACCACGATAGGAAAACGAAAAACCCTCCCTCGTGCTCAGCACAGAGGGACAGCCGCTGTGTTTTCATTCCTGAAATGCAGGCAGGGAAAGGATAATGCGGCAGGGAAGGGCTAGTGCAGGCAGGGAGGTCATCTCACCTCTTGCCCTTTGGCAGCTGGAAAGCACAACTGAGCAAAAGCATTCCTGAGCTCCCCAGAGGCCACCAGGATCAGCCCAGACAGAAGGGAGCTGTCACCACTCTATGGACAAACTGCTCATGTAAGCTCCAGTTGCAGGCACGACACCCCAGCACAGTGCTGAACGACCCCTATCCCCTCCTCACAGCCCCGAAGGGGTGGGCAGCGGAGCCAACTCAGGCGTGATGCCCAGGGTCAGGGTCACTGCACCAGACCACCGCCCCGGTGAAGTCAGGCGGTGATCTCAGGCGGCCGCCCAGCCAGGATGTCTGGCACCCACTGGAGGAGGAGCAGCCAGGGCCAGGGATGCAGGCTCCAGCCGGTCCCTCCGCTAGCCCAGGGCGTTGCCTGCGGGAGAGCCAGCTGCAATGTGCCTTGGACTTTCGACGAACTTTTGTGCTTTGGTGGGGACTTGACGGCAGGCCCGCACGGCCGGTCTGCCGGGGACTGGCGAGGGAACACGCTGGCGATGTGAGACTGGGAGGAGACTCCACACACTGAGAAGGACAGAAAACAGCAGCCCTGCTCGGGCTGCCACCCCACCTCCCCCAGGTCTAAGCAACGCACAACAGGTATTTACAACAGATCCATGTCAAATAATGCCTGTCTGCTACCACACAGGTGTTGGGACACTGCCGGATGGCTCAACCCCATGTCTAAGTAATTGCAGAGATGCTGCGCCCTCCAAATTGTGACCAGCCCCATCATTTGGCTTGGGTGCTGATTTAGGGTGGAATGACACATCTCTGGAGTCTCTGATTGCTCCTCCTGTGACTCCAAAGGTCTCCCTTAATGTCTGAAGTTAATAAAGATAAATCCCACCACCTCTTAAGTACTGGTCCCCCTGCAGCCTGTGGTGCAGCCCTCGTGGACAGCAGTGACAACCTGTTTTACCAGCATAGAAACAGCAGTAAGAAAACACAGACCCTATTTCCCTCCCTGGGAACTAGGCACCTCAATGGGTGCCAACAGCAGTGCATCACCTTTGTGATTTGCAGAGCATGGAAGAAGTCTTTAGCATTCAAAGAATCATGAGGCACCCACAAAAACATCCACTCTGTCCCACCATCTGCAGCTCCCTAAGAAGGACTTCGAATTGGAGCCCTAACAGTCCTCGGAAGAAAAGCCACAAAAACTTTTGGAAGAGAGCTCTGAGGTGCCCCAATACTTCAAATCCCTGTGACAACATGGAGAAAGTTGCTGGGACCTCACTCTCTTGTCACACAGAGCCACATTTAAAGGAGAAGGACGTGTATCAATGATACCAACCTCAGAGAAGAGATAGACAAAGCAGCCAGAAGGCTGGAAGGACTTGACCCTAAGTTAAGACTTATTTTAACTTTTATTGAGCCAAAGCCCAGCAGGATGTTTGGGAACAGCTCAGGAACACCTCAAGAGCCTCAGAGAGCAAGGATGTATGGCAGAGGGATGTCATGTAGTNTTTTTTCCCTTAAGTTGCTGCCTGGACTTTGCTGAACTAGCCTGGAAGACCAGCTCTCTTAGGAGATTTTTGTCTCCTCAGCAGAAACCTGTGGATGCAGATTCTGCTGCATCAGCCAGGGCTCACCTGCAGAGCATGAATATCAGGTGCTTGGGCTGCCCCCAGGTTCACACAGGATTCATGGGAAAGGGAGATCATCATCCTGATGACCTCGGTGTCCTCATACAGAGCTGGATGGGGCAGAAATGCAGCTCAGCATGTGGGAAAGGAGCTCTCAAGGGAACCAGCTCATGTTTTGGTCTGCTCTGGAAGCACAAGGCCTATCTGTAGGAATGGATCTCTGGGTCAGCACCACTTCTCTGCAGTGCCAGCAAGTGCCGCGGAGGTGGGAGAGGTGCAGCTATGGGAACCTGAACTGTAAGGAAGGAGCCACATTGCTGTGCAGCAAATGATACCTTCCTGAGCTGCAGCCACAAAATAAACCCCTCTGGGACCAAGTCTCTAGAGCAAGGAGAAAAGCACATTTAGAGATGGGAAGCTCCATGGTGTAAGCTCCTTCCCCCTACATTTTGCTAGCCGTTCTTCCAGTGGGGTCCAAGCATCTACTGTGGTGCTGGAAGAGCCAAGCTTGGGCATCAGATGGAGGGTTAGACTGGTTCTGACCCAGGATGTACGAGCAAGGCCTGGGGCTCACTGTTGTCTTTGACCTCTCTCCAGTGAGATCCTATGTCTGGCAACTATCAGTTCTCAGCGCAGGCCTGGGAGCTAGCAATGCATGTACAGGGTACACCAAGTTCAGGTGAAGGTCTGGGCATGTGGTGGACAGGCAGTGTGGCCAGTGACTTGGGGAACCCAGCAACAATCATTTTGGTGCAAGAGGGAACCCAGAATGTCTTACCAGTAATAGAGTTGGGAAACTTTCCAGTTTCTCCCTCCAGTAAGATGATGAAGAAGCATCCATCCATTACAATTACATGATGCTGACATGTGCCATCTTGCAAAATTGCAGGCACTCTGTTTTCAGAGAGCTGCCTGTATCAGCCCGACATTTCCTGAACAAAGTTACTGTCCAGGGAACTGAACTGGCAGGGGGAGAGGAAGGAAGTATTTCAGGATTAGATTTACATCAAGAAGCCTCTGTCACTGATGACAGGAAGATAAAACGTACTTCCTTCACATCATCTGGAGATTACAGATGCTCCCCATTCCATATGCTGAAACTGCAGAAGAAACTGAGAGATTAATTGAAGAATGACCCAAAGAAATCTAAATAAATCACCTTTCAACATCATAGTGACCAAGACATATTTTTCCTTCCTGGAAAGGATGATATCATTCAGTTTTTCTTACTCTTGCATCTTTTCCAACAAAGCCACCCTAGCAGCAGATTCCATCAGCTGTAATAAAGGCAACAAAAAAACCCTAAAAAAACAAACCCCAAACAAAACCCACCAGCCTGCCAAGGAACTAAAAGCAGGAGAGAGCAAAGAAGGAAAAAGGGAAGAAGACTGATGACAGTCTCTGCCATACTGACAGTAAAGGTGAGGAAAATCTACAGTAACTACTGAAAGTATCATTTAATCATTTACCAGAAGTTTCTTTGAGGGCTTTATCTGTGGCAAAAAGGCAGCAAGACCTCTCCTAGAAAACAAACATATTTTCAGATCTTCTGAATGAAAACAAAAGGGTGTGAACTGCTCGTCTGGCCACCAAGTGGGAAGGGATTGCCTGAAAAAAATGTCTTTAGAATTAAGGAGGTGTGATGGACTGGAAGAGAACCCTACTACTGTTATTGTATGAGAGAAACAGCACAAGGAGGACTTTTTCGGATGGATGTAGCAGAACAGCAGTGGCAGAGGAAACCACTTGGGAGGAAGAGTAGGTAGCTTTCTCCCCTTGGACCACGTGGGACTGGAAAGCAGTATGTGAGGATACTGATACTATTTTGATCACTGAACCCAAATGTGACAAATAATGGCAGAACCAGGTGCTACGAAGGACTCGGAAAGAGAACCATAGCCAAGAAGAGTGTTGTTTACAGTCATCAAGAGTTGGGATGTCACTGTGGATTCTGTAGCATTTTACCCTGAAAAGAATGTGAAATTAGGAGGAAACGTCTATATTAAAGATGATCCTGAGAAGAGGGTGTCCCACCAGGGATGTAGCCACTACAGTTTCTGCTAAACTCTCTGGCCTGCTTATGGGTGAAGGTGGCTTTTGCCTTTTAGTCAGGGGTTCAAGTCTCATTTAGTTTCATTCCGAGCAGAAGCTTTAAACAACCAGCCTCCTGGGACTGAAACTGGGAGCAGCTGCTCCCACTGGAAGCTGGTGGTCTTTATCACATGATCCATCCTCAAGTCATTGAGGGCCTTCGTCAGCCTCAACAACAGCCAGCAACTGCAAGAGCCAGGAAAGTCAAAACCTTTGCCCACTGCAGAGAGAGGTGAAGGTACATCAGAGTGGTGTCTGGAGATGCATCTGTGTCAGGTGCTGAATGAAAACTGGTCCAACACCGCAAGGATTTCAGGTGTGCAGTTGTGTTTGAAGCCTCCAGCCTAGTATGGACTAATTTCTAGGTCTTCAGCCTGACTTTCAGAGCTCTGCCTTAAACCAGATGGAAAAGATCTGTGAGATCATCCATTGCTCATCTCTGTGTCAGTACCAGATGACACATCATCACATGTCTGACCTGACTTTTACAAGCTCCAAGTGATGAGCTTTCCACCTCTGCCCTCAGGACTCCTTTCTACTTTCTTAATGACTCCTTCTCTCAGAAAGCCTTTGCCTGGAGTATGCCTAGCCATTATTTAATCTCTCAGTCCCCTAGGCACCACCACAAGCACCACCACAAAAAAGTACCAAAAGTTTGAAGTTCACACTCTGATAATACTGATAAGCTGAGACTCACCCAAGTTTGATCCTAACAGATGAGTCTTGCTGTCTCCCAGCCATCTCCCTCCCCGCACTGTACCGCTACACACCCTAACCAATTCCCTTTGGTCCAAACACAATGAAAGACGCTTTTCAATGTGGGGGAAAATAAACCCAAAACACAGGTCCTTCGATGGAGCAAAGGATACAGACCTTCATTTTGGGGTCTGAAATACCAAGACAGTCAACTGATCACTCTCTGCCACAGGTCCAGAGCCTTTCTGGAATGATGAAATGCCTGCTGCACTTCTTTCCCCTGCAGCCTCAAGCCACTTCTGCTGTTACAAACCCAAATAACTGAACACTGAAATGGTTATGAAATAACGTGTTAAAAATCCACCTGTTTGCTATTTCTTCAGGAAAGTTGGAATCACAAGACTGTGTGCCACTTTGAGTTCAGATATTATTAAGCTGCATTAAGATATACACGTGGCTGTGGCAGCACCATAATTGAGTGCTGGAGAGGTGTAAGACATGCAGTCCCTCCACGGTAAAACTTTTTTTCTTTTCCAGCATCTCCTTTAAATTAAAAAATGAAACCCAGGTTCCATAGCTGTTCACCAGCTTATTTAATTGCTAGATTTTAATCATTAGTCCAATGCATAACACCTGATTCCTTAAGCATGAATAATAAATAGGTCTGATGATTTACTTGTCTTCTGAGGACAAATCCCATCTTTATTTGGAGAAATAAACTATTTATTCTGGTTTTCTACAAAAATAATTAGGAATATAGGCCAACTTTTCCCACAATGTTACCTTTACAATACATTCTCTCTCTCATTTAGCTAGGGCATCATGTCCTTAAGTATCTATCAGGATTACCTTCTTGCCCTCAAACAGCAACCAGATAGTAATCTCCATCAACATACTAGTTATCTCCATCAGTGAGCCAGTTGTGCCCATGCAAACAAAACAAACTGTAGTAACAGCCCTCAAGGCAGGCACCTGCTAAGGGTTTTCCAATCCTCCTGGAGCCAACAGCATCTTCCCATGAAGAGAATTAGGTGCCTGAAAGCCTACAATGCTGTGGGTCTAGCAAAAAGGTGATCAGCATCTTGCAGGTTCAAGCCCTACCAGGCTAATAGGGAACAATGAGCTAGTTTGACACAGGGGGATACTGACACCCCATTTCCACATTCTGTGTGAAAGAGGCAGTACTGAACATGGGGAAAATATATGGGAATATCAGAAGGGTCTGGAAAGCAAGGGCAGTAGTGGGAGCAAGACAAACACACACAAGAAGTGCCCACTGACTCTTCAGGCACTTATGTGAGATGACTTCTCAAGGTTTAGCCTGTTGAGCAGTCTCTCTGCATCCAGGGATGCCAAGACTTTCCCTGAAGGCACAGCTTAAGGCAGATGTGGTCTACCAGCCAGTAGCTGATGGTTAAAGGACGTGGACTCACAGGCAGTTAACACGCTTGTCCTGGAAACATCATAAAGAAACAGGAGATCCACCAAAACGTGCTGAGAAATGGCTTCCTTGAGAGCAAATTTGCCCCCTTCAGTCCACTGAGAGTCCCAAATTTCTGCTAACACAATATGCTGGATTCTGCTGAGGTTAACTGTGAGCTGTGGATGACAAAAACACTAAGTGTCTCTGCAGATCACTAGTATGAAATAGCCACCTCAAAAATAACACCTTGCTGAGCGAGTTGCCTTGGCTACACAGCTGAGGAAATAGGGTGTCTTATAGGGGTCAAGTGGTGAGAGGATGGTGTATTTCACTCCTTCATCACCAGATTTGATGTGACTTCCTGGATGGGCATCAAACATGACCCGTACCCAGTGATCTCAAATGGGTCCATGGTCCCCAGGGTCCAGGAGCTCTGGCATGGCTGCCATCCAACTCTGTGACGCATGGGCAGCCCTAAACTTTTCCCTGGTGAGATGTATCATGGAAGGTCTTGCTAGATGTTGTCCAGGTCTTAAGAGGATGTGGGACAGGGTTCCTGCTCCTCCTCACCAGCAGAACCTTCTCACGCTTTTGGCTACACCTGTCCTGAGGATAAACAGAAAATAGCTATCTTTTTACCTATAAAATGACTAGGTGGTGGTTATGCTGTCTGACAGTGTTTATCCAGGACAAACTCTTTGTAACATCTTTGACTTCTGCATGTACCATGCCTTCAAGTCCTGCTGCTTCCTCCTCCTCAGGGCTGGGGGCTTTTCTTCCTGCCCTCAGCTTGCTACTTTTCAGCAAAATTGCCATCTTTTCCCAATTCAGTTATTGTCTCCTGCTTTTCCAAAGGTCAGTTGTTGCTGCCTGAACAAAGAAAAGCTTGCATGGTCCCAGTACGCTCAGTGCCCCAGCACCATCTTTACCAATGCCACCAAGCACCAC
The DNA here is from genome assembly GCA_013399135.1 of Heliornis fulica. Taxonomy (NCBI): domain Eukaryota; kingdom Metazoa; phylum Chordata; class Aves; order Gruiformes; family Heliornithidae; genus Heliornis; species Heliornis fulica. The sequence continues at coordinate 6,825 of VXBZ01007793.1, read as the reverse complement.
TGCCTCCTGCATATGTCCTCCAGCAATAGGATCAACTGCCCTCTACAAGCCACAACTTCTCTGCATCTTCACTGGGATATCTCATGGGGTATTTAACCAACATAGCCTCAGTCCAGCCAGAAAATAAAACCAACTCCAAACATGGGGTACGAGTTCAGATCTGCACAGCTGTCTGCGAGGAGTATCCTGCCTCCATCTCTTCCCTCACCTCCCCTCTTTGATATGCTCACCTGCTGCACCTCATTTCCCAGCCCTCAGTGGGAGGATGGGCTTGGCCCCTCTGTATGCCAGTATCTGATCTCGATGGCAAAATACCAACGTGCCAATCCCAAGCATGACCACCGCACCTCAGAGAGGTTTGCGTACCCTGCCTGGAAACCGTTCTACCCCCAGAGACAGGATCGCACGGTGGGAGTGTTTGCACACATGAAATGTTTGTGCAGGCGTGTGTGGGTGTGTGAACACGGGGACAGGTGTGCGCTATGCTCACAGGCATATCTTCCCTGCGCATGTCAATCCTGCCGCTCGGCACCCCACATCTGGGGCAGGTGTGTTCCCGACCAATTCTGCTCTTATTTATGTCCTACCTTGAGTTTACACTACAAAATGCTTGGTAAAAATATAGTGAGGGTTTGCTGTGCCATAGGCACTTTAATCTCCCCTGTGACTTAGCACACATGAAATGAGCTTCAACTGTTCTTAGCGGCTTGCCCTGCTGAGTTGAGCAGGAGGAGCTCAGGAGGGGCTGAGGTTTCTGCCCGCCTTCCCAGACTGCTCCTGGGCCTTCCACTTTGGGTGAAGAGCACTTGGAACTGCCACCACTGTAACAGCTCCTGCAGCTGCTCCTGCGCCTGCGATGCCTTTCGATCCAGCGTGGGTAAAGCTTCCAGCAGACGTTAGGAGGAAGCAGAGCACCACGGTCTGTGAGAGGCAGCGCCTGCTTGCTGCTTCTCCTCCTCTCCTTCCTCCCCTCTTGGCACATGTGTGCCAAGCTACACGACCAAAAGAAACTTGGTGACATCCCAAAGCTGGCACAAAACTCATCCAAGCTCTCCTACCCCTCTTCGGAGCCTGACGCGACACCTCACCCCCCAGCCACGCAAACGCTTCCAGTCGCTCACGCCACCAACATGCCAAAGCTGCGACAGTCATCTGGGCACAGGGTGCTGGGACTTTGATACCTACACGAGGAAGCCCGCAGCCTTCCTCCAGCATCCCTCAGGTTTGCCAAGGCTCCCGTTTAAGGCCAGCCCCTGCTCTCTGCTGCAGAGGTCCAGGCTGTGGACGGGCTCCCTTCGCTCACCTGGAGCGTGTCCAGGCTGAGAGCACTGCGCGGGAGCGGCTCCATCACTCATGCACGCACGCACGCATGCACAGAGCCACGTCTTTTCTCTGGTGAACTCTGCTGGCACCCGGCAGGAATTTCATTTGTATCAACTACTTAATATTCTCGCTCCTTCCTTAGAAACTAGGCTGCCGAAAAAAATCTTTCCAGGCAAGGCCCCTCCTTTCCTGTTTGAACCACCCCATCCCTCCCTCCCCCATACACACACCCCGCAGAAACCCAGCTC
>VXBZ01007792.1:0-17432 GCA_013399135.1 Heliornis fulica | reverse complement strand
TAATAATGTTAATAATTAATAATTATAAACTGTGAAATTACTTCCAAAAGCACATGTTCATTTAGGAATTGAAATGTTGAGGACCTATAAATAGCCCCCACTGAAAGTAACACCCCTAAGTCCTTAGGGCATGGGTTTAAGAACATGGAGAACCATACAGCTGGTGATGAAAAAAAGAAGTGTTTTAATGTGGTATCTGACTCTCAGGCTTGGCAGACCAAATGGTGGACTCTTTGGAATCCTCTCTGCAGTGTTGTGGAGGCTGCTTAACAAACTGAGTTAGGCAGGAAAATTAAATAGCTGTAAACACACAGGGAATGATACTCCAAATGATCATCAGCCTAGAAATTCTGTTGGGGAATAGGACTTATTAGCAGCCAAAATTTCAGCAAAATGCTGAAATTTAGAAAAGAAACCCACTTCTGGTTCTCACCATCCAGTGCAGAAATGCACTTCCTCACTGGCTTCTTTGGGAAGAGTAATCCCTTGTAAAGCTGTCTCTTTTTAAGATTTACATGTATTTTTAGTGCTTGCAGTTTAATTTGTAATAACTCATAATAATCTCAGCTTTCTGTATGAATTAATCATTTGCAGTTATTGCTATTAGGGAAAATTGCTGCTATAAATAATTTCTACAGTTTAGGTTGGAGGACATACCTGGCATCTTGTGTTTTACTAATAACAAGTAATATACTTAGTCAGCTTTTTCAACTTTGTAGCTCTTTCAAGACTTCTTTCTTTGTGCCCGACAGTCATGCTGCTAATTACTCTGCAGCAGGACTGTGTGGTAGTTAATTCCACTGAATAATGCATCTCATCTTCTCCAGGCATTACAGTTTATATTTCTGCCATACAGCCTTCAGAAAGTGTGTGTTTTTATGTATATGATTGTTCACTGTGGCATGTAATCTTCAGAGGAGAGAGGAAGAAAAAAGCAGAAATTACATTCAAGAGGGCAATTTAATTAATCTGTAATGCTAAACATTTATTTATCAGAACAACTGTGTGCGTGATAACCCAATCTGAGACTATGAGGGGTAAATGCCCCTGTTCTGAAGTTGGGGATGTGGATGAATAGAAAATCCCCCCTTCCCCTGCTCCCTACCTAAACTCCTGAAGAAAACTCATCACCTTTAACACTTCGATTAGTATGAAAGCAATATTTAGCTCTATATAGGAGAATATTTAGCTACATGTGTGTACAGTAGCTAAAGTAAGGGCAGACTAAATGCCAGATAAGTGGCATTCTCAGTATGCCTCAGGTGTACATCCTCATCTTTTAGATTTGCTTGAAAATTTAACCTACAGAAACCCCAAACTGTCAGAAGAAGGGTCAGATATCAGTGCTGGGCCTGATTTCTCCTCCTGCCTTCCAGTGCTGTGTTACTATTGTCTGTCTGTGACAGGAATGGAGGGCATGGCAGTCCCCTTCTGTCCCACACCCCATAACATCATCATTTCTCTGCTGGCTTTTGGTACCCAGAATATTTTTGCTTCCTGAGAGTGAGCACTGGCAAGAGCTGCATGATGCTGAGGGTTGAACAGGACTCTCCTTGGGATCTGTCAGGAGAGGCACTGTACTGAGAGATGACCAGGGAAGCTATTTTTAGTGTTTTCCATGGCAGGTTCTGTCTGACCACTCCGGTATTACTGACCAAAGGTTAGTGATGGTGAGGTCTGGCTCTGACACATTTCATTGCTCTGACAAGAAAAGAGGGTCTGCCAAGCACATTAAAAGCTGGAAAATAACTAGGCTAAATAACACCTTGTTTCATCTATTCTTCCCAACCTGGTATTCTGCTTGCAGTGAACACAACCCTCAGGACAACCCACTGCTAGCTCCATGATCAATGGGAGGGCATGCTGGCCCCAGTTTTACAAACCTAATTATTTTCTTCAGAAATCTGTCTGAAACTAAAAGGCATCTGACAAAAAATATCTTTCCTATCCCTGGAGCTTAGAGGAATTCAGTCATTGCATGTAAATTGTGTTTATATTGACTGCTTACATGTCTTTTGATACTGGTGCTGTTCAGTTGGCTTCACAAGAAACACGGTTTTACCCCCAAGGCACAAACTGTAAACTCCATCTAGTAAGACATATGGTTAGTAATAAGAACATGATATACATTTGTATTTATGTGCATGTGTGGGTGTATCTGTGTGCATATATATATGTATGTGTGTAAGATGACGCTGTGCATCAGTTACTCAGGTCATGGAGCACAACCCACACGGCCCCCAGGAGTCTGAAGCCCTAGATGGTGGATGAGCAGGTCGTGCAGAGAGGAAGCAATAGCTTTTCCTTCTAGATACCTTCCTGCTTTTTTTAGCTCAGGCATCAGCCTGCACAGTAACTCAGTGTGTACAGGAAGCTTTGGGGTCAGTTTGGTTTAGGTAGCTGTTCACCTTCAGCATTTACCTACTGGTTAAAAGATCAGTCAGCTTTCACATACATCATAAGCCCTTTACCACAACAAAGCTCTGCATCAGAGTGGATTCATCCTCTTCTTTCTGCTGGCATGTAACACGGGGCTGGCAGGAGAAGGGACATGCTCAAAGGCAGCAAGAGTCACAAAGCCAAAAAAGTATAGAAGCACAAGAAGCAGAACTGCAAAGGTGGAAACATATAAATCAGGACTGCTGGGCAGGGAAATACTTTTGCTGAGTCTTGAGTCCAGTTATAGGGAATACTCTGCTTTAACTCAAATCAAGTATCTGTACACTCCAGACATAACTCAAGAGTTAGTGAAGGGGGTTGTGTGAAATGTGTGCACCCAGTAGGAGGAACTAGCTGGCGGCCAAGGAATGTTCTCCTCTTCCTGCAAACCTTCAAAAGTTCCAGGAGTGAGGAGATGTTTCCAGATCTCCTGTAGATCTGAAAACCTTCATTTAGCACAAAGAAAGATGGGCAAACACAGGAAGATGGGTAAAATCTATGAAACACTTCCACCTCTTGATTGTCTTTCAGTCCAGTTGCTGGACCATCATCATACAGCACAGTGTGTTGCAAGACCCTGAAATCCAGCCAGCCCAGGGGTCCTGGCTTAGAAAAACTCTTGGTCAGGTGGTTGTTAGGGTTCTCCTGTCCAGGATTTTCATGCTTGCTTCTTCCCTGACAGGCTGTTTTCTGCAAAATCCTCCAGCACAAAAAAGATGAACTTTTTCAGGACCTTCTGTCTGGCTCAGCCGTATCTGAGCACCATTGTAAAGGGACCTGGAAGGAGGGTTGGACTAGATGATCTTTCAAAGTCCCTTTCAACTCCTAATGTTCTGTGATTCAGTGTGACCTCCAATTCCCATGGGGTGGGTAGGTGCTACTGGCACCTGACAATATGCTATGTCACAAGGGCACAGCATTTACATCAGGGCTGCCACACCAAGCAGTAGGATGCCTGGGACTTCTTGTAGAATCATCCCTTGTTCTTTAATGTAGTTTTAGCATACCTGGCTTCTGCTTGTGTTTAAAGGTTAAATCCAGCTGTAACTTTAAGTTGAGTGGTAATAAAACAAAACAAAACAAGACTTCATCTTCCATGATGAATAATTAATATAGTACTAGACCCCACCAAACACCCAATCATCAACATCAATGCAAGGGCCTCCAAAACACATTGGTCTACTTCATTAACATATAAGAGAGAACCCCATCCATTGTGGAAAGTGAATCCACTCTAAGATCCTTGAATCATCTGCCAGACCCACATCTAAATATCCTGGATTAAACCCTGTGGAAAATTTGTGATGAAAAACAAGCCAGTGGCACGGAGCAGGCGGGACCTGCAGGCTGCCGAATGCTGTGATTGCTTCCCATAGATTATCATTTTAACAACACCTGGGCTGAGCACCCCGTGCTGATGCAACGGCCTTATGGGTCCTAATGAAATAATTATGGGCTAAGAGCACAAAGAAACATTCAGAGCTTGTGAGAAAACAAACAACTGTAATGCAGGAACAAAGATACTAGATTAACTGAGAGATAAAAAAGCTGTTGTGGGGCCTTATTTATACTGCTGGCATAAATAAAATCTCTCCAGACCTGTATGTAATATGTTATATGTAAATACAGGCAATGAGAAATGTTGGCTGCCTGCTCTGGAGGGGATTGCTCTAGTTTTCAGGACAGAGACTTAAATTAAATATGCTGTTCAGGTGGGAAAAGTGAGATGGCAGGAGAGGTTTGGGCCACCTGCCCCTTTCCTTACTGGGCTCCCTGAGAGCTCAGGGAAGGGCTAGGGGTGATTTCAGAGGACAGCTGCCCTTGCTGCGCTCTGAACTGCCCTCCAGGGCTGCCTCTCTCAACGCTGACGCACGTGACATATTACAAGTTACAAAACCATGATGTAATCACTGGCTACCTCAGTATGATATGTGTAATGCTCCTTCCCAAATCACCAGTGTCCTCACACAGCCTTTTTAGTTAACAAATACAAGTCACATTTGAAAGTCTTCCATGAAGGATGTCATTGAATAACCGGCCTGAATATTTTTATCTAAAACACTCTGGCCACAAACAGGACAAGAGATTTCTAATGAACATCAGAATATAAGGTGCACAAGGGAGGTGCAACTCTGCAAGTTGGACCAATGTGGCTCTCCCAGACATACTTAGGACTTCACAACAGGTTTCTCTTTTGAAAGGTGAAGGATGTGTTTGTCAAAGGCACCAAGAGATAAATACATTCAAAATAAATACACACAAAGAAAAAAAACCCAAACCAAACTAAAAAATTTGCCATTAGACAGCCCTTAAATTCTTGCAAAGTTTGTTTCTGAGTTTGTTCTGCATATTGCAGCGAAATGCCAGTGACATGCAGGTGTGGGAGCTCTACCCCTCAGCTACACGTGTGACTCACTCAGGAGCTCCTTAGACACCTGGAGCAAAGCCTTGGCTGATGTAGGGCAACTAAAGTAGCTTAAAACCATCCACAGACTTACTCTCTCACCCATCACTAATGGATGAACTTCAAGAAAGATTTCTACTCCGGTACTTAGACAGCCCTAAGAGTTGCTGACATGTATAATCCCTGATTTCAAGATATGACTTTGCAGGTCTGGGTCCTAAAATGTGCTAGTAATAAAATTAAGTATTGAAGTATTTTTTAAAAAATAAAATAATCACTCTCCAAACAGTGTAATCTTTTAATAGAAATTATATTTCTCTGGAATATCTGTTCCAGGGGCAAGTAAATAGACACGAACTAAGATTATATATTACATGAGCTTGTTGAATGGTAATTCTTAACGCAGAGAAACATGATTTATGATTTAGAATGACTGAAATACTTTGCTTGATCACATCTGTCCTAATCTCTTAGATACCCACATACACTGCAGGAAATGCTGTAAGAAATTTCTTCAGCCAAACTCCTTTTAAAAAAAATCTTATTTGATTTTCTTCCACGGAGAGTGCTTGTGTTTTCGCATTTATTATCAACATGGGATTTTTTTTTGTCCCTTGGATTATACAATCTTCATATGAGTCTAAACACACTTGGAAAAATAAGAAGCCCTTCCTGGGAGTATAAATTGCATGAGTGTGCTTAGTCACAAATGGCTGAATGCAATGAGATTTTACAATAAACCAGAAATGTCTGTGTTTTGTTGTGTCAATAAATGTTCCAGTGATGCTCTTAAAGACAATAAATTACTGGTAATGGAACAGTATCCTCAGCAAGTAGAAGTCATTTTCCACTTCCAGACATTCTCAGATTAGGTTTAAATTGCTAATAGAAAATCCTAAATGTGTTTGTTTGAAGAAAATCTTTTTAATGCCAAGAAATAATCCAGCAGTGGTTGATTAGAGCAGAGTTGGCCAGAGTATTCCTGGGGAGCACAGTTTGCACATTTGGAAGGGAACTCAGCTCCAGCAGATCCCCACCACTAGCAGAGGGAACAACACAGAGATTTCACAGCCTGTAATTTTTTGCAGCTGCTTGATGGTTACTGTTCAGCTGAAGAGAAAACGTGTTGTCAGTGTGCCACAGAAATTATCAGGAGAGTCTGAGTTTATAACATGGGTATAAGAGTTGATCCTGAGACAGCACTACTGGGCTGCAGTTGGCAGAGAGCATCTCCAGACGGGTGCTCAGAGAAAGCCTGTGAGGCAGCAGAAGTCGACACTGCAAGCAGGGCAGGGTAAGGGAAATGTGGGAAAGGAAGAAGTGAAAGTGAAGGAAAGAGCAGATGGGACTCTGCTGCAAAACCATTAGCTCTTTTGTGAGTAGAGCTGTTGGTTTTCCTGAAGAACCACTGAAATCCACGGTGATTTCATTGCTAGGACCTGAAGGTACAGTTGCTGGGGTACTTTCACATCCTCTTTTCTTCAGCATTGATGTTAGCAATAGGAAATCTAAGCAGGAAAAACCCTTCACTTTTTTTTTTTTTTCTTATTAATGGCAGCAATGCGAAAGATCAGAATAGATTATGTGCTTACAAGAGTAATGAGCTGTGAGTAATCTTCAGGACTGTAATACTCTTCCTGGTCCTACACTGAAAAATTAAGAGAGTACTGGAGATGCAAAGCACTAAGAGGAATTTTTATATTGACTTCCTGAGGTTTTTCAAAAAAGAAATCCACAAGGGACAGAGCACAAATTTCAGAGGGACTAATTATCTCCATGTTGTACGAGAACCATCCCTCGCAAATTTAGACTATGCTGGACTGTGCTGTGCTATCTTTCAGACTAATGACCCCCAAGACACTGAGAAAATTATTTTTCTCACCCAAAACTGATCTCATGAACACAAATCCAAAACTGCATTTCCCTTAGCATAAAGCCTGCAGTGTTTCTAATTTCATTTTGCTTTATGGAACCAAAAAATGCAAAGACAAAGCTGCTAATGGGTATATTTTCATTAGGTGTAGCAGGGTTTGCCCATACACATGATGTCTGATCAGTGCTGACCTAAGTAAAACCAAAGGTTATCATTTCATGTTGGGAGCTCTCAAAGTTGGTCTTGCTACTTCATAATATCTGTCAGTTTTCAGCTTTTTCAAGTCTTATGCAGTCTTAATGTGATGAGTATTTTGCACAGTACGTGCAGATGTCCATCAGCATGGATGTGTAATGTGTGGGTACATTATATATATGTGTGCTCTGTAGTTTTATTTTCAACCCTACTTAATGAAGAGATGTGGAACCTTGTGTAATGTGTGCATGATGACCAGACATTTATGTTGCAGCATAATTGGCTGAGCTTGCCCTGATATCAACAGATATTCTCTATGGGGACACAAAATGCAAAAGTATTAATTAACTAATTAATTAACTCTGATTCTGGCTGAGCACGAGCTATATTATATGCACTCAGTAAAAGAGGAAGCAAATGTGAGCCAGAAGCAGCAAAGAATGTACTATTGGTGGACTTGCTGTATATTTTCATTTGAGATTCCTCTTTTAAGGACTAACTCTTTCCCTGGATATTGCATCTGCTGTCAGTGGTAGCTTCTCAGGGCCCCAGGAGGGTCCTAAGACATGGACCAGAGGATTTCCACAGATCTTCCAGGGGAAAGCAGTCCAACAAAATGCTTATTTGCCCTTGCACTTTCTTTTATACCCTTCTTCTTGCCATTGTATTCAAATATTGATACTAATGTCACAGACAAGTGAAGTTGGCACGGTGTTACACGGTTAATAAACTGGTAATTAGCAGATATATTGGCAAGAATTCTCAACTGGTTGCATCTGGCATCAGGAAAGGAGGGTACATGGGTGTGGAGCAGGTAGCATCAGTGAGCACAATGCTATCAGCCTTAAGGCAGGTGGGAACAGAGTTGAACAAGAGACCTCATAGAAAAAGGAGCTTGCAGCTTCTCTCGATGAGACTCCACTTGGTCACTGGGAGCCAAGGAGTGGTACCAAGCTTCTTCACTGAGTCAGGGAAGGGAACAATTCAGCCCTTTTATGTTGAAAAGTGAACTGTAAACGGTGAAGCTACTGCTGAGTCAAAAGACATAATTGCCCAAGCTGAGAAGCCATGAGCTGTAAAAACTAAGCTGAGCCCAGAGCTTTCTCTGAAGCCTTAAAAGGCTTAGTTTGAGAACCGGAGATTCCTTAATATAGCAGAATGCAGGATAATGGGTAAGACTATAAAAGCCATTAAATGGAAAATGTAATTTGCTGGATGTTGCATTTCAAAACCTCCAGTACATCTATCTTTGTCCAGAGACAAGTGTGTTAGTAGGAGAGTTCTTCTCCTTGCTTTCCATGGCAGCTCACCACAATTGAAGTTTGGATCCAATGCAGGTTAGTTAATCACTGAAAAGTTTAAATGATTTAGTTGGGGGTGGGGGGAAGTTGCACACAGTAAGATATCCAGAGCTGACAAATGTTTAGCAGCCTGACACATGAGAAATGAGTGGAAATGACGCACCTTCCCACCTCTGAGTATCATCAGAGGTCCCACCTGCTTAATTGCCTGCCAGCAGCACGTTACTGGAGACACAGGCCAGCATCGCTTCCCTCTTTTGATCGAGGATCTCAGGTACCAGGTCAAGCTGCAAACTATCCATGGCTGACATCGGGGTGCTGGAGCAAGAGCCAGGCAGCAACAGCTTTCTGCAGATGTGTGGGACTCAGGCACCGTGGCTGAGCAGGCGACGTGGAGCTGAGAGGCTCAGTCTCACAGCCAGCATGTGACGCTGGCCAGGCTTTATATTAGATTAAGCATCCACATTTTCCAGTCACCAGATTTTCCCTGCAGGAAGAGTCAGTCATTGTCAGTATTTATAAGGCCTGATGAGACTTTTCTCACTGAAGGGCAGAAGGAGCGAAAAGTGTTTTATCATTATGAGCTTCCAGCTCTTCGGTGACATTTGATGAAATCATATTAAGCATAATTATATTTGAGGGGAGCACGTCTAAGTTCTAATGAGCCTTTATAGTTATTCATTACCTGATTTCTTCATTTTCATTTTGCAAAGGTTTGTTTGCTTCGTTTGGTTAAATTAAGGGAGAGCCATTTTCATAACCTCTTCCCTTCAACTTCCAGGTCCTTTACTGAGCTTTACGGCTCTACGCCGGTGAATATTTGCACATGCTAAAAATCATTAGCTTCTGGGGAGGGGGAGGTGTCTCATCATGTGTGTGAAGTTAGAGACAAGAACAGCTTTATGAATAAGCCCTTGCAGATTTACAGGCTGCACTCACTTGCTTTATATCACAGGAAATTGTTACATAAAGAAAGCGGGCTTTGAGTTTTCAGAAGTGACTGCAGTGAGTGGGATGAAACCCAGGCACTACTGATGCCTCACACAAGAGTTACACACAGATTTAAAGTCTAAACCCCATTTTGTCCATTTTGAGGACATACTCTGCACTTAAGTGGAGGTGGACAGAGCAGCACACCAACTTGTACTAAAGATGGATATCTGCTCTGCCAGTCTGGTCTAGTTCATTACTGAAGTCCCTGGCATGGGGACAAAATGTCTTGAATTTTAACAGGAGAGACCATCTCCATTCATTTTTTCGCTTCTCTTTCTGTATCTTTTTCAATCTGAGGAATCCAGATTAGGTACAACCACCGAAAGCTGCAAATTATCTCTGTAACTGTAATTATAATTCACTATCTAGATCGCCTACGGTAAAGAAGGTGAAGAACTGATGAAGGTGCAAATTGGTTTCTGTGTAATGATGTTTTTTGCAATAACTTTTCCTGGTAGTCTCATTAAAAATCCTTTTTTTGGCAAATGAAGGATGTTTGAAATAGTACATTGTGAACAATGTACCGTAACTAAAAGGTTCTGATAAAACATGTGAAGCACCAAAATCTTAACAGAACATAATTGCTCCACTTTGTGTATCTGTAACAGATAATTTTCCAAAATTAAATATTGATTTTCAAATCTTAGTGATTGGCCTGCATTTTTCCCACAGCTTTGTTTATATCTCCAAACTTCCCCTATCCGCTTTTCTCTATACTGGACCCCACAACAGACCCCCACAGCAGAAGGAACCTGGAGTCACTTCATTTCTGAAGAGGCTTTCTTCATTTTATAGATGACCACAGATCAGGCCTGGGGTGACCAGTGGAATTTCCATCCCTCTTTGTAACTGCAAGAGCCCTCCCATCCTTCTGCTATATTTTGTGTTAAATATTAAACAACAGACTGCCAGCCACCTGGCTATAGTGAAATATGACTTTGTTTGGATTGCAGATGCAGGCCTGGTAGTTCAATGCAGTTTTTGGATGCAAAATTATCTCTCAGAGCACTGCATCTTTCCTTCCATTGACCTAACCAGTACACCTCATTTATTCTAGGAACTTTATTTTCTCTCTTCATCTTCTTAGAGTTTCGTGTATTTATCTGTAGTAGAGAGGAGACCCAAGCCAAGGATTTAAGAAGCAAGCTCCTCTAAACTTCAGCTCTGGGTATCCAAAGCTCTAGGAATTTGTAAATAGCCCTTGTTTCTGTTGTGAGTTCTGGGCCATTCCTAGTCTCATCATGAAACCCAACATAGCTTGAACATCTCTCTAATTTCTCCTGTCGTGAAAGACTGGATGTTTTCCTTCGCATGAACTTTCTCTTTGTCAAAAAGAATCAGGTACTCCAACTTCTACTTTCTGCAAAAAAAATGGCCTCTAATTTAGCTCTGCTAGAACCTGCATCTACATGAAAGGAGCTTTCAATATGCTGCCTCCATCGCCTATATTTTCGAATCACAGTATTTGCATAGACTCTCTCTTCACAAGAACAAATAAAAGAGAGAAAGCAAAATAATAAAGGGAAAATCAAGGATAAAAGAAATAATTTGCAATCATAGTTAAGGCAAAGCATCACGCTACATCTTTGTTTTTCAGATAACCCAAAACAACTTCAAAGTTAGTCTCTAAAGGCAAGATCAATATCCATAGCAACTAATTGCATTTACTGCACCTGCTGGAAAGTGCAATGGCTGTGTCCATGAATACCAAAGTAAACCTCAAACAAACACAGAGGCTGGCATGTCCTTGCACGGTTCTGTGCTACCAGGATGCTTCTACTCTGCTGCTGATGCTCAGACTTTGCTGGTTTTTAAGAAATATCTTGTGTTGTTCTGGGCATCAAAAGCATTCTCCGAAGAAGAATTGAAAGAACTGAGTTTTCTCCTTCAGCCCATGCCACCTACAGAAGTCCTGGCAAGCAGAAGGACAGCTGGCACTTGGGAATGGCTGCCTGCCTGAGCGCTAGGTGATGCCACTTTGCCCCTCAATGCAGCTCTCCCTGCCTCTGTTCTGATTCGTGTAGATTATGCAGTACTCAGGGCAGGTACCAGCTTTACACCCTCTAGTTAGGCAGTGAGTACCATAAAGGGCTTCACATCCCTGCCTGGGACTACAAGCAAACTCCGTACAGATACTGACACATCCGCAGGGATTTCTCTTGACTGTTAGCAACACTGTTAGACAACACCAAGCTGAGGGGCAGTTTGCTCCACTGCAGACTGAACATCTCTAAGTCAAACAGCACTTCTGTTAACCACGGAGCAGTGCTCTGTTTAAAATGTTTACAAAGGCAGCAGCAGTGTTCTGTAGTGGGAATGTCTCCTTGTAGGTACCATGCAGGCCGAGCACGTCTTCTTGGTATTTGTCAAACACCACAATTAATTTAAATTTCTCCATGAGACAACAAGGCATTCAGTGTGAATGGCTGATAAAATTAGAAACTCTTTTCTGTGTGATTTATTTCTTGTTGATTACAGGAGTAACATGCTTCTGTTTCTATTTGTCACTTCTACGTGCACGACTCTTAGAACCAGAAAGAGAACCGGCTCTGAAGAGTGCAGGGATGATGAATAAACAGAAACAGAGACATCTTTTAAATGTTAAACATTTCCTTCCTGGGTCACGTAAGCCTTGCCTGGAATTGTCCGTGGCTATATGATACTATTTAAAGCACAATGCTTACGTGACAGGTGTTCAAACGGTACCTTTCGGGAACAGACCTTGCTCTTTGTGAAATGTGTGTTTGTCCAGCACAAATTAATTGACAAATGTTAATGAATACTCACCAAAATAGTTTGCTTCCTCTGGTATAACCCCTGAGCATTTTGTTAGTGATTTCCAGTCATTCTTTTCCAACAAAGGAAGCAACGTTCGTTGGGCAGATAGCAAAATTAATACTTGGACTTATTTTCTGTGCACGTCCAGCCACCATCTCCCTCTGTGTATGAGCCACACTTCTGTTTTCTCTTATCTGACAATAACCACAGCCTGGGAAATCATGGCCTGTTGCAGCTCCAAATCACAGAGTGACAGATATGGCTTGTGCAAATCTAAGTGAGGATGTTGACGAAGCCCAGAGTGGTAAATCTGTGATGGGGAGGTGAATTTGGGTGAGTTTTTGCCTTTCTGTGCTGGGTCTGCACAGCAACCCGATTGCACGGCACTTGCATCGCCCTGATCTCCATCACTCTCTCTCTCTGAAGCCTTTGGTGGCAAGTTCACGCTGCTCTAAGTAACACTAATTTCTGCCTGGATTTCTCTCTGGACCAGCATGAGATGTGCTGGGGTGGGGGGGAGACAGAGGGGAGAGGGGAGAAGGCAGGTGGGGAGAACAGGCACATGGTGGCCGCTGTGTTTGCTCTGCCCACTCAGCACCTGCCCTGTCCCCTCCTTCAAAAACAAACACAGAGAAACCCCTGCAGTGCTGGCAGGCTGCAGGGAAGGTGAAAGAGGCAGCACAGGGCCATCAGCAAGGATTTGTGCCCATTTCTCCCCCCTCTTCCTTGCCAAAAGGACCCCAAGGTCACACGCTGTACTCCATGGCCCAGGAATGACACTTAGGAGCATGTCACCCCTGGTTAACATCTCTTTTTCCTTCCCAGTTCCAATGGAGTCACCCATAATGTATTTATTGCCATTGCTGGCAGCCATTATAGCTCCTCCTGCCTTATATTTCCTCCTGTACCCCGGGCAGGGAAAGTTCAGCAGCCAGAGCAGCATTTGAAGGGGTGGTAAGGTCAGTGTTTTTCGGGGATGGGGTTGCAGTGCATGAGCTGACATTTCGTGTGTTTACATCAGGTCTGCCTCATGCAGTTATAATCAGCCATGCTACTGAGACTATAAGCTGAAATGATTCAGGCCCCATGGCCTCTACCATTGCAACTTAAATTCCACCAAAAATAGTAATAATAAGAGAAATCGGCGACATTTAAGCAGAAGTCTGGGCTGAGTACGAGCTAGGTGGGAAGAGAACAAACAAAAGATTATCTGTCCTTTGAAACACCCACCTTCTTGCCAATTCAAATATTGACCAGCTACAGAATAGGAAAATCACTGCTTGCAGTGGGATGGAAATGGCTGAGCTTGCTTCAGAGATAACCCGTAAAGCAAAAATGATGTTTGGAGGCTTCCAACAAAGGCCAACACACCAAAGCAGAAAGAAGGCATTGTGTGCATTGAGGGGGCTATCTCAGGGATGCCAGTTCAGTGTGAAATCAAAGTGGAGACATAGATTTCACCCCCAGGTTGCTATGTGACATTTAAAAGTGCTCAGTGGTGACACCAGTTTAAGGGGTCATTGTGAGAGCATCCTCCCACCAGCTGTTTCACTGGCATGGTGTGAAATGGATGGGGGAACTGCTCTGCCTCCAAAGAAAATGTGCACTTAAGGTATTGTTCAACTGGATTTGTTCTCTCATTTGGCTTTCCAGCTTGACCACACAAACAGAAGTGCTGTAGCTGCGGGTGTGTGGTAAAGTTGGACATGGATGGGCTGGAAGGGTCAACAGGATGGAAAGGAAAGCATGGAAAAGGCAAGACCTCAAGTGCCATGGTACCAATGCTCACCACTTTACAACATCAAATCACAGCCTTAACATAGCTGGTTGCTAGAATACAAGCAAAGAAATGTCCTGTGTGTTTTCACCTATTAAGAAGGAAGATGTCTTGATTCTCTCCCTCCTCAGTGCCAAGAGGTGGGTTGGAAATGCCTGTTTGTCCCCTTTGACCACACAGGTGGTCTTGAAATGACTCAGACTGCATGCTGCTGTCTCCAGTTCCTCTAGTTAGGTAGGATGAATATTGCCACTTATAATCACCTTCTGAGGACAGTTTCCTGGAACTTACCTCCAAGAGGATTCAGCATCAGTTACTACTTGTCTATGTTAGCAAGTAAAGCAGTGCAGCAGGAGCAGGTCTGCAGAGTGGCACAGCTGGCAATGGGGACGCGCTGCTCACACTGTGTCTTGGGGGATTCACTTTAGAACAGGTCTGATCTGCTGCTTCAGGCACTGTCCTGCAAGCACCCTGCAGCTTATTGGGGATCCATCTGCCCACTCTGGGGTGTAAATGCAAGTGCAGTAAGTGGAGACAAACAAGAGAAACACTCACAAGTGGTCAAAAAAAACCCCCTGGAGTAACTATATTCCTAGTCACCCCACAATGTTCCTGCTCCCCAGTTGTTTCCAGAAAGCAGAATGGGTGATCTCCTGCAGCTTATTTTAAGAAATGTAATGCTAAAAAAAAAATAAATCAGGTACTGAAGGACTTATTTCTTCCTTCTTGCTCTGTTCCTAATACTGAAATGATAACAAACATCTTTCCACTGAACTCCTGAAGTGATTACTTCTATCTTCCCAGAGGCCCTGGACTCAACATTGTTCTGACTGTGCTTTGACCATTATTTTCTTTTCATTGTGATGAGTGGTGGGTTGTTTTGCCTTTTTTAGATCCTTTGGGCTTTGTCCAGTGATTTTATGACACTTCAAGACAGAAAAACTTCAGAAGTGTGAACTTCAGAGGAAGTTTTTCTGTCTGAGATGTTTTGCATGTTCATTTTCTAATGCTAGAAAGGCCTGTAGAGATCAGTTCTGAGAACAAAGAATTAGAATCTATTCCTTCCTCTGGTATTAATTAAATCTTTTATCCTATGCTGAACAAAGAGCATATTAGGCTTTGCCACAGTCCTCAAAGGTATTATTACCACACTTCAATGGATGAGGGCAAATGAAGCCAAGGAAGGTTGTAATTTGCTTTAGGTCATTCAGTCAAAGTGATGAAAAATGAAAAATAGAACAGAAAGTGCTCAGTTCTGTATCACATTTTCTTTCCACCAGCTAGTTACTCTCCCTAGAGACACGCACAGCTATGTGGGCAGTGCTTGTGCCCCTCTTAGCCTTCCTCATACTTGGGCAAGTGTTGCAAAGGCCTTGCTTTTCCTTGGTCACTGCCTCCCATGTGGGACTGGGTGGGTCTGGCTGAGGAACAGGCACTTCATCTGTTTCCTTCCTCTGGAGGAAATTCTTTTTCCTCATTCTGAGGAATAGAAGAGGAACCAGGGAGAGTCTGAGGGGGACAGCACCTCTGCAGAGCCAGCAGCCCCAGTGTCTAGCACTGGGTCTGAGCTGCTGTATTGCTTTAAGATTTCTGTGCCTCAATTTACCCATTCAGATGGCCATGGTTAAGAAATGTGAGATGTTTAGATATATCCTATAACATTTGGCTACATGAAAGGTTATAAGAATTGTTAGGACAAGAGGAAATGGTTACAAACTGCACCAGAGGAGACTGAGATTGGAAATCAGGAAGAATTTCTGTCCTGAAAGGGTTGTCAGGCATTGGAACAGGCTGCTCAGGGCAGTGATGGAGTCACCATCATTCCTGAATGTATTTAAAAGGCGTGTTGTGCTTGAAGACATGGTCTAGAGGTGGACTACGCAGGGTCAGGCTGTGGTTGGACTCGGTGATCTTAAAGGTCTCTCCCAACCCAAGTGATTCTATTCTATTCTATTCTATTCTATTCTATTCTATTCTATTCTATTCTATTCTATNATTCTATTCTATTCTATTCTATTCTATTCTATTCTATTCTATTCTATTCTATTCTATTCTATTCTATTCTATTCTCCTAAAGTCCGTGCTCTATGTAGGGAAAACACGCTCACATTTCAATAACATATGGACTTTTCTATGTAAAGTTTCAGTATTTTGTCCTTCTTTCCTTCCTAACTTTATCCACCTGCTCCTCCTTCCCGAGTCTGCACCTGCAAACACGGCAAGGAAACCTGTTCCTAACGCCGCACATACGTTGGGAGCCGTCCCCCGGGTCCCAAAGCCGACGGGAGTGGGAGCAGCCGGGGCTGGCTCGGTGGGAGCAGCCGTGCCATCTGGTGGCGGTCCCTCTTCCGAAGGAACGAGGTCTAGTTGCACCATCTAGTGGCATGACGTAACGGAGATCTCGGACTCTGCCTGTCCGCAGCCCAAATGTCCAAGAAATGATAGGAATGGACACGAGGCGTTGGCAATTACAGGTAATTAAGCGAAGGTAGGAAACACAAAGAGTACACTTAGCTGCACTGATGCAGTGACAGATTTTAACCATCAGCTGTATTTCACTCAGGTTTAATTTCATATTTATCACCACTAAGAGCACAAAAAGCAGAACCTGTAACAAAGTGAGAAGGAAGATTCTTCCAGTAATGCCGAAACAGGAACCAGTCCAACCTCACCTCTGGGGGCCAAGATGACAGAAGTCAGACTGTCATCGTTATCACACCCCCTTCATTTTGCAGTCCCTTTTCCTCCAGTTTCATTTTCTTCCAGAGAGAGACAGATCTGTGAAAGGGATGGTATAGAGAGAGCATCCCACCATTCTTACCGAGTGAAGAATGGAAGGAAAGACATTTCTAGGAAGAAATTTTAAAGGAAAGGAAAACATAATTTTCCATAAATATATTTGTTATTTTTCAGTGGCAACCATAACGCTGGAAAACTAAATCCAAAATCAGGATGGCTTATGTCAGGATCAAATAATTAAGATTTTTCCTAAGCATTCCCAGAACTAAATACCTCTAAGCCTTTCACTCCTGTCAACTTCACAGGTCAAGGTCTAAATTCTCAACTGAATTCGGACAGGGAGAGTATGACCTGGCAGGGGCACGTGCCA
The DNA here is from genome assembly GCA_013399135.1 of Heliornis fulica. Lineage (NCBI taxonomy): Eukaryota > Metazoa > Chordata > Aves > Gruiformes > Heliornithidae > Heliornis > Heliornis fulica. Next base: position 563 of record VXBZ01007792.1, on the reverse strand, counting down.
AAGCAGAGCAGTACATCAATATTCAACAGGTCCTGGCACTAGTGGAACAACTAATGCAGTGTTGACCAGCCCTATGCCAAAGGGGCAAGGAAGAAGCACCCCATGTACCCCTGATGCTTAACCCCCACCTTGAAGTCACCCGAAGATCTAGCCATGTTCTGGATGGCTAAGCTTTCTTATGGACTCCTCAAGGCATTTTAGAAATTCCCAGCTCAGCTCTTTCAAAATCTGCTGCTGTGTCAAGAGGGATGCACTATTCAGTGCTGTTGAGCTTGCGACAGCAAAGCTTGCCTTGTAACACCACATAAAAAGGAAGTGCCTAGCACAAAACCTGGGAAATTTGTCCATCCCAAATGTGCTGTCTCAGTGCAAAAGTTTCTGTATTCATCAAAGTCAGTATTTGCTTCACACCTTGCTCTTGCCAGTGCTACCAAAGAGAAGCAGTAAGTCTGACCTGATAGGGACACAAGCCCGAGATGAGCAGACAACCAAAGCCAAAATATGAAAATCTATGTCCAGCATCATGAGAAAACTTGGTCTCTGACCCAAAGCATGACAGCAAA
>VXBZ01007790.1:26769-42510 GCA_013399135.1 Heliornis fulica | reverse complement strand
TTTTTTTTGTAGCTGATACTCTATGTGGGCCACTTCATACCCCATCAGCGGTGGAAAGTTTCATCAGTGCAGTGGAGGCAGCAAAACAGCAGGGTGGCACTGTTGTCTGTGGTGGAAAGGTGACTTACTTTTATTACTCCTGCTACATTCACTGCTCTAGGAAAAAAAAATAATACTGTAACATGGTGGCTTAGGCCAAGACTGTACCTCAGTTTGTCCTGTCAAACATTACAGGATGTTTAAAGTTGGTCAATCTGTGAAGATTTGAACTGCAGTCCTGTTCTTAGGGTAAAGGCAGGAAGCTGCCTACACCAAGAAATGGTGAAGCAATTTTGGCTGTACCTTGCACTACTCACTAGTTGTAGGTGGTGAGGAAAATAAAAACAGCAATGTAAATGCTGAATGTCAAACATGTAACAAAAGAAAAATTTGAATCCAGGAACAAAACAAAACAGACATTATGAAACTTCTGGAAATACTGAAGGCTCGGGAGAGACACTTGCACAGCTTCATCATATGGGATGTTTAGCTATCGTGGACTTAATATTCTGGGAATTCTTTCCTTTTGCTGGCACCTTCTTTATTCCCAATACCTTTAAAATTCTAATTAGCTTACAAGTAGGAGAAAGGAAATTTTTTTGTCAGTTGCTAGACTTTGAGATTTGATTATCTGCTTAATCTATTGAGTTCTGGTTCTATATTTTAAATATTTACATGAGTAAAATTTAAGTTTCTATTTCTGATTTCTAGGCACAACTATAGTAGTCAGACCATGATTCCCTTCCTATACTAGTGCTAAACCAGGATGTGAGTTTGAATTTACTCAGTTGATTCTTCTCTTACGGGTTTTCTAGGTTATAAATCAACCTGGAAACTATGTTGAACCAACCATTGTGACTGGCCTTCCTCATAATGCCCCAGTTGTCCATGTGGAGACATTTGCCCCTATACTTTACGTGCTGCAGTTCAAGGTAAAATAACAATGGGGAATCAGCCAGCTGCCAAGGGTGCTAACAGAAGACCCAGAGGAGAGATTTCAGATGTATATCAAGTTCATGTAATTGTCCTGGCACTTCAGGAAGCAGTAACTGTTCTGCACTGTGGGGTATCCGCTTCCAATAGCTTACCTCATTGTATAGCTACATTTATGCATTTTCTGTTAAGATTCTGGAGTTAAGAGATTCCTGTACAGAAATAGATTTTTATTATCCCACCTCAACCTGCTCAAAAAAAAGTTGTCTGTTTTGTGCAGTGATAGAGGTGTTCTGTTCCTAGCTTGCTGCACAAGTATTTGTCAAATGGCATTCAATATTTCTGCATTATGACTGTGGTATGTTGGTTTCTTTCTCACAACACCTCTTTGTTGCTGCTTTGCTGTGAATGGTCATAGTTTAACATTTGACACATGCTCCTTCTAGAAAGAAGAGGATGTTTACGCTTGGAATAATGAAGTCAAGCAGGGTCTTTCCAGTAGTGTGTTCACCAAGAGCTTGGAAAGGATTTTCCGCTGGCTTGGGTATCATTTAAATTACTTTTACACCTTCTGGAAGCATAAGATCATAGTCTTTCATGTCTTCTGTAAACCTACGTACAATGCTAGTTGAGCATTTTATAGTACTCATTTTAGGGAACGAACCTTTTCTGAACCTGCGGAGTAATAGTCTTGTCTTTCTTTGTAGGCCAAAGGGGTCAGACTGCGGTATTGTTAATGTAAACATCCCAACCAGTGGGGCTGAAATAGGAGGAGCTTTTGGTATGTCACTTGTGCTTTCTTTCTTTCTCCTTTAAATGACAAAACCCACTAGCACCAGGTCCACAGACTTGGTATTATTTGGTGGGCCTCAGCTTTTTTGAAAGCTAGGATGGGATTTTTTTCATAATGACTGGAAGAGAATAAACCATTGCCACTGTAAAGATAGAGTCATTTTGGCTGTGTTGTTTTATTTTTCAGTGATTTAATTGGTCCATGTAAATGACTAAATCTAAAGAAATCAATTTTGAATTACATCACTTTAGCAGAAATTAGAAAGTAATGAGAGGTAGTAGAATTTCAGCATTTAATAATATCTGTATTTGGTTTTTAATTATTCCATGTATCATTTTTCCCCCTCATTAAGGGAATGTAACTCAGAAGTATGTTCTGAATGTGTTTAGAGATGGCTGAGTGGAAAACTTTAAAACCATTTCAGTTTAAAACAGTTCTGAGCATTTTCTGTTGTGTATGTATGCATGTGTGTACAAAAATCACAGTGTAAACATTTTTTTTGAGGAAGTCTTTAAATAATTTTTTGAAATTTTTTTTGCATATGTTAAAGGAAGTTGGGGGAGGGAAGAAGGAATGTTCACCTTCCCATTCAAACAGTACAAGAACCAGCATTTTCTTGTACTTTTCTCTTCTGTTAAAATATCTTTAAAACAAAGTCCTCCGTGCCAGTATGATGGGGCATTCAGCCCTAGGCCAGTGTGTTTTGGATCGAGCATGAGGATAGAGCTAGCTGTGTGAGTTAATGTGATAGTGTTCTGGTAATCTTTTCAGCTCTAGAGCAAGGGCAGAGGAATAACTTTTTCCATGAATTTTTACAAAATGCCTTTTATACTGGAGTTAGTTCAGATTTCCATGCTCAAACAAAATTCCAAGTTCTCATTTACAACTTTTCCATACAGGTGGTGAAAAGCACACTGGGGGTGGGAGAGAATCCGGAAGCGATTCTTGGAAAAATTATATGAGACGATCTACTTGGTAAGACTCTAAAATTCAAAAAAGTTTAAATGACAGCTAAATTTGCAGAAGTTCAAAACATATAAATCCTTGGCTACAGAAGGTTGTCTTTGCTAACTATGATATAACCAGCTTTGACTGTAACTGTCTTTTCTCCATACAAGAATTTACATCTGTGTTCCTAGTAGTAGGTGATGTTTAGGGTCTAGGTAAAGATCTTTCTTCACACAGTTTCTCAGAATGAAAAGAACTGTTTATTGACCTGGCTATCTGATTTTTAAAAAGCTAAAATTTAAATTACTAAGGCTTGTCAGAAAGTAAATTAATGGTGGCCACAGTGAGGGGTCATCATCACCGGTGTTGGCTGATTTAGGTCTGCGTTTATCTAGCCATAAATCTCCTGGCAGCCAGAGTGGTTGACCATTCCCACTCTCTGCTGGCCTCCCTGTGCTAACTTTTTTTGCCATGAAAAGGCAGATGAAAATGAGAAATCCCACCTTGGTTTTTCTGTATGGACATTCGCCCAGTTTAATATAGAATGATACTTTCTCTTTGATCTGTCAAGAAGGAAGTACTGGGGAATGTGGTCTTTGCCCTCATAGATACTATATTGGAAAAGTGGAACAATGTCAACTAAGCAGACTGGTTATGGAGGTCTGTGTATGTGTGATGGAAATCAAGAGCTTTGTACATAGAAAACGGACTGTATAATCTGTCTCAGTGTTCAAGTCTGATAGTACTAAATACATGTAAATCCTTGTTTCTCTTCCAGTACAATCAACTACAGCAATGATTTACCTTTGGCCCAAGGAATCAAGTTTCACTAACATCCCTGTGAAGAGCCATCCTCACGTTTCAGAACCAGCCACCTTCTAAGCCTCAGTTTCAGATGATTGATTTTTTTCTTTCACCATTGCAGCAGGGATTCTAAATCTGTAACCAACAAGAGGCGGCCAAATTGATTTTTTTTCCTGTTAAGTCTCTTACAGCAGATTAGTGCTCTCCTGTAGTTCTTTGGCCTTAGCCATTTAACAAAGAAATATTTCTTGAACGGTGTGTATTTGAACACAAATAATTGAAATCCCTTAAGCAGATGAAATGATCCAGTTCCGAAATTATTCTGAAAATAGCACAACCTGAAGTAGCTCAAGAATGTAGTCATCTCTGACAATGTATCTTACCACTTTTTGCTTCCTATCTATAGCCTTATTACACTAAATGACTTTCCAATAATAAAAATCTTTCTAAATTTCTGATAAAACGTCACAAGTAGACTGGTTTAATTAAATGAATATACTTAACTCTGCCATCTGTCTTTAGAAATGTGATCTCAGGCCATGGAACAGAATAAAAATGGTATAGTGAATCTGATGTTTGACTGGTATTCAGATCTATCTAAAAATGAGTATGAATGGAAAAAACATAGGGATGAAATCAAGAGTGTGATTGTATAGAATCAGAATCTCCTGAGTTGGAGGGAACCCATAAGGACCATCAAGTCTCAACTCCTGGCTCCACACAGGACCAGCCAAGTCATGTGATGCATGTGATTGAGTGCATCATCCAGATGCTTCTTAACTTGGTCAAGCTGAGCGCTGTGACCCCTTCCCTGGGGACTCTGTTGCAGTGCCCAACCAACCTCTCAGTAAAGAACTTCTTCCTAATACCCAACTTGAACCTTCCCTGTCACAGCTTCATGCTGTTCCCTCAGGTTCTATCACTGGTCAACAAAGGGAGAAGATAGGCACCTGGCCCTTTGCGCCCCCTCCTCACGAAGCCATAGTTCACGATGATGTCTCCCCTCATCCTCCTCCAGGCTGAAAAAAAACAAGGGAATTCAGCCTGTCCTTGTAAGACTTCCCCTCCAGACCCTTCACCATTATCATTGCCCTCCTCTGGATACTCTCCAGTAGTCTGATGTCCCTCCTGTACTTTGGTGCCCAAAACTGCATACAGTGTTCAAGGTGNTCCACCAGAAGGTTTCCTTTTCCCAGGTGTAGAATCTGGCAGTTGCCAGATTGTTGTGCTTCATGCCACTGGTGATTGCCCAGATCTTGAGTCTGTCCAGGTGTTAGCAAGGCTTCTCCACCCTAAACGGAGTCCACAGGTCCTTCCAATTTGGTGTCATCTGAAAATTTATTTGACCCCTTCTAGTCCATTGTTCAGGTCATTTATGAAAATGTTAAAAAGAACTGGGCCTAAAATGGAGCCCTAGGGAACCCCAATAGTTACTGGCCACCAGCCAGATAGCACCCCATTGACTGCTACCCTCTGGGTCTGTCCCTTCAGTCAGTTGCCCATCCAACGTGTTATGTCTTTGTCTAGTTGCATGCTGGACATTTTGTACAGCAATATATTGTGAGACACGGTATTGAAAGCCTTACTGAAGTCCAAAAAACCATCAACTGCTTTCCCTTGGTCAACTATCTGGGTGACCTCGTCTTAAAATGAAATCAGATGGGATAGACAGGACCTTCCTCTTCCAAACCAGTGTTGGCTGTGACCAATGACTGCATTTTCCTTTAGGTGTTTTGCAATTATTTTCCAATTATTATTTTCTCCATAATTTTACCAGGCACTGAGGTGAGACTGGTAGGCCTGTAATTACCAGCTTCTTCTTTCTTACTCTTCCTGAATATTTGGACAGTTTTCTCCAGCTTCCAGTTGGCCAGGACTTCTCCAGCTTCCCAAGACAGTTGAAAAATAACTGACAAGTCTCAATGACATCAGCTAGTTTCCTGAATACCTTGGGATGAAGCCCTTTGGGGCCCATGGGCTTACATGTATTCAGGTGGAGCAACAAATTGCCCCCAAGTGAGACTTACCTTGAAATTTATCATTACTGCAGTCATGGTCCTCCATCTTGGGGCATCTGGAGTCTCAGAGCCCACCAACAGAGACAAAGAAGGCATTAAGCATCTGTGCTTTGTCTATGTCTCTCTCAATAAGGTGACCGTTCTCACTGAGTAATGGACCAACATTTTCTCTGGTCCTTCTGTTGTTAATGCATTTGAAAAAACCCTTTTTATTGTCTGCCACAGTTTTGGCCAGCCTCAGCTCTAACGGAGCTTTGGCCACATGAGTTTTCACCCTACAAAGGAGAATATCATCCCTGTAATCCTCACACGTTGCCTGACCTTGTTTCCATTGGCCATACACTTTCTTTTTTTTTCCCCACCTAAGTTGTAAAGGAAAGAAGCCCTCTTCAGCCAAGCTGACCTTCTGACCCACCTGATTAACTTCTGATGTTTTGTAATTGCCTCTTCCTGTGCTTTTAGAAGGTGGTATTTAAAAAGTGACCAGCATTGATGGACCCTGACGCCTTCAAAAGCCATTTCCTAGTGGACCTTACCAACTAGTTCTCTGAGCAGATCAAAATCTGCTCTTCCCGTGTGTAGTGTTGAGGTTTTGGAGGCCGTTTTCCTCCTCTTTCCAAAGATTTTAAATTCCTCTAGTTCATGGTCACTGTGGCCAAGACAGCCACCTACCTCCACTTTCCCATGAGACCTTATCTGTTTATGGGCAAGAGATCTAGGAGGACATCTTTCCTCATTGGCTTCCTTAAAGCCTGAACAAGGAATTTATCATCCAGTTGGTTTTGGAACTTCCTGGACCTGTTTGCATTAATTGTGTGGAGTTCCCATTTAACATCTGGCAAGTTGAAGTCCACAATAAGAACAAGAACAGACTATCTAAAGAACAAGAACAGACTATCTAAAGGTGTCTCTTAGTTCATTGAAGAATAACTCATCAATGTTCTGTAGTAGACTCCCACCACGACATCCCCTTTACTTGTTAGTCCCTCAATCCTTACCCAGAGACTCTCAACAGTGTTGCCAACAGCTGACAGCTCTGTGGAGTCCAGTTCCTCCATCACATACAGTGCCACCTCCCCATCTCTTGCCTTGCCTGTCTCTTCTGAAGAGCCTGTAGCCATCCACAACTGCACACCAGTCACAGGGCTCTTCATGTCAGGTTTTGCTTAAGCCAATGGTGTCATACCTCCAGGACCAAGCCAGGACTTGTAGCTCTTCTTGCTTATTACTCATGCGACGTGCATGGATGTAGAAGCACTGTAGATGTGCTTCAGTGTGCCCTGCACCTCTTGGAGCAGGCTTAAGGAACCCAATAACACAGCATCTCTGATTGCAGCATGCCATCCTGTGTTTTATCGCCAGCCACAAGGCCACTTCAGATGGACTTCTGCTAATATTTAAATGCTAATATAAAATGCTATATTTTTTTTTAAGGTTAACTTGGCATTTTGATACATAACAGTCTTTTCTTCACGCAAACCTTTGACTAGTCTTGCAGAGGACTTGGCTTGACATACTTGTGTAACTACCTCCTTGTTACTGGTGAACACGTTAGACTGGCTTTACCTGGAGAAATACGGGCTCTCTGTAAGCTGATTACAAATTCATCCTGACATCTGCTGGGTACATGAATTACTGTTCCAAAGATCGCATTGTCTGCATTGTCACTGAACGGCTCGTACAGCACCAGAGCAGTGAGTCACAGTGCTTCAGCTGCTTCCCAGACAGCTCTGTGCTCCGATTCTTGCAATATGCTTCTCTCCGCCCCTCCATTTATTTAGTTACCTGTTATTGAAGAATCCCACCTGAACTGACTAGCTGAATGACTTCCAGCGACACAGCTCTGGGGAGAGTACCTTTCACAGACAGATTGTAATAGGTTTTGGCAAACATTTATAAGCCGTCGATTGTGAAGAAGTTCTAAACTAAGGAGGTTTAACGATACTGTAAGCACCCTATTTCTCAATTTCTCCTTCAATCAGAAACTGCACAAGCTGTCATGGGGTTGTCTCACCCAAGGAAAGCAATTTGAGAATTCATAAAATGTGGCTTGGAGCTCCTTGTACATGCAACATAATGGAACTTGCAGTTTTAATACAAATTCTATCAGCGATTTCCACTGTTGCATAAACTTAATTACCACTGAGTGTGTAACGCCAGTGAATAACAAGTGTTAAGTGACACGTGATCAATAATTCATTTGTTAGAACAGTATTGCTTACTTGTGAAACGATCTTAATGAGAACAGTCTTGCAAGTAGCTGCTTTTCTTTTTGCTTTATGATTAACCAAATTAAAATTCAAATTCTGCTAATGCCACTGATAAACCGAGCAATTGCTTGTTTAAGGGATGGCGAAAGATCCAGCCTGCTGGCTGTGAGCTGCAGGCTCTTGCTCTTCCATTCTCCTGCATCCTATTGCAACTTCTAATAGCAGAGCTGGTACCAGAGTTGTTTTCAGGCACTGGTAATGCTACATGCTGATAGTAGGTCTCAGCTTCGATTTTGGCAAATAGCTGCCCCGGAGCACTGAATTTGAAAAAAAATGGGAAAATGCTCACTGTTATCTTTCAATAGATCAACACTGTCATATTTAATTTTGTTTTCTCACCCTATTTCTGTCTTTCAGTTTTATGTGTTGTTTCTGGATGTGCTCAAATCCATGATGCTGCTGTAACTCCTTAATTTGCGGCAGCTGCCTCTGTTGCTGTACGAGGTTTTATATTGTATAGCCGCTGCATTCAGGACTCCACTAACCTGTACTAATGTATTCAAGGCTCTGGATAAATCTCATCAGGAGCTATGTAAAAAATAATAATCTGTAAAATAGAGGAGAACTCTTTGCTTGAATTGTTTTCTGAGGCATTTCCCAGAATGGTGCTGCCCAGTGCATTCATTGGGCATGAATTGCACAAGTGTATACTCTTACTTCCCTATGCGGATGAGGACAACAATTTTTAAGGCAAAGAATGGAATAAAATAGAAGTAAGAAAGAATAAAATGAAAAATTAAATTCCTGTGTAAAAGCAATGGCTCAGCAAGGACTTTTTTAATATCCTGTGTTCCATACTCCAAAGTGTGTATTCCTTGATCAGCAAAACATGCCATCCCGTGCTATGTGCCAAAGTGTGAAAACTAATGGAGTAATTGCATTCAGTTATCTGCAACCTTCTGCCACTGAAGTGCTTCTTGCAGCACAGCACGTCTTGTCTGACCTTGTACTTAGAACGTTGTCGCCTCCTGGTAGCTGATACAAAGGCACATACTTTTTCAAAGTCTCTCTTTCTTCTGCTGAACTATTAGCATAGGTTTTCCATAGAGCTTATTGCTTTCCTCCTGATTAGAGAGAAAAGCTTCTGCCTTTTGGGACAGGGACTTTCACTGTAAGGTTTAGTGGAGCCTTGACTTTTGAATTATTTTATTATTGTATTATATTTTCTTAATCGTTGTGTGCCTCTCGGTGTCGCTGTTGGTCAGGCTAAGGCCTGCCCAGAGGTGGCACAGCAGCGGCCCCATCTCTGCAGAGCAGACTGCGCATTTCCCCAGGCAGACCTGTAAAACATCTTGTCCCAGAAGTCTGTTGTATTCCGGCACACTCGAACACTACTTTTGAGCTGGAAAGTATATTTAGTTCTGCAAAAGCCTCAGCAGGTTAGCACAGTTGTTATTTACAACATCAACTCTGAAAGCCAGAGGATACAATTAAGTACCTGGCGACTCAGCCAGGTACTCGTCTCCCAGGAAAAGCAAGTTGTTTAATGCATGCTCTACCTGGCATGTTACTTCTCTCAGGTGGTAGGGCTCTGTTTTCCTGCAACCTGGTTTCAAGGTGGGGTTATAGGGAACAAACAATGCAAACTTCCCCTCTGAAATGTGGAGGATGGCGCATCCTTCATTACATTAAAGTCTGGAAAGCTGGAAGTTGGCTGTGATTGTGTCTCACGCTTCCTGGCACTGCCCTTACTGGAGTCTCAAACCTACTCGATGCAGCAGAGGAGTTAATGTCACCCCTTCACTCATTCAGGGGACTGTTACAGAGCAAAAAAAAGGACAGCTACAAGCTTGCAAACAACAGACTGAGAGGCAGAAGAGGATAAATACCCTCTCACTTGCTACCAAGGCTTTTATTTAATCCCCAAACTATTACTAAGTGATTATCTTTTGCAGATTTTAGGAGGCTATTCACTTGCAGTGGGATACAGACTATCCTATAATGATAAAACCCTCACCGTCTAATCTGGCAGCTAAAAAGTGTGGCACATACTTTGAGTTGCATTTCTTTTAATACTTTATAGGTTTGGGGTTTCTTTTATATATATATATATATATATAACACATTTATTGCTGTAAATATGCAGGATATTCATATAACCCCAAAATATAAACCTCTTTCTAACTCGTAGGTGACTGCATTCACTTGGGACTGTATATGCTCAAAATTATGTGTTTGAGAAATGAAGGGTATCTGGTTTCACCGTAAAGACATTCCTTCTCTCAATTTGACCCAGGCAGTACTTGATTTATGGTCTTCGTTTAAGGCAGACTAAAGAGATGAGTAAGGTTATGGTGATGTTTTGTGGTACAGTGCAAGTCAAACTACCAAGCTTTGCTATGGTATTGAGTCTTCGTAGGTTGAAAAAAAACAATGCGAGTATCCTAGCTGAAGGAGAGGGTGTGTAGCATCATGGAGTGACAGCAAAGGAGACAGAAACTTCGAGAAGTAAGAAAAGTTGGGGATGGAGCACAAGGTAAGAAATGTAAAATGGCAAGTCAAGCGTTGCTGCCCCAAAGCAGGCTTAACCAACACGGCTACAGTGACTGTGTCTGACACGGTAATTTCATTTCCATATTTTTTGGTTTGCTGTGTTACTGATTCTTTTTTTTTTCACTTCCAATTTAATGCTGAAGTGACTCCCTGCGAAGTCTGAACCACCATAGCTGTGCAAGGGAGCCTGCAGGAAGACAGCGACCAGTCACCAGCAGCAGAAAAATGAAGGACTTGGGGAGTGAACATGATGAATACAAAAGGCAGGTGAAGCCAGCTTGACAGGCACAGGCAGTATTGCAGAGCAGAGAGAAGACCTAGTGCCAGGGTTTTAGATGCTGGATTTTTTGTTGGGAATGACAGGGTAGGAAAGGTTCGACTGTTACTGCAAATGGGAGGTGGGTCAGGGCACACAAATTGCAACAGGTTGGAAAAGCATACTTTTTACCGTAGTATAAAGGAGAAAAATGATAGGAGGATTGCTGGATGAGGAGAACAGGGAAAGGAGCCAGATGTAGTTCAAGCTAACACATAGGCTGCAATTAGTGCAGCTGAAGCACAGAGAGACATATTCACTACGGAACAACGTCATCCTAAACCTTTGAATCTGTTACAGGTTCATTGATTGGAGCATGTATCTGGCAAGGACAGGCTGCCAAAACTGTCTGCTGTGATTAAGGAAAGAAACCCCAACCATACAAAGGAAAGCATCTGAGAACAGAAGAAACATTCTTGGTTGTGTTTCTCATAATGTTTCCTTTGCTATAAAAAATGTCCCAAGATCACTTGGCATGTTTTGTGCAAAAAAATTTGATCATAAAACCCCACACCAGTCTATTCACTCTTTTAAAATCAGCTCTGATGTATTAATCCATGCATTTCAAATCAAATCAAATCAAATTTGTTTTCCAGCCAATTGTCTAAGTACCCTAGCTTGCACGCTGATCATATCATTTACTCTTCTGCCTCATTTACTCACTGCCTTCCTCTTTCTGAACAATAAATACTGAAAGTGTACAGAAAGGCTATGCCTCGCCCGTACTCATCCTGAGCTATTCCGTGTTGTGTTGTTCCTACAGGAAACAGCAAATACAAAGCATACTTTGCACAACTCTTTATGAGCTGTTTAAATAGCGGATTTCCTCATTGCTGTAAGTTTGTAATTTCTCAGGGTCTTAGCCTGTTTCTTTGGGGCTTTTTTGAAACCGGGGTAAGACATTTCAGAGTGCTGAGTTTGCAAATGGTAAATGATCTTGCTTGGTTTGCAGTCAGCTAATCAGAAAACACATAGTGAATTGTGTGTTGAAGCTGCTAGGAAAACTTGTTTTGTGGTGGGGGTTAAAATACCAGGAAATTGTGATCTTCCATTATTTCCACACTGGAGTTCAAAATCAGTTCTGGCATAGAATTACAGCAGATATGACAGAGGCCAAAACAATTACGTTTCCCCCCAAATACCTATAGACCAACACACGGTTTCCACAGCACTTCCATGACTTTGCACTTGTTTTAATTATCTGATTCATAATTCTGTGGCTTCTCATTCCTCAGCACTGAACTAAGATTAGTCAACCTTTTTTTTCCAGTGAGTCACCAGAGCAGAGCAGAAAATACTTGTCCTCTTTTCCTCATTATTCTAGTTTAAAACTCCTCTTCAAACTCCACATAACTCTGGGTAACTACACCAGAATGATGTCTGCTGCTCTGCAGTTACCCATTGCAGCGACCGCAACATGGGGATTTTGATATGAAGTCAGCTTCTTCCACACAGTTGTGGCCAGAGTGCTACAGAGCAGGATTTTGGCTTGTTTATCAATTACGAGGCTGAACAGAGTCCTGGCTCAAGTGCTGCCTTTTCCCAGTGGTTCCCACGCAGGACATGTGCTACCCTGTGGGACACTGCTGTTTTCTCAATCAGCAGACAGGCTCTGACAGTGAATCAGCCACTGTCCAGCAGCCTTTTCTGGTTTCAGCAGGTTTTCTCTGAGCTAGGCAAGGGAATCTCACAGACTCTAGTCGTGACTGTGCTCTTCTATGACCCAGGATATATATATATATACATATATATATATATGTATGTATGATGGTCCTATTCAATCTTGCTCTTAAAGATAGGTAAGTGCTGCCAAAAGGAAATCAGACACACCAAACAGCATCTTCCACATTTACCCACAGGTGATAAATGGGTTTGTTTGGGGTTTTTCTACCCTGGACACTCATTTTTTCCAGCTCCTACTTCCTCTGTCAAACTGGTTGCTCTGATGCTCTAATCTGTTTAGCAGAGCTGATAGAGCAGAGGTGATGCAACATACCTTTGCACTCTGGACTTATTTTCCTGGAAGCAAATGAGGGATACTGGACTGCACCACAGGCATACTGGTGGGGATCAGAAGGGACAGCATGTGACCAGGAAGGGGGTGATGGTTGGGTGGCAGTTTAATGAGGGCAACTGCGTCAGGTTGGACAACTGCCACGGTCTTCCTCACTTAAGGGCTTAATGACAGAAGAGATGGGAATGTGCACATGTCTGAAGTGACTTGTGCAGTTGGACGACTCAATCCTTAAGAATCAGTCGATGATGACTTCTTTGTGCTTGTTTTTAATCTCAGGAAGGACACCAGCCCCTCAACCATACAAGTGGTGCAATAAATAATAGCAATATAGCTGGGCACAAGTGTTTTGTGAGGGATTGCTGTTGCCAGTGGTAGGGAGGTGGTGGAAAGACAGGTACTGTTGATTATTCAGAAAGCCCTGCTCTCTCATGGCCTAGCTCATGACACATGCTATTGCCAGTAAAATCCCAGGTGAGCAGCTCACTCATCCACCTGCCCTGGGAGAGAAACAGGTGGGTTGCATGTGACTTAGAGGAAGAAGAACCACAGAGCTTACAACAGAGGTTGTGAACGGACTTTTTTCTTTTGTTTGTCCCATTTTCACTTGCTGAACTGTGCCCTCACTAGGGCACAGTTTTATAACTAGATTTATATTAGTAAAATTATTTTTTTCTTTCTCTCAACAAACCCATACTAAAAGTAGCACCTTGTCAGACAACTTACACGGTGCTGCTTCTCGGGTGTTGTCATTCTCACTGCTTCCAAAAGTTTGTCAGTGCCCTGAGCCAGAAGCCACTGTTTGCTCAGACCTCTGAGCCAGGACACGCTCACTGACTGCAGCAACTCAGACTGAAATTGCATTATCGTACATGTTATACAATTGTATGTGTTGCAAAGCAGCGAGGAAATGCCCTGGGAGTCAAAATGAAGGTCATCACAATATACAGACTTTTGTCCTTTGGAGGAATTCTTGGTCATAACTTGATTAGATAATCTAGGCTGCTAATACTTTCTGATGGGGCAGATTTTCTACCTACTTTTTTAATAAGGCCATCAAAACTTGTTCTGGATTGATGATAGGTGCGAGGACAAATCAGTTGGAGAACACATCAAGACTTTCTTTCAGCTCATAAAAGATCCGTGTTTCATTTGCTCACAGTACACTTTTCATCTCAGTACAACTGATAGGAATGCTGTAGTCTATCATGAGGACGTGGTTGCTAGCTTTACTGCAAGCTCATTTACTTACTAATTTTTTTGTGTGTGTCAAGTTCCACATAGGTAGGAATAGTTCTCCCCTTCCAAGGCTTCTGATGGGACCAGTGGGCATGAGCCTCCACTAGAAGAGCATCCCCTCTCCTAACAGCAGTGGCATGTAGCTTTAAGTGGTGATGTCACCAGTAGAAGTAACAGCTAGCAAAAGTGGACAGGAAGGTGGAGATTTAAAACTTCCCCAGTGAAGTATGGAAGGACTTTGCCTGGGGTCGATGGAACTGTGCTGCTGCACAGGGCACTTCCCCGGAAAATCCTGTTCTGCTCCAAGCTGCCCAAGTCCAGGCTCCCAAGCACCCTTCTAGGGTGGCTTAGACACTGCACAATTACAATCCAGTGGTTAAAGCAGCATAGCTGTTATGTGCTCACTCATACCCTGCTTGCCATGTCTTGTAACAAGATTTAATTTGTTGGAAATATGTTGGAGAGAAAGTACAAACAACAGAAAAAAGGCACGTTCTATAGTTCTATGATGTAGACATTAACATCTCTGGTTTGGCAAGACAATTTGAATATAAACTGGATTAAAAATCTCTCAAAGCTGGGGGAAAAAAAAGGTTGGTTTCAGAAAGAGAAAAAAAGGTTTTTGAAGTACACTGTACAGTTGTTGCTGTATGTCTCCACACAAAAAGAACCACATTTTTTCCACCAAATGTAAAAACATAAATGGAATTTCTAGTGTGAGCTTAAAGAGCTTATTATAAACATTAAAACAGACCTGGGAGTAGCTGGCTATGCTTCATACAGTAGGGCAGGCTGATTCTTGAAGAATAAGTGAATGTGAAAAGAAAACCAGCAAGCAGAGAAAGTAAGAGAGGAGGGTGTTGCTGCCTGAAGACTAATTACACTCCTTAAAATAAGGAGGAAAAAAATTCCAATAGAGTGCATTTTATATGTATCACATATAACTTTGATTTTACATGAGAAAAATCAATTTTGCACTTAGTTTGCGGTCAATCTTGTCCCAAGACAGACTTGTTGTGACTGACATGCTTCCAACTTTAACAATAAAGGATATTACAACTTTGAAAAAAAAAACCTGATTTCCATAGGTTGGAAATAGTAACACAGGTCTGACCACACTAGGTAACTCTGTCTGCTTCCTAAGGGAAAGAAAAGAAAGTAAATTTAAAGAAAAAAAGAAAGTAAAATTAAAAAATCACAGAACAAAGATATTATTCTTGCAGTCTCCAATTTTGTTTCACTTTGTGTGGAATAAAAATACAGAAAACAGTAGTAAAGTCAGCAAAACTCATAAATTTTATTTCAGGCATTGCTCAACAGGTCTGGTGGATACTGGTCTGTCTTACAGACTCCTCTTCATATATCTGGTAGAAAATTAACTATTTTTGGATTAGTTACTATTAAGAGGATCAACTTTTGTGTGTGGGTTACATCTGTTAGCACAAGAAGGGAAATGGAAGTGGTGGATGGGCTATAAGCTGGAGGGGAGGAGTAACCGAGTAGGGGAGCTCTCCATAGTCAGCTCTGAGGATTTTCTTCAGTCCTAACACTAAACCAACTCTTATACTTTTCATTTGTTGAGTTAGTCTTCAAGCCACACATTGCTGTCATGGGGGGAGCGGCTGTGATGATCAAAGAGTAGTTTCAGAACCGGAGATGTCTGTAGGAACTTGGAAGAGAAGTGGGAAAGATGCGCTCCCACAGGTATCACAAGTGTTTATTTTTTCACATGATTCATCTGTGAGAGAAGGTTCATGGTTCATTGCATACATCATGGAAACAGATGTTAGGACAAGCTGACTTTCTTCCCACCTTGCCCCAGCTCGGGAACGTGACCATGTGTGCGTATTGAATCATTGAATCATAGAATCATA
>VXBZ01007790.1:0-22014 GCA_013399135.1 Heliornis fulica | reverse complement strand
CCCCCCGCACGCTGCCTGCCGCCACGGGTTGAAGGGCATGCTGCCACCTCCAATTACTCATTCACTTCGGCAATTTTGTTCACTTATGTCTGATGATAAGGGGTTAGCCAGCCTGCCTTACATAAGGCACATGCCAAATATTATCTCTCACCCCATACTTTCCTATAGCACATCATCCCTGATGTAATGGAGTAACAGGCTAACTTGGTTCAGTTGCTGAATATAATCAAGTTTCCTTGAAGTTTCTTTGATAAGGTCACTTGTGGCATCAATTTTTAAACCATAAACAGAACTACAGATCTCTGATACTGACAGAGATTTAACGGGAAGAAAGTAGAGAAGGGAGAGGATGAGGTCAGAGTCCAAAATGTTGCACAAACTGTCAAGAGAATAGAGAAAGGGATGGAAAAAGAAGAAAATATAAAAATTAGTTTTCTTGTGAAACTAACTATTTCAGTAGTGTCAGGATTGCTGAGGAGGCCAAGGCATAGGCTGAATCAGGGAGAGCAGGAAAATCTCTCCAGGCCACGCTCTGCTGGTTTCAGCTAATTTTCATCACCACAGCTAGTATGGGGCTGCGGGATTGGTGCTGAAACCAGGATTGATAACGTGGGGATGTGTTTGCTACACAGAGACGCTTTTGTTCTTGCTGAGCAGTGCTGACACAGAGCCAAGGCCTTCTCTGCTTCTCACCCCACCTCACCAGCAGGATGGCTGGGGGTGCCCAAGGAGTTAGGAGGGGACATAGCTGTGACAGCTGACCAAGGGGAGAGTCCATACCATATGATGTCATGTTCAGCACATAGAGCTAGGATAAAAGAAGAAAGAGGGGAGTGTTCCAAGTGATGGCATTTGTTGTCCCAAGTCACTGTTAGGCATGATGGAGCCCTGTGTTCCTGGAGACAGATGAACATCTGCCTGCCCATGGGCAGTAGGGTATGAATTCCATTCTCGCTTTGTTTGCACACACAGCTTTTCTGTTGGTTACCTATGAAACTGTCTTTATCCCAACCTCTTGCTTTCACTCTACTGATTCTGCCCCTTATCCTGCTGGGTGATAATGTGAGTGAGGGGCTACTGGCTACTGGCTGGGGTTAAACCACAACAGATGCTCAGATAGAATCCTGAGCCAGGCAGGCACATTAGAAAGCATAAAGGGCTCTCCAATTTCCCTCAACATTACAATGCTCATCCAATATCCTTCAAGGAGCAATCACCTGAAAAAAAAATAATTAAAGTTTCCTCAAAACTGTGGGGGCCAAATTTGCTTCCACTGCTCTGCCGTTGCAGTCTGAGAAGATCCTGGGTACAGCTGCCTAAGAGGAGGATGCAGTTCCTAACCCTTCGTGTGGGTACTGGATCTTGTACAAACTTTGTACTGTGACATATGAGCCTAGTCCCATCGTGAGTTCCATGATCTGACTAAAACTGATGGATGGAATTGCAATCATTCAAATGAAAGTACTGAGTCACTTGTTTTAGAAAAATTTATTTAAACAAAGTAGTTACATTTCACAGAAATGGTTATAAAATGCATAGCATATTATAAACAATACCATTACTTTACAGATACTAGTTATTATTTGTCCGAAATATTGCTTTTTATCAACAAATCAGCCTGCTTAGTCAATCAGAAAGCTAAAAATCCCCAGGCACTCTGAAAACAAATTTTTTTTAAAAAAGTTATGATAAAACAAAGCAGGTGTTCACCTTTCGTTCACTCTAATGATTGTTTGTATTGCTGCATCATTAATTTGCCAGTTCCTATGATGTGAGCACAAGCTGCACTTGCTCAGCCAACCAAAACACCATGCAACTTTACGGAAAGCTGACTGAAGGTCTTCACACCGATTAACTTAATGGACAGAAACTGTACAAGTGGACAAAAGACCTAGCAGTTTTTTCCAAGTTGTGCAGGTATTTCACACTGCTATTCTGAAGAAAATTGATTGTAAATTGGCAAGTACATACATATTACAAGCTTGACTTCAACAGAAATTGAATGCCCAGCAGAAGTGGACCTTAACCTCAGTGGTGATACAATGCCACAGAAAGTCAAGCCTTTCTGCAGCACCTGAGAACTGAGCACACCTCAAGTATTCAGAAATTCACATAACCATAATCCAGAGGTATCTCTTTTCTAATCTTTGGGATGCCAGGGCACAAAGAAGTGAAAATGAAGAACACAGCACTGATCCATAACTATAGCTGAGACAGATACCAGCTCTTTCACACAACACTTCAGCATTGAGCCATGACTGAAATTCCTCCCATTGACACTTCTGTGACAATCCTCAGAAAGCAAATGCTGAGGTAAAAGGAGCTGCACCAGGTTTGCACTGGTGTAAGCAAGTCTAGCATCAAACAGGCTACAAAATCCAGTAACTCACACACAATAAAGAAAAAAATCCCCTTATTTTTGAAACATATAGCTATGTATAGATCAAAACACATGTTTTCTAAACATACAGATACATGCTCAAGAATAAACCGACTTTCTGCATTATGACATGAGCTCTACAGTAGTTTAAGCTTGGCTTGGACTGAAAATGAAGAACCTTGAACTCTGGCCAGCAGGGTTCCTTTGGAACTGTGTGAAAAGAGAAGAATGAGGTCTGGAGCAGTCCAAGAACATCAATGTTTTATTCACTGTCTTCAAGTAGTTTTTGTAAGTTGTTCTGTATCTTAGAAAAAGAGAGAAAAAGTAATTGGGAGATGGGAAGTGTTGCATTGCATTTAATAACATAAACTGAAGATATACTCTTTAATGTATTTTCTGTGTGCATGTTAATTTTGTTACAAGTATTCTTAGCCAGAGAATTCAACTTAAATGCTTCCTGCACAAGAGCCAAAGGAAACATCTGGATACAATCAGTCAGCAGCACACCTAGCTTTCATAGTGCAAGTATCTCCTGCAATTTCCTCCTATAGATTCTCTCTTCATTTGATATGAGTAAGTAACAGAAAAAAAAATAAAAATAGAGCTACATGTTACAAAAACCCCTGATTATTTTGAACTGCTCCAAAACCCAATAAAGGCCTCAAATTTCAGAGTCATAGCTCATAGGTTTAAGTGGATAATTCAAACAGTTTTGCAACAGCTTCAGCTACACAGCCAGCTATGACATGTATGCAGCAAAATAAGGTCTTCTAACCATTAGCAGACGTGCCCCATTTCCCAGATTTAGCATACCAATTGTGGGTTATCTTCCCTCAGTTACACTGAAGGCAATGCCACACCATCACACTCTCACAGGTGATTTGTGCAGACCTATTTTACGCAGCCTATTTATCCACTTTCTATTTCCTTGTCCTTAAAAACTGGGGTGGCGGGCATGGGGGGAATACAGAGCATCTTGTGCCCTGGCACACACGTCCCCTGCGTCTTAATAATGAGCAGTCACCAGCTACAGAAGGGTTTAGTCACAGATACTTTCAGAGTTTGAGAAGCCTGCTCAGTGGTACCACTTCTTAACCCTACCTCATGGTTTCTAGCCCTGATGCACACATTTTCAAGAAGAGCATTTTGGGGAAAGGAAAACACTAAGCACCAGCTGATTTTTTTACCAGTGCATACTCAGGAATTTCCTTTTAACAAGCTACAAGGGAATGCGTTACATTAGGCAGTATTTTCCCTCCCCCAGTTCAACAGTCTGTGCTCTGATAGAACATGGTATGTTTTTTTAACAACCTACTGAATACACTTAAATGCCAAAGCAAAGTTCTGGTAAGCCACGGCAATTCCTTGGCTACAAGTATGAGGTAGAGGCTTGTAAAAATCAAAAGGTCACACTGAAAAAGTATTTGTAACATTCTCCTGCCATGACTGTTTTTTTAACTGGAGAGTAATTTTTAGTTTTTAACCTAGATAATTTCTGTGCTCTACTTTATGATGCTGCGGTCATACAGGAGGTAAGGAGAGAAAGGACAGTCACACTGGAACTCTTATGGTACATCTGCTGCTGAAGCCCCTGCAGCCGAATACAAGCCCTTTTCACTAAGGCATGTTAAACAGTTAAGCAACGACAGTGACTTTGCTCAGAGAACATAAAGCTATTAGATTTTCAGTTTTGCAGTCCAGCCATGCAGCCAGTAACCAAAAAAAGGACATGACCTAAGACGCTAATTCAGGACAGAGGGGTCACTTCTATGGGAATAGCAGAATGATCCAACCACCTGTCTGCCTTTTACTGTGTCTCCAAGCAGAGGCTATACAAGGGAGTGGGAAAGTGCCTATCTCTGGTACAAAGGGCTAGCTGGCTTCCAGCGAGGTCTCCCATGAACCATCTTGCCAGCTTGTCCCAGACAGCTGGAAAGCAGTAATCTCTTAAATGACCTAATTTGGCTAAAGACTGTAACTGGTAATCATCTGGTAAGCATTTTCTCTTTGCATTCATACTGTTATTATCCAGAGCATGCAGAGTGGTTATGCTAGTGTTATTAGTTCCATGGCCAAGGAGGGGTGGAGAAACCTCTTTTTGGCAGTCTAAAACCTATGGAACACAGATAAAGTGATATATAATTCTAGCTTTATGCAATTTGATAAACTTTGGTTTGGGGAAAAAAAGGTGGTGAAAAACCTTGGCTTGCACAGTATTTAGAAACAGGGGCAAAAATATCCTGTGTGACTTAAGCACATAGGAATTAAATTAACTTTTTTTGCCACTTCACTAATTCTTTCATACATAGCCACTGTATGTGTTACCAACCCATAACATCTCATACATTTGTATTGGGTGCAGTTGTCAAGGTTTGGGGTGCAGGGTCAGAGCAGAGGCCTGCAGGGGCTGCTGCTGGTTGTGGGAAGAGGCCAGTGCTGCCCCATGCTATGAACATGGTTGTTCCAGCAGCCTCCAGTGGACCCACTGCAGCATGCAGCTCAGCCCCTCAGCCAAGTTGATAATGGAGCCTCTGGGAAAGTGTATTTAAGAAAGGGGAAAAACACAAAACAAAGGATGAGAATAAGATGGTGCAAAACAGCAGAAGCACCACCAAATTCTGAGAAGAAGGAGGTGCTCCACAGCAGACAAGATGTCCATGCTGCAGCTCATAGAGAACCCACACCACAGTAGGCACTTGTTCCCTGAAGAATTGAAGCCCATGCTGCAACAGCGGTAAAATGGGAGAAGAGAGGATGAGTACAGAGAAAATTCCTAGGTACTGACTGTAATTCCCCCAGCGCCACTTGGGAGGTAGGGAGAGGCTAATCTATTTTAACTGGTACTATGTTAAATTGGTTATCCCCGTGATGAGTCTGTTTTGCCTGGGATGGTAACTGGTAAGCAATTTCACTGCCTTTATCTTGACCTGAAAGCTTTTTCATCCTCTTTTCTCTCCCTGCCCTGCTAGGCAGTGGGAGTGAGAGAGTGGCTGGATGGACATCTGACATCTGGCCAAGATACACTCAACACAACACCTAAAGTGGAAATAAGTCAGAACGTGCATTTGGTTTTGCAACTGAAGAATGGTAAAAAGTAAAGATCAGGTACAGGGAATGACACAACTGGTGCAGCAACATTTGTGTTACTGAAGTGAAACAGGTAGACTCCAGCCACATCATATGAAGAGGCTGACTACATAAGTAAGCCAGCATTGATTTTTTTTTTTTTGTTTTTGTTTTTTTTTTAAATTAAAAACCCCACAAAACTCAAACCAAAGCACCAGACAGAAAATTTCATCCAATAGCACTAAAGGTTAAGTTCAGATTCCTTTGCCTTGATGGACAAATAAAATAAAACCGAGATCACCCTATAAACATTACTATTGCTGGTTGTGAGCCTTAGCTCATGGCAAATCATTTACATATACTGATGCTTGTGCATGGGATAATTTCAGTCCAAAACACAGTTCTTTGTCTAGGAAAATATACCAGCTTCTGGTATCAAATCTACGAGTAACTTCACACTTTTCAGAATAACAGACTATAGAAATACACTAAGGACCTGATAAGCGTATCAGCATTTGCACTCTGTCATAGGAAGTTACCTGTTCCAATTTTATAAGATTAGCTGTTAATTCATCACAAAGGGCATCAGCATTTATTTGCAGGTGGGATCCCAAGCCTTGGTGCACTGGATGTCTGTCAAACAGAATGAAGAAGTAAGTGTGACAGATGTGAAAAAGAGGAAAATAGAACTGAGAGATACATGTAGATGGGAATACAGATTGCAAACTGTAGTTGTTGAGAGAAACAAAAGCCTCAGACATTTCTGCACTCTTGGCTACATCCTTTATATGGACTCATTCTCTAAAAGTTTGGATAGAAAAC
The DNA here is from genome assembly GCA_013399135.1 of Heliornis fulica. Classification (NCBI taxonomy): domain Eukaryota; kingdom Metazoa; phylum Chordata; class Aves; order Gruiformes; family Heliornithidae; genus Heliornis; species Heliornis fulica. Next base: position 15,746 of record VXBZ01007790.1, on the reverse strand, counting down.
TTTACAGCCATTTCCACCATAAGTAAGCTGAAAAGTTGCGTTAAGTTGCACATCCCATCATTTGGAGGAAATAAAAAAGCCCATCCTTTTGGCAGTGTAGAAGAGCACATTAGATCATCCTGTCCCTTGTACTGTTTGGGATCAGAGTAACAGAAAACAGGATTTTCTTGTATAAGACTGCTTCAGAAGAGGGACACAGCATTCTGCTAATACAAACATATCAAAAAAGTAAAAACGTCAAAAGCCATTTTCCAAGAGTTTGGTTTACCCCTCTCCTTGCATTATTGGTAAAATATAAATGCAAGTCTCTTTAAAATAATGAGCCATTTCCTTCCTGTTTTGTTTTGGTTGGTTGGTTGTGGTGGTTTTTTTAATGAAGAACTTCGCATATCAGTGTTGGTTAGTGATAGAACAAGGGGAAATGGTTCCGAGCTGGAACATAGGAAGTTCTATCTTAGTATCAGGAGGAACTTTTTCACTCTGAGAGTGACAGAGCACTGAAACAGGCTGCCCAGAGAGCTTGTGGAGTCTCCTTCTCTGGAAACATTCAAGACCAATCTGGACGCGTTCATGTGTGATCTAATCCAGGTGATCCTGCTTGGGCAGGGGATGTTCTGTGATTCTGTGATCTTCTGACACACTTTTTCAAGTTCACTGAAGACAGCTGAGGGCAGTTGGATTGTATGCAGCACAGTTCAGTATGACCACAGGTGGATTGTCAGGGTCACCTGCTTGTCATGGATCAGTCATCAAAGAAAGCAGAATTAATAAGCACCCTACTCGATAACTTGCTAGTGGTTTAAAACACTTTGCAGACAATTACACTGAGCCTGGGTACAGCTCTTGCTTGATTTTTATTTTTTCACCTCTGATGGTGGTCCTTCTCCAGCTGTCAGCATTCCCACTCACACTGCAAGTGGCTGCAGGTTTTCCACTGAAACTTACTTACAAATGACTTCTGAAGTTAAGTTTTTCAGAGCAGCTGAGAAAAAACAATCACTTAGAAGTGGAGAAAACTTAATGGAAAAATTAATGCTGATCAACCTCATTAGTACTGTCAGTAGTATCCAGTTAATGGACTTCTTTCCTAAGAGAGAAGGAGGCCGATACAACTTAACAGTGACATAGTGTGGTGGTGTGTGCCCTTGCACTGCCTCTCTATTTGACATTTGTATATTTCTTATCCATGAAACATGTAAATTAAAAAAATAAAAATGCAGGGGCAGATGACATCCATGACTTCAGCTACAGAATGAAACAATCTATGGAATCGTGGTCCCTTCTCTCTTAAGATATCCAAAGAACCTTCCCCTGATGTGTTTTGGTTTTATTTTGGTTTTCTTCATTTGTTTGATTTTTGAGGATTTTACTCACAGCTATGTGAACCATTCTCAAGGCAGTAGTACACCATGATCTATCACATTTGTACTAAAACTTTTAAACAGAAAGCTGTGACACGATGTTAGTACAGATACAAGAATTACAGGACACAAATTACCACAAGAGCACTACAGTACCACACTGATTTCTGAAGAAAGTAGGTGAGAATGACAAATAACAGAGAAGATTTTACTGCCCACCCTCTGCCAAATTTCAGAATACATCTTACTCCTTAATATGTGAATCAAAGGATGTGATGGAAATAAGGCGTTCCTCCAGGACACTGATTTTATATCTCATGTAGAAAGTAGAAAATATTAATATACAAACACTGTAAAAGAGGAAAAAAGGGACATCAGTATGGGACATCAGTTATTGGAAACTTGAAGAGTAGCTGACAAATTTAATGTTAAAAGCCATTTGAACTGTTACTTGTTCATGTTGAATAACAAAGGAATAATTCTAAAAAACATCAAACTCCAGTATGGCTTTACTGAGTGACATGTAAAATCAACTTCTAAGTAGTTAATCTTTTAACATTTCCTAAACCAAAGGACACCTTACTTTTAAAAAGCTGGTTAAATAAGCTTGCCCCAGCACTTCTACTTCTGAAAAGTGTGAAGGCTACCATTCCCAATAATTTCCTTTTTGCAAGCTACCCTTATATTACTCTATCTAAACATAACAAAATATTAGCATTTGGACAATCTTAGTATTGATTGCTAACTTACAGAACTGCGTAAAATACAAGTAAATGGTTGAGAGATAATAGCTTCTGGGACTTCACTTTGTGGAGGAATCTGACGGCTTCAGAATGGACTGCAATAAGAAGAACCATTTACTAAAAGAATGTTATGGTACACAAATGGTGTGTTTTGAAGCATGCAACAGATCATATATACAGAGGGATAAGCAAGAAACAGATCTTACAAATTATGTGAACTATGCAAACTTATTTCAACTTACTCCAGGTGAGGATGTGCCCTTGACTCCTTACCATTTCGAGAACTGTTTCGGGTTTTTCCATCAGGTCCACGCTTACTGTGTGCATCTGAACGGACTGGCTTTGCTTCTGTCTTGGAAACTTTCAAGTGTGTCTCTGTCTCAACAACATGATAACCTGTCAAAAGTAAGATTCTTAGTAAAAATGAAATAAGAAGTCAAAGGTATCTTAAAGTTAGTCAAGGAGCAGAGGAAGAGGAGGATTTTAAAAGGTGCATTTCTGTCCTTGGCTAGAAAGTACCACGTGGTTTAGTAGCCTTAAAACAGTTTGCACAATCATTCCACAGAATCACAAAATGTAAGGAAGCATATGGACTAGAAGAGGATAAAGTGTTCTGCATTTACATTTATGGATCCTTTGAAGAAAGATGGCAACCTGTGCAAACTTAGAAGGTTATCACTGAATTTCCAGTCAGAAGATTATACAGATAGGAAAGTCACCTCTCAGAAGGACAAGACTAATGATCCCAAATGACTTCAATAGCAACATCAAATAGAGATACTGCACTGTTACTTTAAAATCCAGAGACTATAGCTCCCTTTTCTGCCTCTTCTTTAAAAATGCAGGGTGATGTCTTGAAAGAGATGGGATAGAAAAATCTAGTCACACTTTGTTTTGTTCATGCTTTACTAGCACACCCTGGACTTCGCTAATGATGCACAAGAAACATAATCACAAGTGGCAGATGTGTTCCCGACTCCTCAATTCCTTATTCTAGGGTGCTTCTTCAACTGGGTATTGTTTTTTAATTTCTGGAAAAGGAAAATGGAAAGGTTTGAAGTAGCTATTAGCTGTAAGGAATTAAGACAGCAAGTAAAGTAACTATTCAGAAGCATTATGTAGCAAGTGATGACACCACAATTTAGGTACTGCTTCACAAACACCACAAAACAATTAAAAATACACACAAAGCAAATACCAAAGATCAGTGAAAGCAACAGCCCCAAATAATACCATTGAACAAAACACACAAAGGAAAAAAAGAAGAGTTAATTAAAAATAACATGGCACAAACCTGCTAAAAATTATGTAATTTAAAAGTAATGGTAAATGTTTCTTATTCTACAAGTTCTTTTACAATTGAGACCGATCCTGGAGTTGTAACAGCATTAACACAAAATTAATACATAATAATTGTGCAGCAGAATAATGCCCTCGGTTTTGGTAATAACATTCAAGTGTTACATAAAACAAGTTCAGCTGTATTTATGAACTTGTATGAAGTGAGTTTCTACACGATTCTTGCTAATTAGGTGATGAATCTGAGGCATATAAGACTACAAACAGTAGTGTTAAGTAAGAACAACTCTGGAAAGTATCCTCAAGCATCTCAGTAACTGCAAGACTAAAATGAGGATTTATAAAGCAAACCCACAAAAATGTGTCCAAACCAACTTTTTTTTTTTTTACAACCAAAAGCTATCATGGTATGAGATGTTTATTTGTATAGATTAGAAGTTAACACTGTGACTTGAATTACTTTAGAAGTAAACTACTTAGTTTTGTGTGTTTATTTTCCTTTTATTTATCTTTTTTAAAAAGGAGGAACATTTCCCACATTGTACATCTGCTAGCATAACTCATCACTAATGTGGGGAGCTTATAGCACATGGATAAATAACTGGAGGCAGTAACGAAATAACAGATCCACAGCTAACCAAGACATTGCCCGAGTCTGAATTGCAAAAAGATGTTATAACAGAAATGCAGCTATCGTGCCTTGGAGAAAAACCTTAAGAAAACATGTTATTCTCCAGGACTGTGGACAACGCAGATTCCACATCAGAAGGAGATTACAGAAGCAAAACTTAGAGCTAAATAATTCTGATTTTCTTGGGGCCCTGTGATCCCACTCACCCTGGAAGCATTCCAACTCTGGGGTCTGTGAGCTTGTGCTGCTGGACTCTTCCATCTCTTGTCTCCGCTGCTGCACTATTCCATCCAGATCAGAATAGTCTTCATTGAAATCCTGATGGGGAGAAAGTCACAAGCTCAGCCCTGTCTAAATATAAATAACCTTATTTCCTCTGACCTCTTCCTAGAAAACGAACCAACAATTACATATTTAATATTTTTTGACCAGGAACAATCTCTGATGTGTAGATCCAGTTAGTAAAATAAGCCTTGTATGATCACTAGAATTCAAGTCTTATTCCCTGCCTTCCTTTAAGTGAATAGATTAACTGTGTGCAAAAGAAGGACTGTTAAGTTAAACTAAAAAGTCTGGGTCAGGCATTGCTAGAATTTGACTCTGCTCATCACATGTGGCTACACAGCTCTGTACTGGTTCACAGAGGAAGGACTGCAATTATAAACACTTCAAAAACTGTTCATGGCAGAGGAAGAAACAACTTTGATTCAGTATAGAGAACAGTGAAACCTGATCACTAAAGAAACACATGTATATCATTCAGACTTCGGAATATATCCAAAGTATACACATGTATATATACTGCATGTGATCATCCATAGGAACACCTATGCCAATCACTCCCACTGCTTCTTAGTGCTAAAAAAGACTTATGTTTTAGAAACAGATGTCCTGATATCCTTCAGTTTCTTCAGGCATTGGAAGTAGTAATTGCAATGAAAGGTAGCATGTGACAAATGAACAAACCTCTAAGCCATTTACTAAGGGCAGAGTTGTAGGACGATCAGCCCTGAAGCTGTTTTCTGCAGAAGAAGGATTTGGACTGTTGCCCACACTTGTATCCTGAAAAAAAGCAGCAGTGTTAACAAAGAACAAACTCAGAAACTACCTACCATTTAAAAGCAGGAAAGCAGTAACAATGAACACAAAGCTACATAAACCTTACCTCTCATGAATGCTTACCTCAAGATGTCTACAGATAGATTTTAATAGTTTGTAGGTGGTATCTCTGGAGAGCAAGGAGACAAACATGTACTGAAAAACAAAAAGTTGCAAAATTGTTTCAGAAAAGACCTAGATTACAAACTTCCTTTTGTCTAAATAAAACTGACAGGTGGTTTTGCTGATCATGTAACTGTTTCCAACTTTGATTATTTAACTTTCATGTAGCAGGAAAAACCTCCACTCCTACTAAGCCTATGACCTGAGGTTAATCACAAGGAACAAGCACATAAAAGTTGCCATGTTCTGCTGCAGGAACTAGAGCGCAGTTCAGATCTGTTCCCTTAGAAAAGACTTTACATACTATGTTTTACCTACCCCTTTCAAAAAAACCCAAACAATACACAATATTCCATATCTTGTTTTTTTAACAGTCTCTTGCATCCAGAAAATATTTATGCAGTGAAAATGCGCTGCTTCTAAAGTGTTGTTAATGAAATTTTACACCAAGTGATGCAATTACTCGTCCTGACTATCACTGTAAGCAACTGTATTTTGTGCATCTAAGGTACTGCTGGTGAGGTAGGTGACCCTAGTACACGAAAGAATACTGTCAGCTGCTACCAAGGCAAGTAACCCTCTGCGCATGCACTTCCTGACCCAGATGTTCCATTTCCCCAGTGCTACTACACAGCAGTCTTACAGAATGGGACATGAAATCACAGAAAACAGGTGCCACCTGTAAATTCAATTTCTTATTTTCTCACTAAGTTATACATAACTATGTTTACTCTAGATCCAAAGAAAATAGGGAGACAGGAGGAAGAAAACCAACCCTTGCGTGTCACAAAAGAGGAGGCAGAAGCTAAAATCTTCACCTAAGAAACCATATCCTCCACAGTCTCAAGTCTAAATGCTCAAATGCGACCAATTCCTGTAGCTGTTTAAATGTCCAGTTGGTACCTTCAGGAATCCCTTATATACTGACAGTAAGTAGGGAGGAGGGGAAGAAAAAAACCCCAAAACAAACAAACAAACAAGCACACAAAAAAAAGCAGACAGAATGCAAGATCTTTGGCTGCCACTAGTACTCACCCTATCTGTGACAGTTGCTATGATCAGAGCATTTGGCACAAGAAGGGCAGTTTTGGTTTTCTTCAAAAGTGTCACCGAGAGCACAGGTATACTGATCTGAAAAACAAGATCAATGTACTGTTAGAGTTCCAGTGTGCACGTATAAGTCTGCAGGTTCTTTCACAAGGAGCCAGCCTACCAATCGTGGAAAGCCAGACTGCTTGCCATGTAAAGATTTTTACACTACATGCCTGATTACTAGTATTTCATGAGAATCCAGTATGATTTCAGATTATTATTCTTATTTCTTAACTACTTTAACTTCCGCTTTTATCTGATGCTAATTGAGGCTTTTGTTTATGCTTCCCTTTCCTGATCCCTTCTGGCTCTTACAAGAATAAGGGCTCAGTTCACTGGAGACCTGCAGAACAAAACAGTCTTAAAGCTAGGGTTCATTGTTCAGAAGCAAAACATTTTGGAACAGATCAGACAAGACAGGTTTGTTGAAGAATGACCATAAAAGCTCACCACTTACAGGTCCTTTAGTCTGCAACAGGTAGCTGAGTAAACAGCTTGTCCTTCAGTAATGTGGAAAGATCCTATACACACTCATGGACTGACTTAAACTGATTCCTGGGTGTGCCATCCAGACTGCCTACATTTACATTGAAAAGTTCTCAATTTCCTTCCTGCTTCATGTTTACATCCGACCCCATTAGCTTAATGTCTGCTAAGTGTCATGGTATTTCTCTTCAGATATTCTGTATGGACTCTTTTTGTAAAGCTCATGTTACGAAGGACCTGGTTTGATTTTTGGCTTAGCAAGTTAAGCAAATATAATAACTCTGTATACATGATTAGGATGCAGCTTCTGTTCAAAAGTCCTTTGGCACACACTGACACAAGTACCTTAAAAATTCGGAGCAAGATTAACAGAGACTGTTAATCACAAAGATTGCTCAACAAGCAATCACATCACTGAACATGCAGTCACATCACATCAGTGCAGAAGCAGAGTGAGAATACTCTGTGCAGTGTTTCATTGAACCTCATTAACTTTTGGTCAGAACTGCAACACAAAGTCAGGAAACGTAAAATCATTTCAAGTAACAAAAAATGTATTTGTGTCATTAGTCTGGGTGAAAGACTGCCAACCACTATGCAAGTATGGCTAGTCAAGTCACCTAAGGGCTTGTCTAAGGGTTAGAAATGCTCTCTTAGTTTTGTTAAAAAAACAAAAATAAAAAGTGCTAACAGAAAATAAAATACAAAAAATGTATAAATTTAACTGTCTTAGTCTCAGGGACAGGTGTAAAAATCTGTAAATCTGGTCTTCACTTGTTCTATTGATTTTTTAACATGCCAACTCTTATTTGTCCTGCTTCAGAACCTGTCTTTTGAAAATGGGTAATTAAACAGGTGCACCACTATGCCTTTCCTTCTTAAGATGGACATTGTATTGATCTACAAAGCTTTTGCAACATTTTCCAAAACAGATATTCTGGGACTGGGGAGAAGGAAGCAGCTAGGGCATGTGTTACAGGAAAAACACAGAATCCTCAGGTAGTCAGAACAGAATCTGCATAACTTAAAAAACCCCAACAAACCCACAACAAAATAAAACAATGAACTAAACCAAATCCAACCTAGAGAACTTTTCAGCAGAAATCCAGCTTCTAGTAATGACAAATAAAGTAGCTTAGATGTTTTCTATTAGTTCAGCTAATCTCAGGGAACGTAAATCAGAGACGTTAATGGCATTCCACTGCATACTATTTTGATGGATAACATTACTGTAATCAAGACTAAAGTGTTAAGTGGGTTTAAGTGCTTGCTAACTACACTGTTGCCCCAGCATTAGATTAAAATGTTAAAATCACTGCAAAGTCCTTTATTTCTAATTGGATTAATAATTAATTCAGGTAACAATTTTTACCTGCAGGTGACCTGGAAAGCGACTAATATGTGTAAGATATTGGACAACTCCGGGAAAGACTACCTGGAAAACCACTGATGTTCTTAAAAATCTGTTCAATCCTGCAGAAGCTGTCTTTTAGTTTTGAATATGCACAGTGTTTAAACTGCAGACACAAGTTTCCTCCTTTGCATAGCTATTACTTCCACTAAAGCTTCCAATAAAAAGAGCCTGCAAGTAGAAGAACTCACACAGAAAAATTTACTGAAATGTGCAGAGCTCCTATTTCTCACAACAAAACACTTTATCACTGAACTCAAATTGGTCTACAAGTGCTAAGCAACAGAGGTTTTGTGTCTTGGAAACTGTCAGTGCATTGGCCAACTGTTCCTCTTGCTGTCAAGTTTCATTTCCTCCTCCTTCTCCCACTACATTATTTTTCATTATATCCCTGATTTTCCTCCTTTTTTCTTTACGGTATTTCCTAAAAAAAATTGTGCCAGCTGTATGTGTTGGACAAAGCGTTAAGTGTATGTTGCAGGGGTAGGGACACATGACTTTCCCTGACATTCACACCATACACATTAACATACTGCCTTTGACTAATAGAATCCATTACCTAGGAATCAACAATAACTCAATTTCCTGGGTCAAGCAATAAATCACAACAACACGTAAGATCAATGTGAACAATGTGTTGTTAATAATTGTAAGCATTCTTTAAACCTATTCTGCTTCCTTTAAAGTCCTTTCAAAGATAGATGGTGTTCCATCAAAATGGCTGACAGCAGAGAAATGGGATACTGTCAGTTCCTAAAGTGGTTTCAGCACCCAATTCACTGACAAAGGGACTAATCAGGAACTCTGTTCAAGAAAGTACTTGAGAAAGAAGCCAAAGAAATATTTGCAGTAAATCAGGCTGTTTCCCAATAAAAGCTCAAACTAAAGCAGAGTTTATGCAAAGAAAACCACTCCAGAAGCTCGAAATCAACAGAACCAGAACAAAAATATTTTTGAAAAGGCTTTATTTTCATCTCTATGCATATTATTTACCACAGAGGTCCCAAGCCTTAGGTGGGCCGTTTCTGTACCAAGAAGGAGTAAATTATGATCTTGTAAATCATTGTTGATGTCCCATTTCTTCCCTACATACTATGCCTACAAGTGAAAACCTAGTAAACTTGGGTTTTTTTCTTCTGTTCTCTGTTTACGCACAACAGGTATGCTAAAAGAATCCATCATAGACCTTTTCCACTCAACTCAGACACCAGTTTTAGTTCTTCCCCATTAAATGTTTGATCCTTCCCTCCAGTGGCCCAACTACAGTTCTTATTTTGTATTATATAATTCTTCCTTTCTCCTGTCTCCTTCTCTTTTCCATATGTACCCCACGAGTGACATTTTTTGTACAGTTTGTGCTACACAGTCTAGGCAATTCTCTTACTGCTGCATGTCAGATCCTTTCGTCTACTTCTTTTCAGATGGGAAGTCCTTAAGAGAGAGACTTGATCTTTAATAAGAATACCGCTACAGTTCTAGAGTGACTTTCAGGCATCACTTCTTAACTGATTGTATTCAATAATACTTAGAAATATTAGCAGTATTCAGCCTTGCATAATAATGTGAACTTCTAGTGATGAACAAATCATTATGGAACAGCATTATTGTCCTGTACGTAAAGAATTTACCAACCTTAGTATCTTTACCAAAAACCTTGGAATGGAAGCAAATCCAGTTTTCAGAAAGAAATAACTTTCCTTGGTACAGAATTTCTTTTTGCAGAGCACAGGTAAAGCCTGAAACAAATAGATACTCTATAACCTTTAAGGTAACCACAACTCAAGCCAACAGTTAGCAGTTTGGCTTTTTTCAAAGCTGTAACACGTTTTGGTTTACACTTCTTGCTAAATATTGTCAAACCTTGCAATATTCAGTAAGGTTTGCTAGTACTGACAAACTCGAAGATTTCACAGGCCTAAGTTCAGTATCTGAAGGACAAAGACTGAAATGCATAATAACATGCAACTGGCTCCCAGAAGCCAAGAATCCTTTCCGAGAGAGTACCACGTAGCTTCCTATAAACTTTCTGACTAGCTTTCAGGTGAATATATTATGTAAATGCAAACAGCTTAATGAAAGCTTTTAGCTACATGTGCAGCAGATGTCTGGACTAGACGACCAACAGAGGTATGACACACAACGTGACACTGGTTTTGCTTCACAGCCATTGAACAGGCCACTTCTCACTCAAGAACCGCTTTCTCTGCATTCCTTTAAAGAAACATGTTATGCATATCTATGTAGAATTCACTTCTTATAGCAAAGACAACAGCAGAACTATTAAAACATTTTAAGTCCTTCTCCTACTAGTGTTGTTAAATATTAAAGCACTGTCAACAGCAAAAACTCAAGCTAGCACTTGTCCCAGTTCAGCTGTACCTTTAGCAAGGAAGCTTCAGTTCCAAGTAAATGTTGCACCAGGTTACCCTGCTAAGATGTGCAAGGCAGGCTACAATTCCCAAAGATGCCAAACACCTGAAGATTTCAGTTTTGCAAGATTACAACAAAAAAAACCATCTACATGCAGATGAAGTCTTGGTAGCTCTAGGGCAGCTGGAGCTTAAGGTTTTTAAAATTTATGTAGTCCTGCTTGTACATCAGCACAGTTGGTGGGTAATAACATTATTCCAGATCTACAGCCAGCAATGACAAGGGGGTTAATACTTACTTTGTTTCAGTGGCTCATCAATGGGAACATCTAGAAACAGCTTATGAAAGTGTGCATTTGCCTTCAGCTAAAAAACAAAAAACCCACACAGAGACACATATCTTATTAGATAGTCTTACAATCAAGTGACCCATTCCCCTTCCTGTCCTCCCAATACCTTCTCATTTTGCCCATTTGTTTTACAGTAAATCCTCGTTTTTGCTATGTGGCTATTAAGTCTGTATTTTGCTTTACCCAGACTCTAACATACTGATGAACGAGGAACCTACATCCTTATACAACCATGAACTATAATATTGCTTAAGAAGGGGACTCTCATGGTAGTTATGTACTTATTCTTACTACACATAAACAAGTTACTCCATCCTCTGACCTACCTGATTTGAGGCACGTTTTTTTCTTTCAATCTTGGAGTCACACTTGATATCCATTGGCAGGAGTGGACTATCTGTGCTGCTCTTTGTCCTGATGATTTAAAAAGTGCATCTCAGATAAGCCTGGCCTCAGTTAATTAGTCTTGGTGAGTTATCAATAGGACATGCTCTTCCATGAAGCATATTAATCCTTTAATGACTACTATCTGATTCATCGAGGATTATGCAGCAATAAAGAGGAACATGTCTTATTCTTAAATTGTGCCAGCCCTCACTGAAGGACTTTAAATTTAAAAAGAATATTCTGTATCACTAGTTGTAATGAAGTAAAAAAATAAAATTAAAGTATTTTTTACAACTTAATGATTTAGACCAGTGCTTCTCAGCTTCACATTTGTTTGTTTCTTGGCAGCACGTGAAATACCGACACTAAGCATATTACGTACTAACTCAAGATAAAGAGAAGTAGCTGAGAGGCAAGGTAGTGTACTGAAAGCTATGAATGTGTACTACAAAGTATGACCTTATTTGGAAAGTGCAACAGAGAACAAACATAACCATCCTCTGACTGTTGTGCCTATGAACTGTGTAGTGCAGTGAAATCTTTAAGATAGCCACCAATCCGAGAGGAGACGAGAGGGAATTGTGACTTACAGTTGTATAGGAAACTGCACCTGTACAGTTTTAGCCATTCGTATTGGAAAAAAGAAAACAAACCAAAATCACAACAACTCTAGAGGAGAACAAGTACAGAGGAAAGTCTGCAGATGGCTGGAAAAGCAAGACTACCTTTATATAGTAAAATTAATGGCATGGACTGTTACAGAAGTGGGATAACGCTGTTTCATAAATCACCAAAAAAAATTCCTGAGAACTATTTAGCACAGCATAAAAGCATATCAACAGGCTATAAAAATAAGTTAACTCTTTTAGAGTCTTTCAGATGCAGACTGAAGAACAGAAGAGACTCTTAAACGAATGATCTGAAGCACGTTATGCTAAAGAGTCAATGGGGAAGATAAAGATGCTACAAAAGTTTCCATTACTACGCTTTATCCTCCACGGTAATTCTTTACTTACCTAAACTCAAGAGGTCAGGTTTTCCAGTAAAATCTGTAAGCGTGCGAGTAAGAGAATCTCCAAGTGTAGTAGAGATATAGTTGGATTTATGAAAAAGATTGTACAGTAGGACTGATTTAGATAGCAGGGGGACTTGCTGCCTGTCCCAGGTGGTCCTTCAAGGAGGAAAACTCTAAAATAAATGTGTACATGTATTTACATGCCTACGTGAAATACAGCTCAAACTGAAATGAACCTTAAAAATTTTTATGCCAACTTCTCACCAGCACACAGTCAATTACGTCGTGTATGAGAAGACTGGAAGGAGAGTTTGGAGAAAAAAAAAAAAAAAATCACATTTCATTGAATCCGTTCTCCTCAAAGTTATTTCAAGAAATTAGGTGATGTTTTTTAAGTATCTGACTTGTGAGAAAAAAACAAAAAAACAGTGTCAGGCTGACTTTTGCACTGCCTGCTCAGCTGACAAAGTAAAAGGGGTGCTAAACTTGTATTCATGCTCTCCAAGTGTGATTTTAGTATTACTTCATTTTCTTCTAGAAGAGTTTCAAATGCATTCCAACTCTCCAACAACAGAGGAATGATTGTTTTTGCAGAGACATTACAAAACCTGATGCATTATACATAGCACAGAGTCCAAAACTGAAACTTTTGTCATAGTTGTACCATGGGCAAGCAATATTCTAGCATGACAGTGTTCTGGAAACAGCCCAGGATGCAAACTGCAGCTCAATTTGCCTGTCAAATTGACTGTGAAAGGTATGTAGCTAGCAGTGGCATCAAACAATGCAATGTAGCTTTTCCTAGCTGGTGGTAAGAAACAGAAGAACCCCTGGAAGATGGCCCTAATTCCTGTTTACTCGCACAATGTGCACGCTGACCCACAACTAGGTTGTCTGAGAAATGCTGCTACTTAGCCAGGCTTCTTTAATGGGGGTAACCATTCTGATTATCCAACTAGAAGAAAACTGACAGCATTTCTGAGATTACCTTGCAACATCAACTTTTTTGCAGTCATCAAAATATTCCATTTCAACGGTAGGGGTCTGCAGCAGCACTGTAGGTGATTTTCCTGCCTTTCTTTTTTCATCTATTCCATATTCTCCATCTGAACTGCAGAGGATAAAACAAAGAAGAGAAAGAAAGTGTATTGCAGGAGTCATACTAATGTCAAATGCCACTGCAGCACGTTGACAATGCAGCACACGATAAAGAACAAAATTATCACATATCTTTTATATTAACGTCCTGAATAGTTTTAATCTACTGACTTAACAGTATTATACATCCGAAGAGTATTCTGGGCTCCATTCCATTTCTGGAATTTTAGCAATGAAGAGAGGAAACTGAAATACTGCCATGGGTATTTCAGTGCTCTCGCTTCTGTTCAAAGAGAATGTCTTGTTCAGGAAAAGTGCATTCCATGCTCAGTATTCAGACCAGATGACTAATGGAAACTCATTTGATTGACAAGTTGGGGAAAAATACATCCTGCATGACAGTACCTAATGCTTAGCTAATTACTTGTGGCCCAATATTGCAAGAGGAAGCCGTGTCGTCTTATTCTCACCTCTTCTGTGAGAGTCCATCTGCAGGATTTTCACAATAAATGGTTGTCTGAAAGTATCAAAATACTGCTCTTATTTCACCAAACCAACACTGCTACCACAGTGCTCTATCTTTTCACAGCCCAGATCGCTGTCTCAGAAATACACGTAAAGGAACTAGAGTTTAAGGGCTAAGAGATGGGCCATCAGAGCCTTTCCGTGTAAATGACCCCATTTACAAAAGCTTTCCATTACAATGTTTAATTTCTGAAATTTTATGGCAACAACATAGCCACTGCCATCATGTGACAGTGTCTTTACAATAAACAATTTCTTTTCTGAGACAAAAGTTTTGCTGACAGAGGTTCCCAGACTAATTTAATCTCGTTTATTTTAGGATGGGCATAAAAAGATTCATTGCTTTCATTACACTTTGGTAAAGAAGATCAGAAGATACAACTCACAATATCTTAATGGAAATCTAATTAGGTTGTATCCTACTTTGCAACTAAACTACAACTCATGTCACACTACAAAAGCCATGGAGTTTTTGCCTTACTGGTGCTGGGACTTATTCTTATGGGGCCTTATGTTTATTTACAGCAACAATTCCCCTATCTAATCTTTCTTCACCCTTAGGACTTCCCACTACAGAGGCACTGAAACAACACTTTCTAGTCACACTTCACATACACTTGAAAAGGTTACAACACTAATTAAGTCAATAAGGAAAACACCTCAATTGTTTCCCCATTGCTTTACTCTTGGATCGGCACTACCTGACCAAAAGGCACCAGCTTTTATTTTTAGCCAATATAAACTACAATTAAATAGGCAATTCAAGAGGTTCGAGCTCAACCCAGTCTTTTAACTGAAAAGCCCAAATAAGCAGTTTTATGATGTTTGAGATTTTAAGCAGAGTGTAAAACTGCTAACCTCCAGTGCTCCCAAGCATACTGGAGCTTGTATTCCAAAAGTTTGCAAATTATGCAAGTTAATCTTGCTATATCAGTCTTGCTGCATCAAGAGAAGCGTGGCCAGCTGGTCGAGGGAGGTGATTCTCCCCCTCTACTCTGCCCTCGTGAGACCTCACCTGGAGTACTGTGTCCAGTTCTGGAACCCCCAACATAAGAAGGACATGGACCAGTTGGAGAGGGTCCAGAGGAGGGCCACAAAGATGATAAAGGGGCCGGAGCACCTTTCCTACGAGGACAGGCTGAGAGAGTTGGGGCTGTTCAGACTGGAGAAGAG
Source organism: Heliornis fulica (assembly GCA_013399135.1). Taxonomy (NCBI): domain Eukaryota; kingdom Metazoa; phylum Chordata; class Aves; order Gruiformes; family Heliornithidae; genus Heliornis; species Heliornis fulica. The sequence continues at coordinate 585 of VXBZ01007790.1, read as the reverse complement.
GAGGCTCCGGGGAGACCTTATAGCGGTCTTCCAGTACCTCAAGGGGGCCTCCAAGAAAGATGGGGAGAGGCTGTTCAGTAGGGCCTGTTTCTATGATTCTATATGTTATTTTTCAGTTCATCAAACTCTTGAGCTTCAAGGGAAGTCAAGGAATACCAGACATGAATGGGATAAGGAGCAGGGTGAGGCAGAAGTGTCAGGCTTAATCACACCTGCGTCTCAAAAGGGCCACACAGCATGGGAACTCCCAAATGAATAAGGATACATGACAAAGTGGCACTTTTAAGATGCAGCTGCTTGAGCCTGTTGCCTGGCTAGTGTCCATCATTGCCTTGTATAGCCTCATGTTCTTCCACAGCAATGCCATCGACTGATCAAAGCAGCCTTCATCACACCCACACCTCTGTACTACAAATTTTCATAAATACCTGCAACACAGATTTTAGTGTTCACTTATACCTGCTAGCATTATTTGTGTTGTTGCTCTTAAATGCTTCAATTAGATACCACTCGTAGCCCTTTTCCTTCACCCATAAATTAATCCCTACTGCACAGTTATATATATGAGCCTGTTCTATCCTGTCT
>VXBZ01007785.1:0-55301 GCA_013399135.1 Heliornis fulica | reverse complement strand
TTTTTTTGCCAGGTTTCTGCGTTATCCACTATCTCTATTAAAGCTATAATAATGTGGCAATTATTAAACTTTCATATACAAACCCAGTTACTGGTGTGAGTTGGTGCTAGTTAAAAGAGAGTAAACCACCCTCCCAAAAACCTCCTCTGAGAACTAATCCTCTATTTCTCATCTTCATAGAATTCCTTTATCTTCCCAAATGGTCAGCTAGAATTTTCCTAAAGTTAGCTTTTACTAGAGTTACCTGTGATTTTCATCAATTTAGGCAAACTTTGGGTTATCGACTTTTACCTTTTCTCTAATACATGCTTATGTGTTTTAAATTTATAGATTTTCTTTTTTTATTAAAAAAACCACATTGCTATAGGATTATCACCTTATGCAACCAATATTGGGAATTTATGAAAAACTGCAGATTTGTATTAGATTATTGGATAGGTTGTCATGACTAACTTAATATCTACCTAAGTGGAAATCTCTCTTGCATTCTGGAGTATAGAAAAGGCCATCTAGCTCAAACTGCAATTGTAACTGATATATGGCCCGCAGTTATTGAAGGATAGTAGCAGAAACCCCAATTAAATCTTTGTGAGAGTATGCATATGCTTATTAGTTCCTTTGATGTCATTGCTAAAATTTTCTAGCCATCATGGAATTCTTATCTTTAGTCAGGTTCTGTATTTCTAAAGCAAAGCATAAGGCAAGCAAAAGATTAAAAATAAACAAATAAAAGAAGACTTAATCAAAAAGGAAATTCCTCCTCCCCATCACAGTCTGAGTGTGTTTTTCCTTTGAAGGTTGCATTTAAAATGGCTCACTGGGATATTACTAAACAATAGAGTAACTGCATCAGATTTTATTTCAAATGCTTTTTTTCAGTCTGTTTGCATTGCATTTTTTCTACCTTTCTTTTTTACTTTTCTCTCCTTAAAATGAAAACATAAAGAGAAAAAATTAGGAATTAGCTGATGAAAGATGTGCAGTGCTTTATAGACACTGCAAAGCTGTAGTAGTAAATGACAGTGGGAGATGATTTTTTCTATAGTTAAAGGTTTAAGTAATTTTTTTCCAGCTCATTATCTTATTTTCAAAGTCTTAAAAATTGGCAGAAGTTGCTGGTCTCTAGGCAAGTTCTTTCAGTCAAAACACAATCAGCATGCTCTATTTTTTATTTCACTGTATTTGTTGTAGAACGGAAAAAAATCAGAGCTGAGACACGACCATGGATTCCTTTTTCAGCTCCTTTCTTGGGAGCTTTTTGATTCTTATTTTCCTGTTTTTCTCCTTCTCCCTTCTACCCTTGGTTTTCTAGATTTTAATCGAATACTTAATGTTTTTTTTTAATGCAATTTATATTTAATAGATTTAGGCTTCAGTTAAATACTTATCAGAGCTCAGTAATTTGGAGAAGTACTGTAGTGGAGCTTCTGATACTGAAGGCTTAGAGAAAGCNTGCCACATCAGCAACTTCCCTCGTTCACTGACCTTGGTTACTGCTGCCTGACTGCCCACACCAAGTATATCTCAGACAAAGCTGCTCAGGCCCCAACAGTTAAATACTATCAGAGCTCAGTGATTTGGAGAAGTGCTGTAGTGGAGTTTCTGATACTGAAGGCTTAGAGAAAGCTCCAGGGCTCTACAGCTCTGAAATGGTGTTGTCACTGAGGAAAATTGCAGCTTGTTTTCCATTAGGAGAAAAATGCCTCCCCAATTTGAATAATTACATGCGCTTTGTCTTAAATCAATTCTGTTTCATGTAAGATAATACTTGGAAAAGGTCAGATCATTACTCTGACTCAATTGCTCTTTTGAATGAGATAATTCTAAAAGGCATTAGGAAGAAGGTTGTTCCAGGGGAGGGAAAGTGGGGACTGAGAAACAATTTGTTCCTTTCTCCGATCTGCTTTGCATCCTCCTCCCTCTCATATTAATAGTGCTTTGTTCCATCCGTGGTAAGCAGTACTTTTTTGATAGACAAGGGGACTGCTACAAAGTTTGTGAAACAAAATGATGGATCACTGACTAAGAAAACTTTGAGTCTAGCTCAGGATAAGATCTTGTGCTACCTCGGTAGATATTTTTTTTTTGCCAGAACTGCAGTCATCGCACTTTGAGTGTGTCACAGACGCACTTTGCGTTGATGCTCGTGTGCCTTGCAGTAAAGTTGAAAAGGTAGCGGCCATTTATTCTGCATTTACCACTGACAGCAAATGCCTGGGCATGACAGGTCACCCTGTCTGACTCTGCAATACTTTGAAACCGTAGTTCTGGCCCAGAGCCCCAGTAAGACGTGATGGAGTGGGAGTCCTGAGTCAGCACTAAAGGTGTCCAAAAGTCACAAATGTTTTGTCAACAAACAAAATGAAAACAAAAAAGAAGCATAAGGGAATATGAGAACTAAATTGAGTGTAAAATAGGAAGCAAAGTGAGGAAAGTCTCTACATGACAATTACGAAGCATTCAGCTCTTGGTTGGCAGTGCTGCTGAAAGAGTAAAGTTGACAGAGCATTTTCATTTTAAGGCCTTATTTTCTGCTGCGTAACTTTGCCTGATGATGTGGACTTTTTTCCATATTGCCTATATGCTTGGGTGAAGCCTTCTGGGACAATTTCAGCAAACATGGCTCAACCATTTCAAAGGAATAAAATTAGGGGAAAACCGCACATTTTGCCAGCATTTCTACAGCCCTTTAATTACAAAGTTCTAACAAACCTATGGGATAAAGCAGAGATGTAACATTTGGGATGGACAAAAATGTGCAATTTTTTACTTTTTTTTTTTTTTAAAAGCTGCCACACATTGGAGAAATTACGTGGCTTTGGAGGACTATTGTTTTACCAGTGTTCTGTAGAGCCTGGTGAACATGTGGCATGTAAGTGCATTAGAATTCATAAGCAGAGATATTTCTATATCAAGAACACTGGATCTGAACATTACCTAGAGAATTACTTTTCTTTATTTCTAAAGTTGTGGTGTGACTGACATGGAAATATAAAACAAGATGTCTAACCCTATAGACAGCTTTGCAGATCTCATTGATGGAACTGTGAAGAGTGGTGCTGTTATTTGTTGACTGTGAAAGAGACTTTCACTCTGCTTTCATATAATTTCTCTCCACCCTTGCAGCAGGCAGCTTGGGTTTTTAAGTGCTTGTGTGGGCGAAATAGATGAGAGTGCTGTCACAGTTCTGTCATGCTAGGTTATATCCTGGGTTAACCTGATGAGTGCAGATGTTGTTTCCTAATTCTGTGCACTAATAAAGTCTTATATAGGTATTTCCCCAACATGGAAATAGTGTCAACCCAGCCATTGATTTAGTGACCCTTTACTAAACTTACAGATGTATTATCTGTGGAGTTGGTTTCCACAATACAATGCCATTCCTTTCTTTCCCAGAGTTAGTTTTAGGTTTGTTACATATATTCATGGGACTCAACAAGTGAGAGCCAATCTAGGAAGACAGCTGTATCTGTCTGTTCTTTGCTTTTGATGTAACAGATGTAATGACCATAAATTTACCTAAACTGTAGTTAAAACTGAAAATGTAGTTTAGAGCACTTTGAGTTTTTACTTTAAATATGCAGTCCTCTTTCCTGGAAAAGAAAGAAAACATATTGAAAGGTATTTAAATGGTTATTCAAACTCCTCAGTCTTTATGTACATAACACTGTCATTGACGAAGCTTGCCTAAGCTGTTCTTGATAGCAGAGATATATAATACTCTTCTGACTGGCGATTATCTCCAATTTTGAAAGAAGCAGCTTGAGTTCCTACAACTGCAATTTAAGTCCAGGTGGGAAATCCCTCCCATTGCTCTTTCTTCCTGTTTGAAACTTATTTCAAAATTGCAATATTTTTACATAATTAAAAATAAAATCTACTTATGAAGACTTTTATTTTGCACTCTATGTGCCCTTTAAGAATATTTATGGGGCTATTCCCCCTTTGGTGCGCATGTAACTGCCATTAACTTTAATGGGGTGTTAGGTGTGCATATGAAGGAATGAATATAGTTACTATGTTTGGAGGAAAATGGACCAGTGCCTTATTCAGCTGAGATTTCATTTGAATTTCAGATGCCATTTTTTTAGGAGCAGGATGGTGCTCAGGGGGCCTGCGTTTCATAAAGTGCCTGGGGCAAAATAAGTACTTAATCTAGCTGGTGCTTCTTCTTATTGTTGATGGTGATGTTCAAAATTGAAGTTGTGCTTTTGCTACTGGTGCAATGAGTATGTCTCACTTTCTGGTAACCGGGGGAAAAAACCTATTTAATTCTTGGCTTTTTTTGTCTGCTAAAGTCATTATAAAATGTAAATTGTAAGCCGAATCTGAATTACAAATATTCTGTCTGGAGTTTTGTGTGAATACTATGCAAATTCTGTTCATCTTTAACAGTTAAAAGCATGGAGAGGATTTTGTAATAAGGCATCTGCTAAAGTTCCCTGATCCTCTTGAACTGAAAAGTTTCCACAGACCAAATCTGCAAAAGTCTTATGAATACATGTATGCATGTATGTATATATGTGTGAATATGTATACATATTGCATACATATATATGTGCATTGCAGTGCTTTAGGATAGCTCTTCTTTTCTTCTAAAATCATCCAATTTTGAGTACTAAACTTAGACATTTGTGAAGGTGAATTTTTTTTCAATATATCATATTATCAGAGAACTGCAGGACACTGAAACTTAGGCTTTCCAAGAGTCTAGCTGAACCCCTGCTGTGAGGTTTTTCTTGTAGTTCCTAATTTTGAGTACTTCATTAATTTTGTAAGTATTTATACAGAGATTCCTTTTGGTGAGGGCACTTTAAATCTACAGATGACAAATTCTGTGATTCATAAATTGTCACTAGAGCAACTATGAAATGTCCGAGAGTGAGTCTGCCCTGCACTCCGGCAGAATGGAGGTAGGCTAGCAGAAATGGAGATCTTCCTCCTCTTCTTTCCCTAGTAACCTGGACTTCATCTGTGTCAGCCAGTATGTGTCTACTTGCTTTGTAACAGCTAATCATTCTGCACCAAGGGTTCAAAGTCAAGTGGACAATGTGTGCTGTTAATAATCTTTCACTTTGTTACTGTTTGCTTGGCTTTGAACTGGAAAAAAAAAAGAATCCAACAGAGCTTGTAGATGTCAATAGTGAAGGCTGATTTAGTTTCAGCATAATAGTAACTTGGAAAGGGCAGCAGGAAACAGATCTGTTCGTCATCTTGCGCTCGCTTGTTCTCAGTGAAACTTGGAGGTTTGCAGTCGCCCTAAGATGGTCACACAACAAATAAGCAGTGATAAACTGTTTGTTTGGTCACCTCAGCACCAAGCAGCCAGAATAGCTACTGTGGCAGTTTAGCTCATAAAAGTTGTGGTAGTGGGAGATTTTATCTGTTTTATCTTGGGTATATTTACTGATGTTTATATGGTCTCCTAATCACAGACTGCTTTGGTGGCTAATGCAGTCAGTCCTTTAGAATAATTTACTCTGCCCCCAAGCCTAGCTCAATGGTATAGCCTTTCTGTGTGAGGTGATGGACCATCATCAGACAGTTCACGTGGATATAAAAGCCTGACTGGTAGCTTTTCCTTTTCTACTTGAATCTCTGTTAATCTTCTAATTATTTCTAAAGAAATTCTGATGTAGACCCTATAGGTGGAAGAATTCCTCATAGGTACCTCACTGATGAAATTACAGTTTAATTTTACAGTCAAATTAAGTTCCATCTTATGTAGGATTTCTATGTGTTTTGACAAAGACAGCTGAGTTTTTCAGAATTTGTTTTCCATCTTAAAAGTGGGAAAAACATAAACATTGATTTAGCAACAATTTCAATACTATCTAGGCCATGTAATGTGTTTTTTACCTCCCTTCCCATCCACGGTTTTCACGTGGTTACAGAAGTGACAGAAAAACATTTACAGTATCTGCAATTCTGCCTTCTGCATAATAATGTTTAGATTTTGCCAAAGGCAATTTTAATAGAAAATCTGAAAAATGGAAAGAAATGCCTAAAAACCTACACTTTGAGAAGTAATATTGCTTCTACAAATCAAGTAATATCTCACACAGAGGTGCAGATAAATCATCAAAACAGGAGAATTTTTCAACGCAAAATTGTTAAAAATAGTAGGAATTTTTTTTTTAATTAAACAAAAAGTCTGTGAGTTATACCAGTGTTTGAGTTACTGATCTTTTTTGTTTAGAAAACATTGTAATGGATGACTGGTGTTTGAATTGCTCTGTTGTTCAGCTTCTTTGCATTCTGACATCTTTTGCAGATCAATTAAAATGCACCAGCATGGAAAAAAAAAAATTAAGATGCCTTTTTATCATTAGTTTAGAATAAAAAGAAATGATTTTAAGGAAAATAAAGATGAAAGAGAATGCTCAGCATGTTTGAACATAGTGAGCATAACTTTTATATATACATGAATTTGTCTGACGCTAGTCCATGAAGTAAAAATAAATGAACAAGTAGGTAATAATAACTTACATAATAGAGAAGGAGGAGCAGACTAATAAGATATGTGCAGAATCTAAGAAATCAGCCAGAGGGACTGTGAATTTGATTTAGAAATTAGGAACTGAAATTTTTAGTCTTAAAAATGAGGGAAATAAGTGGACAAGTTATGGGCATTTCTGAAAGAAAAGTCTTGCTGGGACAGAAATGTTGTCTCTGAAGATGAAATCCCTGATCCTACATAATCAGTCAGTTACATATTTAAATATAAACTTGTCAGTGGTTTTCATAAGGATACAGATACAGTGACTGCAAGCAATCTCTAGGAAAAATAGGAATAAAAATTGGAAGGCTCAGAGATTATCGTATGAGCAATTGATGATGAAGTATGAAGGATCTTTGCGAAGTTCCTTCTGTCATTTTTTTAGAGTACATAACTGATTGAAATATTTGAGTGTTTTATTCTCCTTAAAGAAGACATTTAGAAATAGCAGAGGAATGTGAACGTTTTTAATACTTCAGTAGAAGAGATTGATGTGCTGAATTATCAGAGCTTCCTCCAGAACTCTAAGTAGTTAACAGAATTAATGCTGGAAAAAATAAATACAAAATAATTTACTGATAAAAGCTATAGGTTCAGCTGTAAATATAAGGAATTAACAACATAATTCTTTCTCTTCAAGTCTACTGAAAATCTGTACTTTGAAACACTACGCATAATTCTGCGGTGCCCAGTTACACTGTCACAAGTCACTAATCAAAGTTGATCACTGAGGAGGTCCGTTTTTGAATTAGCAGTTTCTAGGAGACAGAATTTTTCTGGGAGTACAGGAAAATCTTAATTTTGATTTTTATATGATTTTCTACTTTTTTTTTTCCCTAATAGAAGATGCAAGTCTTTGGAAGGGTTTTCAATGCAGATAGGGAGTAACTTAAAGGAAGATCCTGAAATGATGTAATATGCGGATGTGGGAAGAGACAAGGAGAAGAAATGGGAAAGTTGAGACACAGCCTCATGGACAGCTTTAAATCACAGTGAAGAATGACTCTGCACAGTCAAATCAGTGACCTTTGGATGTCAGTACAAACAAGCCCTGTTCAGTTGTAGTGTAGGCTCTGCGAAGGCTGATACTAAATTCTTGATTCTTGTCCTCATATCCTACTTGACATGGACTGTTTCCCTTCACCCTCCATGAAACTGTGATTGCACAGAAAATGCAAGCATAACCTTCTGAGTGCATGTGTTCGTTTTTAGTTTTGATTTTTATCACTAACTGCTTTTTCCCCCTCTATCTCCCACCTATGAAATGTACAATGTGGAAGTACTCACAAACTTGCAACTTCCAGGCAACTGTAGGCACCTTGGTTTCTGTTTTAGGTCTGTGACAGATTACAGGTCCCAGCTTTCTGTAGAGTATTTCCAGAAAATTTTAATTTTATGCAGGCTTGCAAGTTTTGAGATGCAAAGTATACAAAAAAATCAAGTCACTATTGTCATGCAGGTCTATATGAACACAGAAATAGGAGCATGATACAAGGCAGATTACCTGGAGTAAGCATGTGTAACTTTACACTCACTAAAAGAAATTTTACTGAGACCTCTAATTCTTTCATTCACAAATTTCATCTGGATCTGTGCAGTTTGTGGGGTCAGTTCCTAATGACAGAATGTAAACTACATTCTGCCTCAATTTTTTTATGGATGATTGTCAAATTTCTTACAGTGAAACCTCTCAAGGTGTGTTTGTGTTTATCAGACATACACAGCCCATGTATTTGCAAGAAAAAAGAAAGTCAGTGAAACCTTTATCTTAAAGCCAAAGTTGTATAAATCTCTTCTTCCTACAAACAATCCTCTCAACCTAAGGATAAAATATCTGAGGCATGTCAAGTTGGTATTTCTGTATATCCTCTTTATTCTGATTAGATTGAGATAACTGATAGCAAATGCAGGAGATGATTTGGGAAGACTTCACTATCAGAGAAATTGTGATTCCACACAACAATACGCCAAATCACTTACTCCTAGCTATATGTTAACCATACTGCAGGATGCCTGCCTATGCAGTACAGACATTGCTTCTATTGTTCTTGGCTCATAGATTTTTCCATAGAAATTTTACAAAACTATGTGCATTTTTTAAAGGATCATTTTTTCTTCCCAACAGAAAATATAGTAGCTCATTAAAATTTCAAATACTTTTCAAAGTATGTAAATGGTGATATTTTAAGACATTACTTAGAAGTATTAGGCCTCAGGACTTACAGATATGAACTTTTTTTGAACAAAACCCAGCTTGATTCTTTTTTCTCCTTTGAATGAAGTCAATTCAACACAAATTGGTTAAAACTAATGGGTGGTGAGATGTGATAGTAGGAAGAGTATTTCCCTGTCAAAGCAGGATCACATCAGACTGTTCAGGACTGTTTCTATTGGGTATTAAAAACATGAAAAGGTGGAGATTGTACAACCTTGCTTGGCAACCTATTCTTGGGATTTTTCTTTTTTTTTTTTTTTTTAAATATCCAGTATGACTCCTCTTCAGCATTAGGTACTTTGTTCCCATCATGCACTGCTGTGGAGATCCCAGCTCCACTGTCTTGGTATCTAGTCTGTAGTTCTAGAGAGATGGCCATTAGATCTCCCTGAAACTATTTCTTCTGCAGTCTGAATAAGGCCTAGTCCCTCAGACTCTCACTGCAGGGAAAGAGATCCAGCCCCTGATTAGGTTGGTGGCAGTTGACTGCCTTTGCTGCCAGGGCATGCTGCTGCCTCATGCTCAGCTTGCTGTCAGCCAGGCTTTCAGGTTCTCTTTCACAGACCTGCTCTCTATCCAGTCATTTCCAACCTGTACCATTGCCAGGGCCTCTTCCTGTGCAGATGGAGGACCTTCCATTTGTTGTATTTTAGTTTTATGAAATTACTGTTGACCAACTCCTCCAGAGTGTCTAAGCTCCTCTGAATGGCAGTCCTCCCTATTACACATGAAATCCCTGGTTTGGGGTCATCTGCAAGCTTGCTATAAGTGCACTCTACTGCCTCCTCCAGACCACTTGGTAAGGGCTGCAAACAGGACACATCCCAGGAGAGACCCCCTGCAGCCATTCCACTGTGGTTACGTGCTGGCAGCAGAAAATGTCGTGACACAGGTGAGTCAGGTAAGGCAGTGGTTTCTCAGCAGCAGCCATTGTTAAGAATTTCTTCCTGTTTGACTATTCTTATTATTTTGACTATTTTCATTATTATTATAATAATTTTAAAAATATACTCACACTGTTTCCTAAATCCTAATCTGTGAATTTTGTATCTCAGTTTATTAGGTAATAATACTTACTACTGTTGCATCTGCAGTCAAACAGATTTTATCACCCGGCTTTTGCGCAGAAAATTGAGGTATCAACCTGTTATCTCTTTCTGACTGATATCAGCCCTCTGCAGCCAAAAGGTACAGTATAAATACCTGTAAACTTGTAAACAAATAAAGAACAGAATTCTCTAAATTATTTGTATACTTCCTATCTGTATCATTGTGTTCAGAGACACAGTAGGCTTTACAAATCTTAAAAGTTCCTGATACAGACATAGTAAAGATTAATCAGTAAGCAACTGCGCTAAGCATTGGTCTGTTCACCACTCCTGATAGGCAGCTGGAAAGTCCCTGATGACAAAGCAGTTTGATTGGGCAGCTTTTATTTGGCTGGGAAGGAATAGACTTCCACTGCTCCCTGAAATGAGTTGATCCTCAAGGTTTCTGAGTTTGCTGTCAGTTCCCTGTTTTTCCCTGTAATACAGAATGCTTTTCATGTTGGTGTCTTTCCCTTGAATCTTTGAGCTACTACTTATCTTCACCAGAGCAGTCTTACCTCTGCAATTTTATCTTTCTTATCTTGCATGGCTCTACTATACAGGATTTCTCACATCTCTGACAAATTCATCAGAAGGTTGACCTGAGGTCTCACAGCAGGGCTGTATCTGAGCAGGACCCAGCATCACAGGCAGATGACCCTTTGAGCCAGTGTAGCACAGAGAACCTGCCCTTCCCTCCTCCTGCCGTCATGTTTGTTGGTTTGTGTTTTCTTCCATTGTCTTTAAATGGCTCAAAAATAAAAAAAAATCAAAGGTCAGTCTCACTGCTGATTTTCAGAGAGAAGGAAACATTCTTCTTCTTTTCTTCTTCTCTTAGGATGAAGAACAGGCTGAGACATACAGAAACAGCTTTTAATAGTGCTTGTCTGTTGTAACTCACCTTGCCTTTCATTCCAGTGTGGGAGTAGAAGATGTAAAAGGTTTACTCTTGGGCCATGTCAAGTAAAAAAAATGACAATACTTCAAGCTAATGTTCAGATTCAAGTTAATTTGGCATGAACGAGCCAGTTCTTTATTGGTAGCATGATGACTTGGCTTAAACCAACTGGATTACATAGAGCATATTGAACCTGAACTGAACCCCACTTTTTACTTGCTTGTTATCATATCTAAGTGCAAAGTCTTTAATGGTAAGAAAATGGATTTCAGGAATGGATGTACCAGTAATGAGAAAGATGTAGGAGAAAAGTAGTTGCTAATATTAGGAACAAATACAGAAGAAAAACTGAATTACTCCATAAGAGAAGATGAAGTTGATAGAGTTGATAGAAAAATCAGTTTCATGCAATAAATTAGAGTGAGAAAGAGAAGAGTGGCTGAATGTAGGGTAACAAACTCAGTGTGTAGGAGTATTTTATAATTACACAGCACCTAGATTTTTAATATGAAAGTATAGGGTTGACGGATAAAAGAAGACACATCTCTTGCTAGCATAACTCCTGCAGCCCCCCAAATATTATTGACTACTAACAGGAACAACAGTCTGATGTCCAATTGCTACCAATGCAGAATGAAACTGTTTTCTGTAGTTTTCCAACCATCCTTGTGTTTTAAAATATGACAATGTTGAATTGCCCTTTTGAACATGTTACTAGATGGTGTGGCATGAAAATAGCGTAGTTAAATCAAGTTTTTGGTCTGTGTAAATTATTTTCACTAAAGTCTCATTTTCTGGTGTGTCTCTTACACTGTTTCACCTTATAAAGACATGGTACATTTGTCTGGAAACTGAGAGATGAACACAGCTGCTAGTTAAAAGATGAAGCATATTGTAAATTGGCCTGTGGATGGAGTGTAGTACGCATGCTGTGACAAAAATAGCATACAAGTATAATGCCCTTGGCTGCACGGAAATTCCTGAGTTAAGCTATTAAGTGCAATAATGCAGAGCATTTGAAAACACTTTTAAATTTTTTTTTGTATTTTAATAAAAATATAGATTTCTATCTCTAAATAAGTGAAGATCTTTCTCATTGGTAAGAGGAGATTGCAACATATAATATTGTCCTGAGTGCTCTTTTCCCCATCAACAGGGACTATTCTCCTTTGGAATAATGGAGGTTTATTCTGACTTAGTTGGAGAATGTGGATTCATACAGTGAGGCATAAAGAAAGTTATATTGGTAAGGGAATAGTACCTTCTACATATCTTAAATTGCAGGTGTAAATGACTGTTGTCAGAATAAATCCTTAGTCATATTGGTTGTAGTTTTCCTGAATGTTCCGGGGAATCCAAATTAAGAAGATGTCATGTTAAAATACTCCACTTTTTTTCAAACTATTTAAGCTAATCATTGGATAAAAGTCTATTAAAGCACACTTTTCATGATGCTTTCCCATTTTGCCTTCTCTTATTCTGGAAAAGATTTGGAGTAATATCTCTGTTAAGTGGAGGGTCTGTTGTTCAGAGAGCCAGTCTCTGTTTTGCCATTTTATTGCCTCAGTAGTAGAATTCCACCTGATTAGAGGCTGAAGGAAAGAAGCTGTTGCTAAGGGGCTTACAGGCTACCAGGGCTGCAAACATGTAGGTGCCTAAGGCACAAAACATTTTCCAGACCGTTCTGAATTTGACTTTCCTCTCTATTGTCATGAAACAAACTTTCCTCCAAAGGAAATACTGGAGTCTTCACCTCAAACATTCTGTAAGAAAGACATTGATACTATAATTGGGTTTTTAACCTTAAAAGTAGTAATAACATGAACTTGTTTTATCTTGGAGGATTCTGTGGAGAGTCTAATTAGTTTTCCTCATCAGAGCAGAGGTGGTGAATGTTTTCAGAGAGCATTATCATCTAACTGTCATGTCTGTGAACACAATAGACTCTTGGTATGAGTGTAGTTTTTCATTAGGTTTAAATTATTTCTCCCTTTTCACAGATAACATTGTAATTCCACTGTCTATATACCTGTCCTATTAAATGTGCTTATTCAAGCCCTAGAGGCCAAACTCCTTGGCTGTATATGCTCAAGTGGTCTGGGTCCTGGATGGTCCAGGAGGTTACTGCATTTCAGGGCCACCAATCCTTATTGTATCCTCCAGCACACACTCTGCCTGACAACATGCATTTTCCAAGGGTGTGATGCTACTCACATTATTTCCTAGGGAATGTACACAGAGCATAACTTACAAGGACCGTGTATGAGAGCTGGAAGTACCACACTAGAAATAAGCACCAGGTAGAGGGGGTTGCCCTTGTCTCTTGCAGAAATTACTTTGTCAAGCTCCCTGAAGTAAGAAAAGGACTGGTGAGAACCTGCTTCACCCCCACAGTGAAAAGAGGAAATCTGCTACAGCATCTGCAAGCCTCTGGCTTAATACCTTTCACAGAAAGTCTGGTTGCCCACCTAGGATTCCTGCTCTGATGTTCCTGGCTGTGCTCCAAGACCTGGGTTGATAGATATCCTGAATCTGCATAGCAACCATCTGTTTGGCGACTGGGAGGCCATCACCAAACACAAAGGTAGTGTAGTGTAGACCTAATATGCACAGCAGATGCCATTTTGTCCTTCAACAGCTGCTATGTACATTAACTGTAGTTTGTCAGCTTGGTCACCTGCTTGCCAGCACAAATCATACCTTTCAAAGCTATCTCCAGTGCTGACCACAGCCAGTCTATGTAAACATGCAAGGAGAAAAAGGTATGGGTTTTATTAGAGACAAAATGATGTTGAAGACGACCAGAGTGAACAAAGCTGCCCGTCCTACACCTTCTCTGGCAGCTTTGCCTTTGTGTAGCAGTGCATAAAGTGATTCTTGGATAATATAATTCATAAAAGCTGAGTCACCTTTCTAGAAGAATGACCCCAAGGGATGGAATGCAATGCAATCAGGAATTATTCTTTGTCCACCTAAGGTGTTCTTCAGAAACATTCTTTGTATGTGAATTTTCTGGAACTCAGCCTGTGAACATTTCTGAACAAAGAAATGAAATGTTATTTCTATTGTACCCAACATGGATTTACATGAGATTACTTTTGTAGGAAGAGACCATGCAGAACAGAGGTCTGGCCTAGTAGGCCCTGGAATTCAGGTTCCGGACACCTGTTGCAACAGTCTGGTGTGTGTTAAAAGAGACTGAACATAAGCTGTTTTTTAAAACCCTCAGTAGTTCAGGTGGTTTCTAGATAGCTGTGCTGGGGACCAGGAAGGACCATTCTGGAAGAGCTGAATCATTCTGTGTGAGTGAAGTAAACCTTTTCAAGGACAAGAAATATATTTTTCCATGTCTTGCTGTAAATAAGGCACAATCTAGAAAATCAGAGGCATAGCTATTTTTCTGGTCATTTATGAAAAAAATAAGAAAAAAGTTAAACAATTTTAGGACATGATTCAGATATAATACAATATGCAGAGCTCCCACAGCCTTTAAGGTAGCTTCTTTTTAACATATTGTAGGAGACTCTGACAAGATTAATCGGAGGAAAACTTATACTTAATGTTACACTTTTGAATATCAACTTTCATCTGACTTCATACATTATAAGTTCAAAAAAATGTGGTCTTTTTTTCCACTAAAATTTGTATGGTAGAAATTTTTGTCCTGTTTTGTGGCAGATAGATGTGAAAATGTGAATAAAATAGCTGAGCAGAAAGTAAAATTACTTGAATAAGTGCATACAGTTTTTCCATAATAGAACCTTTAGAAAGGATTATTAAATAGGTAATATGCAAATAAGAAATTACTTTCAAAAAGAAAAGCTGTGTATTTGTTGGGTTTTGGCTGTTGGTTTCTTTTTTTCATTTTGCTGGGTGGAGGGGAATTGGAAGGAAGATTAAAGGGAAATGTTGGACTATGACCAGAGAAGTGATGGCGTTTTGAATTTATGCATGTTTTTCTCCCTATAACAGAAGAGAAACCTTTGAGAAGTTAATATGAATTATTTTTGTTTTTCTCCCGAAGGCTCCCATCCCAGATAGGTATTTTACTGAAATGTAGATTTTGAGAAATCGCCCACGTGATTTCAGTAAAGCTGAACTTTACTGTACACTATTCAGCTGTTAAAATACCTGTGGTTTGTAGTCAGGCAGGGAAAGTTCTTCTAGCCTTCACAGAATTTGGAACTGATGTGGATAACATATTTAGATCTTGACAAAGTCATAAATCAATGACAAATCAAATATGCCAACCTTTGGGTATGTTCAGCAAAAGGCAGTCATTGTTGCTTTTTGAGATCTTGGTAGTCTTGGTAGTCTTATATCTCATGTAATTTATTTTCAGATTCTTATGCATTCCTCTGAAAAGGAAATACTTAAATGTTTGATTTAGATTTTAATTTAATGTTGTTTTTTTAATTTCATAAGGTTTTCTTTGCTTATTCTTCAGAATTAACTGCATTGTGTGATAATCTCCCTTAGGGGTTCATTTTACTATTTATCTTGAGAAAAATAATATGAAAGATGGTATCTTGGGCTTACTAAGCTAAGGTAGGAATACAAGGGACAATAACTTAAAAAAAATTACACCAGACCCACTGAAGAGTCAAAGTATATATATTATAAAGATTCTGGTTGCACACAGAGGAAATGAAGAGTCCATGTGAAGTCTTACTTTACTATAACTTTAATTGCAGATATAAATTACATAGTATTACAGAATGTTAGGAGTTGTAAGGGAACTTAAAAGATCATCTAGTCCAACCCTTCTGCCTTAGCAGGATCACATACATTAAATCACACAGGAATGCGTCCAGATTGGTCTTGAGTGTCTCCGGAGAAGGAGACTCCACAACCCCCACCCCGCCATGGCAGCCTGTTCCAGTGCTCTGTCACCCTCACAGGGAAAAAGTTTTTCCTTACACTCACATGGAACTTCCTATGTTCCAACTTGGACCCATTGCCCTTTGTCCTATCACTGGCCAACACTGAGAAGAGCCTGGCTCAGTCCTCCTGACACCCTTAACATATTTATAAACATTCATGAGGTCACTCCTCAGTCTCCTCTTCTCCAAGCTAAAGAGACCCAGCTCCCTCAGCCTCTCCTCATAAGGAAGGTGTTCCCCTCTCTTCATCATCTTGGTGGTCTTGCACTGGATTCTTTCAAGGAGTCATTTGTCCTTCTGGAACTGAGGGGCCCAGAACTGGACACAAAATTCCTAGTGCAGTGTCACCAGGGCAGAGTAGATGGGGAGGAGGACCTCTCTTGACTTACTAGCCACTCCATTTCTAATACACCTCAGGATGCCATTGGCCTTCTTGGCCACGAGGGCACACTGCTGGCTCATGGTCATCCTGCTATCTACCAGGACACCCAGGTCCATCTCACCTGCACTACTCTCCAACAGGCCAGTCCCCAACCTATACTGGTACCTGGGGTTGTGTCTCCCCACATGCAAGACCCTACACTTTCCCTTATTCAATCTCATTCAATTTCTCCCTGCCCAGCTCTCCAGCCTGTCTAAATCTTGCTGAATGGCAGCACAACCTTCTGGTATGTCAGCCACCCCTCCCAACTTCGTATCATCCAAGGACACCTTTAGACTACAACAATTTAGACACTCGGAGATTATCCTATTTTTTTGGTTACACTTAGTATGAAAATCTTCCAACTGAGAATAGATATGTGCCCATCAAAATGTTTCTATATCATATGTTGATTTCCTTATTAGTGACAGTAATTTTGTATGAAAATAAAATACATCTATAACAACTAATTGAGAATGGAAATTTACATACGACTACTCACTGTTTCTATAGTCATGTTTCTATTGAGTTACAAAAATGGTGAATTAGCTTTATTTATAACAGCATAATAAAAGTGTCCATACTTCACCAATCAAGTTGTAGTATTTCAATATGCCACAGATGCTCCTGTTGAGTTTGTATTATGTTGAAGCAAATGCCTACCTTAGTGTATTTGTGTTGACTGGACCAACAGCAGTATAAGTGTGTTGACTTTTACCTGTCTGCTTTTATTACTAAACAATGCTTTTCTCTGACAACGCTATGCCCACTCTACTGTTTACTTTCATGGAAGATTTTCTCAATTTTCTCCAGAGATTATTGATATATTTAAATATGACAATATATACAGAATACTTAATCTCTCCAGAGATTATTGATATGTTTTCCAAAACATTTGTAAACATTTTACATTGGATGGGTGAAAATGACAGAAGAGATTGTACTAGTCACTGCCAGTAACTGTTTTACTGTAGTTCTATCACTTTTTTCCTGAAACTAGATCACCTCCATGAGTTCAAATTTCTGTTGCCCACACTACTGTGAGAGGAGTGTGTGATATATGGAATTACCTAGTAACCATTCAAGTTTTGTAGAGAAAAATGTTGTAGAAAAAAAGGAGACAGGGAAATAGAAGGAGAGCAATAGCCTGCCTGTAGACAAAAGCTTGTTTCAAAATACAGCGATTGCCTGTACATCTGCAGACAAGCTGAAATTGTAGATCTGAGAGGTATTAAATGCTATCAGTAATTAAGAGGGCATTAACTCTGAAATGTAAATTCTGAAAATTTGGGTTTTAAAAATATTTTTCTTTATTACATGCTACATTGTTAGACAAAGAAATGAGGATACTGGAGATGAACCAGAGTAAAGATGAGGAGTGTACCACCTGTATTTCTTTCTAATGTGAACTCTAGAGAGAATTGAATGCATTATTATGAAAATCTGCATTTTCATTCAGAAGGAGTAGAAAAAAGGACTTTTAAGAAGTATTCACAAATAATCAGTGAAGTGCTGAATTGCGTTGAGTGATAATCACCATTATTTTATATTCACTTCCACAAATGCATATAAATTAATTGAGATTAATTCAGCCCCTGAGGTAACAGTGGAATGCGAAAATTTCTCAAGCCTTCTTGCAGGTTCATGTGAGTGCTGATGCAGAAACCATTCACATGACTATTTTTATAATTCTTGGTAGTCTTTTAGGAAACAGAAAAAATTGGTTTATCCTTAAAATTATTCAAATGCAGTGAAATACAGAAATGGCGTCTGACTGATACCTGTCACCAATAGCTTGCATCTATCAGACCTGATCCTGCAATCAGGGTTCTTGCATGAGCTAATGATACCACACAGTCCCACTGGTTCATGGGACTGTCACTGATACTGAATTGCAGGATCAAGGTCTATGGGATGAAATAGTCATTTCTAGAATGCTTACTTCAGAAAAAAATATTAGGCTGTGTTCCATAGATGAAGTATGAACAGAAATAGGTAACAGAAATTTGCATTATCCCATTTTGACTAGCAGCTATAAATTAAAGGTAATATGTTGGGATGCTGCTAAAATGTTTAAAATAAAGAGGCAATTAAATGAAGACAGCCCATAATAGTGAGAACTACCTAATATATGGTTTTAAAGATTGCAGTGCATCTATAATGGAAATGATCTTTGAACCGTGGTGGAACAACTTCAGTTCTGTCCAAGTTTGTAATTTCTGTGGCATGTGGAAAACATAAGTGAAAATAAAAGCATTTTGGCAGTCTGCTGTTTCAGTACTGCCTGCTTTCAGGAGAAGGCCAGTTGCTCAGATTGGTATTCTGAACATGCCAATAATGCAGTGGATGAAATGACCTCCTGAGCTTGCCAACTTCCATTTCTGCATTTAAAGAGAGTCTGTTTGAAAAATAACAAATGGGAGACTGCTGGCTGTTTCTGCAATAAATATTGAAAGGGTTTCTGGCTTAAAATAATAATATGTAAGAGAAACACCTCTGGCTTAAGTTTTCTCATAAATATTTCAAACCTATTCCTCACTGGCGGTAGTAGTTTCTTGAGGCACAGAGCTCATTCGCTGCATGCTAGGCTTAGTCACTAGTCTTTCCTTCAGAAAATACCGCCTCCAGAAAGTGTGCAGAATTAAATTATCACCATTGCTGCAGAGCTTAGAAAGTGTTCTTGTATAATGCGATAATGGCAGACCTCAAAACCAATTTCTGTGATGTTTTGCAAGACAGAGCTTTTTATCCTTGGATGAATATTAAAAGGAAGTGTGGAGTCTCACTTCTGTTTGTGCTTTTAAATGAAAATTCTTGTATGTTCCACAGTGGTAGAGAGTTTCTTGTCAGACAAGGGACAAAAAAAAAAATACTAGAACTGTATAACCCGGGCATGAACATTAGCACATCAGAGGACAATCTGATAAGTAAGACTGGGGAAGCCTAAGCTTGTTAAGGGTGCTAGTAAGCTTGTTAAGGGTGCTCGTTAAGATATCAAGAGGAGACACAAGAAGAATCAAAGAGACCAGACCTGATAAGGATGGAGCCAGGATACGAGGCTGCGCATATCTATCAACTTCACTGATAGCACTGGAATTCTCCAATTAGAATTGTACAAATATATGCCTTAACCAATCATGTAAAGTCACGCTTAAGAGTAAACCTATATATATGAACTACTAACTCACAATAAAGCGGAACAGATACGATAACTCTATGAGTAAATATCTCTGATTCTGGCTCACCGCGACACACAGTGTTTACATCCGTATAGTCATTTTGAATTCAGAGTTTCTTCAGCTGAAGATGTGAGTAAGAGCAGACCATGTCAACCGGCTTTGGCTCACTTTTTTTGTCTTCACTCTCAGATCTGATGAGCATATTTTGGTGAATATGTTACCAAAATGTTAACAAGTGCTTGAGAAAATAGATTTTTGTTTAGCATTGGATGTTTGTGATACTGAAAAGGAAATAACACACGAGAGCAAAATTTATGGTATGTGAGTGGATGTATGGAAGTGGGGGAGAGAACCTTCACTTACTTGCATGAAACTTTAAACTGGATACTTTTGCATTTACAGTAAGAAAGTGCCTTTAATTATTAGTCAAAGTGAGTGCTCAGGGCATTTCTGCTGCAGATAGAACACAATCAAGTATTGTTGATCAGCAAGGTCTGGTTTGCAGTAAAAAAGGGCTACAGGGTCCAAGAGCAGAAAATCAGGGCTCTAAAAAGATCGTGTTGAAAAGCATCTTACAGTACTGTGCTCTTCTCCAGCAAGAATGTAAGAGCACAATCAAAGGTGGTACTGCTACTTGTTCTTAGTATCTAAATATATATATGGCTGACTCACTTTTTATGAAAAAGTATCTGGATATTAAATTGAGATGAGCTAGCAATTTTACTAACAAAGCCTATGCATTATTTAAATGAAGACTGTGACTCTGTTGCTAGTTTCTTTTATTGTTTCACTTGAATGGCAAATGTATTTATCTTTTACTGTTGCTATAAAATCCTTTCCAACACAAAGATGCAAACATCACAAGGGAACTATCTCCTCTCTGGTAACAACACTTTTATTATTTTTACTTTTAACTATCATGGTATGGAAGAAGAACGGCTTATAATAAAGGGCCTCATGTCTAGAAAAATTATGTCCTCTTTTATTATATACATTATGAGAATTATAACATTTGTTTATCATTACTAGTAAAAGTGAATGATCTTTCAGCTACATTTAATCAACAAAAATGAGTCCATTTTCCAATGCATAATGCTGAGATCCTACTTTAAACAGAAAACAGAGTGTTTTGTGAGGGATTTTCTTTGGTTTCAAGAAGCACAGAGATGACCACATTTGACAATAAGTTCTGATGAAGGGTTCATATCTACCTTGTAGCCTCATAAATATGATTATGTTTATGAAGCTTCATATGGTGACCAAAGGACCATAGTTAGAATAGATAAAGGTGGTGGGTTTGTTTGGGTTTTTTGGGGTTTTTTTTGAGGGTGTATGTTTTACATTTTTATTAGAATAGTTGTTTACTAAGCGTCTTTTTCTTTCCATAATAACCTCTCTTTCTTTCATCTAAAATAGCAGATCTAAAAAATTTAGATTTTATATTTTTTTTAATGATTGTGAACACAATGTGCTAAAACCCTGAATAATACGATGTTTAAATAAGCTGGAGGGGAAGAATATCACAATGTGGAAAAAAAGTGCCAGTGATTCCATCAGTTCAGCATCCTCTGTGCCAAACCTTAGGCTACAGCTGATTTCATGGTTGAAAGGAAATGTGGCCATGTAAATTTGTAAATTCAGGTTCGCAGCGGTATTAAGGCATAGAGTGGACTGGGAGAAACATGTCTGCAGCAGCAGCAGGCACCGCTGACAACCCCATGATCACCTCTGTGGAGGTTCAGATATCATCTGGAAGCCCATGTGACCACTGCCACTCACCAGGCCCCCGAGAGTCTTTGAATGGACCAACGAAATTGGGGTATGCTCTACTAGTCTGTAACTGGCCCCTGGTGGGGGTGAGGTTCTGGGGGCATGTGAGGAGTGGCACAGGGGACTGGAGAAGGGGGATAAGCCACTAGCCACAAACCCCAGGGCATGTACTCATGCTACACCCTCTCACTCTTCAGGACAAGGAGCTGATATCATAATTTGAAATATATAGCATGTAACTGTGATTGCAGTGTTTTGGTGTATGTACACTGCCAGCTTGGTCTTAAACTGTGACAGCTGTTTAACTTTCCTCATCCTGGTGAGTGGTTTGAGGTGCCCATGACACTTGTGGTGTCCTTTCACCTTGCCAGAGTGACATAGCTGGATTTTGAGAGCAACATAAAGAATACATTTGAGGTTGGGGGTTTTTTTTTTTGATTTTTTTTTTTTCCAGTGCCCACTGGAAAGTGGGGGTTTTGGTAATAGAAATGCAGATGGTGGCTGAAGTATCAGAGTCCTTTCTTACAGTACAAATTAACAATAATCATATATTTATCAAATCAGTACTCCTTTCCTCTTTCTTTATAGAAAAATTATTAGAGGCTATAATACACCTATGCCATTTTTGTCTGTGTTTCCTGAAGAATTAGATGTGTTTGATGACACTCTCTTTTTCTCTTACCATAAATAGTTTTTGAACTGTTTTTTTTAATTGCAAGGTAATTTGACAGGCAAAAGTTTATAAGTGTTCAGGTTGATAGGGCAATAATGCAATGAGTAAAGGAGGGAATCTTAAATCAGTGCCCTACAAAGTTTGAGAAGGCTGCAATATTAAGTACCAGAACATAAAAATAAGCGTCCATAAATCATGAGAAAAACTCCAGAGAGAACTACGTGATCTGCATGGAATGACCCAAATATGAGACAAACCCAGAGGAGCTGAGACTTGGTTAGCATTACTGTCACAGTCTCTGTATTCTGCTGATAGAGTTCACTATGTTTCTTGTCCCTGTTTTTTAAAATATAGACCACTTACATGTACTTTTATGAATTAGTTCCTTGTGATTAACTGTAAAACTCTGTAAAAAATTTAGTATTTTTCCCTGATTTGGTTCTTGATGTGATTGACCTAATGATTAACAGATAAATGAACTTCCACTGTGTTTGCTGAGAATGCCAGAGCATTTGAAATTTCTCTTTCAACAAAAGCAGTTCATAATTTGAAGTAATTTAAGGTATCTGCCTTTTCAGTTATTTATATTTCTGTTTTGAATTAGTGCTCTCTTTGCCAGTGTTTGCTTTATCCAGAACAGTGTTTGCTGTCTCTGTATTGGCAATGTCTTATATGCAAGTTCAGTGATCTGAACATTACAGAGTCATTTTTCAGTCCAAACATGGAAAACTCAACAAACGTTAATTTTTTTCAACATTATCATAGCAGATCCTTTCACCATAATGTAGGATGAATGTGAATCTAAATTTGTGAATGCTTTCTTGATCCTGAATTGTTGTCCTCCATGCTACAACACTGAAGTAAGATCTTAGTCAGTTCAGTCAAGAACAGTATTTTCAGGAGAATAAATATGGGGATCTCTAATCCAGTTGCACTCCCTGTGTTGTGAAGACTGACTCTAACATTTTAGTAACCTGTAAAATTTTATCTTTTAAGAGATTAATCATTTCTTCTCAAAAAATTCAATACTGATTAAAAATAAACAAAGAGGATGAAATAAAATAATGAAATCCAGCTTTGTCCCTGTTTTGTCTTTGACCCAGACTCTACCTCATAGAGAATTGTGATGCATTTTTTTATTATCTTCAGAGAAATCCCCAAGGGGAGGAAGAAGAAGCACATTTACTCAAGTAATGTGTATATCTACGAGATGCCTGTGTTTTAAGTAATTTTTTTCATTCTGGTCCTAAATGAGCTGAGATCATGGAAATATTGCCAGTACTTGGAAGGTTTTCTTACTGATACTTTTGCTCAATCCACATTGATTTTGATCTTTCAGGTGTGATCATGTTGAAAGATAAAGTGGCAAGCTAATAGGTATTAACTGTAATACATTAGTGTTCCAATCAGAAAAGAAAGTGCATTCAGTAGCTGATGGTTTTCAAATCACAGAATCACAGAATGTTAGAAGTTGGAAGGGACCTCAAAAGATCATCTAGTACCATGCTTTCATGTCCAAAATGTGTGCCAAATCATGCCAGCTGGGAGGACATGTGTTACCACACACCAAATGTAAATTCAGGATGTAAATTAATTAAGCTTCTTATTTTAGTCAAACAAAACAAAAAGAATCCTCCTCTATTGCTAAGACTAACAGATTTTTCTTAACATATTGCCCACTGACAATTTAATATAAGTATTATAAATGGTTGTGCATCACAGAGCTAGTTTCAATAGGGCTTTTCTTGGTCTCTTGATTAAGGTTGTCTTGTATGTGTGTACCACACTGACAGCAGTCACTGGTTTTCCTGATGTTATTGGTGAATCCAGTTTTTAGTTTGTCTTTGGAGGTTCAGAAAAGAGAGTTCATACTCAATCTGCCTTATATTTAACGTTTCATATCCTGTGGATCCTCAAATGTATTCCTAGAAAGGTGAAAAATGATTTTCCTAGCAGGTCTGAGAGCTAAGAATTTGCTAAAATTAATAAGACTTCAGCAATTCACCAGTATTTTCATCTTTTGCATGAGTTTATATGAGAACAAATGTCTGAATTCATAGTAAAGTCACTTATGGTTTCTGTTAAGAAATACACTTTATTGCATTTTCTATGTCTTTGGGGTTTTTTTAATATAATTTTCAAGTATTAGTCTAACCTTTTCAGACACATTTTCCTGATATTCCAGCTAGCCTGACTATTCTTCAGACTACTGGGTCACAAATGGAGTTTGAACCTAGAGCTTTATGATTAGGCTAGAATTTCTTGCTTCTTATAACTGGCTTTTTTTTTTAATCAGTTGTGAGCTTCATTGCTGTCAAAGACTAAATGAAATCCCAGGTTTGTAGTTGTTTCACATCCACTGACTTTAAATTGGCATCACTCTGATTCTGTTCCCTGAATAGTGTTCCCGGGAATGTTTTTTACAGGTAATACTCTCAAAACTCATACGTAGTCTAATGTGCCAAACATTTCCTAAGATGGTATATGGAAAAATGCCATCCATGTATCAGTGGAGGATTCAGCTGAGGATTTCTCTTGGTTTTCTTCCAGGCATCTTAATGTCTTTTTTTTCCCCTGAGGGAAAATGTTTCAGGCTGCTAAATGGAACAGATACCCTTCATGCATTAAATTCTTACTCATTTTCTGAAGTTCAGTCCCATTTATTTCCTGGAATGATTGTTCACAACTCAATCTATATTAATTTTTATATATAATCTCTGAAACAAGGACTCAGACATAAATTTATACAAATCTGTGGTGTCTACAGCTTTTCTGCTTGTGTCTCTATTTATGGTGCATTAAAGCTGAGTCACAAGAAAATCATGGGTTTATGAAGCTTCTTGCATAAAGCAGAAAATGTAAAGTTTTATTGCTCTTTAGGCACAGATTATTAATGCTGTAATGACATTAAAGAGTATTAAATGCAAATTTGCAAATCTCCAAAGAGCTTTATTAGGATAAGCAAAATTTTTATTCAGTCACTTAATGCAAATCTGGCAAAGTAAATCTAAGTGAAGGCCATCACAGATGTTCTGCTATGCTTCATCAAGGAGTAAGTTGCTCAGTGCTTCAGGATAAAGAAGAAAGCTTGGATGCACCCAGTCTTTATGTACATTTACCCCAGCTGATTTATAATACACGCCGCATATAAAACACAGGGGAGCATTCACTAATGAAATAGAAAAAGGAAGGGATCACAGTCTGTATAGTATCACAGTGAACAAGCCAGACAGAGCAAATGAGAGAGATTCTAGCCTGCCAGGTCCTTTACTTGAGCATGAAGGTTTTCTGAGGTGTGGGGAGAAATGGCGCTCTTGATTCTTTAGATGACACTCAATCACTGTGTATTTTAAGAAGAAATAAATCTAATTGTAAATTAGTTGTGCTCATGGGAGCCAGTATGATTATATTGTTCAGTAAAAATGACAGGCTTGTACAAGTAGACATGCTGTTATCATGGATCATGCTTACATAATTTTTCCAGAGACAAGAATCTAAGAATCTAGAACTGTTTCACAAGTGACAAATTGTGGTGCCTTTGAAGTATAATATGATATTTTGTAGGTGTGAGAATCTAGTTAATATCTCTTCAGAAGGTTAGATATAATGCGGGACTCTGATTATCTGTATAATGATCTTAATATAATATGTAGGAAATAGTGACTAGTTTTGTAAGCACAGAGGCTATTTCCAACAATTTTGTGCCCTACATTGCACTGGAACAGGTTGCCCAGAGAGGTGGTGGAGACTACATCCCTGGAGACATTCAAGGTCAGGCTTGATGGGGTTTTGATCTAGTGAAGATGTCCCTGCTTACTTCAGGGGTGTTGGACTAGATGACCTTTAAAGGTCCTTTCCAACCTAACACATTCTGTGATTCTATGCTTCTCTGATTCTGAGTACATTTGTAGTGTAAAAAGTGTCTCCTTGCGGCTATTCACATCTAGAAAAGGAAACAATCTTTAGACCACTTCTGTAGTGCAAGAAACTAGATGAGAAAGTGATTTACTCCTCTGTTGCATAGTATCCCCAGATGTCTTGTTTCTTTTTTCATGGGGTGAATAGGGTCCTTTAGATGATGATTTTAATCTGCATCTTATATAGAGGAGCCTGGTTTTTGTCTTGCTTGTTTTGAGAAGTGAATTGAAGCAAAACTGCAGCCCTTGAATTGTAGTGAAAATTAGAGTGTCTCTGTTTTGGGTTGATGGGGTTTTTTTTATCTCTTACAAGATGAAAATTTAAAGCATAGGCCAGTGGTGTGTATCTAGTAGCTTTGAAAGGATTTATGCGATTTTGTGCAAGTCCTATTAAATTTCAGTCTAACTTATTCTCTATTTATTTCAAAAGATATTTTTTGTAGGCTCCCATACACACTAATTAATACATGTTATGGACTAAGATGTTGAAGATGAAATGGCCTGAGACTATTACCTTAGTCTCATCAATATAATTTTGGATGAATGTTAATTAGATTAAAAGCCATTTAGATATGTGATTCAAAGTAACCAAAGTGGCTTTTAAAAGTTCACCAGTATCTTTAGAACAACCAATCAAATAAAGATACCATAGTGACAGTGAGGTATAATTTGACTGATGACAACATAATGGCTCCATAGAAATAGCTAATAGATTCCATCATTTTGAAATATAACATATAATCAATACCAGGAAATAGGTGTAGCAAGTCAGCCGTTCCTATTAATTTCAGCTGTGGAAGACACATGGTGTTCCCATTATGTAAACATACACTGTATTTTGTCAAAGATTACTTCTTTTATTTATATTAAAATTATGCTGTTGACCTTTATAAAGAACTCTGTTTCCTTAGAGTCCAATGAAACAGGATGGGTCGTACATTACTCTCTCAGACAAGTTTTGCTTTGCAAAACAGTTTTGCCATGTGGATTTTTAACATGATACTTACATTTATGCTCTCCTACTATGACTGAGAAAATAAAAAAGATAATGCTGTATTTCCAGTCTTTAAAAGTTTGAACTTTAATCCAGATATCACCTTGGGGTAGAAAATGTCTAGATGTTGCTGATTTTGAATTCACCTAATGCATATTGCCTACTTGAACAGACCCTGAGTGGCTCACTTTCCACTGCAAATACCTTATGGAAATTAGGGCTCTTTTGACTTTATGTCATGTGTCATACAAAGAGTATGAGTGTGATGTGTGGCTGAGGGAGGCTCTCCTGTTGAATCACGACATTCATAAAGCTTCCCTTTGCTTTCTAAACTCCTTTGCAGAGAGTAGCCTGGTCCAGTCTTTGTCCAAAACTTGGTCAGTGGCTTATATCTAAAAGGATTGTATCTATATAGCCACATATCAGAGTCAACGTTTGCCTGTCAGAGCCCCTGAAGGACTTTCACTGAGACAGTTTTGCAAAGTTGAAACTAATAAAAGGTTTATTAAGGTGACAGATACAGAGAGTTCAGAATTGCTGTTGATAAATGCACTTACTGCAATAGCGCTGACATATGACTGGGATTATAACTACAATGTTAGAAGAGTACTGTCCAGGTATTCACCAAAAAGGTGGTAATTGGAATGGATTGCCACAAGGGTATCTCTGTCTTGGTTGGAGAAGGAGCACTGCCTCTTTGAGGACTTCAGTTTCCTCTCCCCACTCCTGAAGATAAACTTATCCTGTATACCCCAACCTTAGCTGTTCCCTCCCAGGGGTTACATTTAACATGATTTGGATGGAGATCTGTGTACTATAGTCATATATGTTTAGCATGGACTCCTTTCACCTCATTAGCGTATTTAATGGTGTCAACTTTAATATTAATTTCATGGTTAAAATGCAAAAGGTCTCACTCCAAGTACCGTGGCCTTCATAATTCTGTGTAGAACGATCTATCTGTACATTCCATATTCTCAAGGCAAAGCAGGTCTGTCTTGCTGGTGTAGGACTTCCTCCTTCAGCAGCTTCTCATACCAACCTTGCAGATGTCCATGTATGATGTTAATATAAGAAGTAGGTGGACAGTGGTGTTTTTACCCTCTTAGGTACAAGGCTCACATCATAAAAAAAAACAGTATTTGTGGCACTAAAAAGCATCTGGATCTTGGAAAAGCCTTGCCACTTCTTTATGATATGTTATAATTTTCATAACTGTCTCGATATTTTATGTAAATAAAAATATGCTGATGCATATCAAAACCGTTATGAGAGGTGAAATATCTATGAAATGATCAGAATGCTCTCAAAAAGAACCATACCTAGTCACAAAAAAAAAAAAAAAAATCAAACAGAGCTAAACTAAAATCAATCATCATTAGACACAGATGAGGCATGTTGGAGAAAATTACCAAACACAAATCCTTAAAATTCTAGTGGATTTTTTTTCTTGTAGATTCACATAAACTAAAAAGTCAACAGGAGAAAATTCTTGACAGGAGAATTAGGTGTTAGCTCAAAATGTAACTGTAAAATTCAACTGTTATAGGGTCCATCATAGCATTCTCTGATGCAGCCTTGCATTACTGCAATCTTAAATCTGGTTCCTATAGAGCGGACCCAAAATTACTAGTTCAAGTATCTTAACTAAGGTGTTGACATTTGGGAACCACGTTTCCATATGAAAAATACAGAAAATCAATTGGAAATCCAAAGTATGGTCAGAATGGCTAAACTGTGTACTCAAGCACTTTAATTCTGCCTTCACTATGTAGTCAGCATAACTCCTTAATTAGATTCCCAAGTTTGTGTGAGAATTTTCTCCTGCTGACTTTTTAAATTATGTGGATCTACAAGAAAAAAAATTCCTCTAGAATTTTAAGGGTTTGTGTTTGATTTTTTATTTGTGGTTTGAGGTTTTTTATTTTTTTTACTTCTTTTTTCTTATCAAGTTATGTTGACTTAAAGAATTGTCTCCTTTCTTTTTTGTTTTGCTTAACTTCCAAGTGGAAAAGCACTATGATATTCCTATTCAAATTAAAATTGGTAATTTACCAAAGAACTCCTGCTGATTGGAATAGGTGCTGCTAGAGAAGCACAAGGGGATTATTTTGACCCTATACTTACCAGTATGCATCACCCTTAGACAGTGCAGCAACAGTGCGGGCAAAATAATAAGCAAAGGATCAATTTACTGGATCTGCATAGTTGAATGTTTGTCTGTAATTCTTCAGTGCCGTTTACATTTCATATAAGAAATGGTAACTCGCCTTCTATCAAAGGGTTATGATGGTTTGTTTGTAAAGGACATCACAGATAGCAGCTATAGTGAAATATGCTAGAAACTGTGGCTTTATTTTGTTATAGTATATTGTTATTTTTGCATATTAACTAAATGTTTATAAAGCTAGTGCAAAAAAACTGATGCTAAATTTAACTAGTCAGGATTGCCGCTGTCTTTGCCTCAACAGCTTAATGTACTTAAAAATGTCAGTACTTTACTGGTTCTTAACACTTGTAAATATGTATGTAACTTCTGTCTTCAAAAGCATTGTTTAAAAAAATTGACAAATTTTAAGAAAGCATGGGCTGCTTGCATTGTTAGCCCATGACACATAGTTACATCTTATCAGTGAACTGAAATTGCTAAAGCTCTGTGATGGTGATAGTTGCAAGAATAAGATATATGTACTTAAAAAAATAAACAGGAAGAAACAGATTTCTACAGCATACAAAAATTATTTCTAAACTATACACTGAAGAGATCTAAATGGCTATACAGGCAAAGAGAATAGAATAGCCTAGAAAATTGACAAAGAAAATCAGTCTTGCTTGGCAAAGGGGAATTATAACAGTTTGATGAAATCTTATTTTCCATGTGGTCTTTTCTAAGGTCAAGGTAAAGAATCAGGGCACATACTGAGTTTTGATTCTTCACAGTTGATCAATATCTTATTTACCCTTTAGAAGTTTGTGTTGCGTTTGGATGGAAAGGTAATGCTTGGAACTGGGACCTCCATTTCAGTATCATTTAACTATATTTCCTACAATATGCATGAACTGTCACATTGAATGAATCTGGATGTACTCAAGAGCTTTCAGACCTATGGCTTGTTTATACTGATATATCAAATAAACACAGAGTGTTGCAGTGTAAAAAACTAAACACCAAATGTTGTAATGTTTGATCTCTACTTGTTTAGCCTCACTGGTGAAGCAGCAGAGCAAGTAAGGTAATGGAGCATGTTTTGAGAAGTCCTGTTGGTATCAGAAATGTTTGCCACTGCACCACAGAGAGAAATACTTTAGAAAGGGTGACCATTAAAAAGTGACAGTTTGCATTTACTGCTGGATCAAGCATGTGTAGAAATATGTGCAAATGACTGCAGCTGTCCTCTTTTAGTCTGATCTCTTGGTTTAAGCCTGATAGACACAGCAACAAGCATCAAGCAGCCAAATATTTTGCACTCTTGAATAAATAAAATTCTGTGATAACAAGAAAGTATAAATTAGTTATAATTTTAATTTCTGGGAGTGAGGCACTGTCCTTACTACCTTACTACATAATTTCCCCCTATTTGAAGCATGTTTTCCAAATAATTTCCTGCAATACCAGCTCCCAGCCCTGTGGATCACCAACTACTCACATGCCCTCACACCTCTTGTTGAGTAGCTAAACACCCTCAAGACTTTCACTTTCTTGAGAATGGAGTAATCGTAGTTTTGGCAGCTTTCCTTGAAATATATTTTAATATCTGCCGAACCTCTGAATAGAGTCAACAAGCATTTATTATACTGAAATACAAGGTTTAAGAAAATGACTGTATTCAAAAAGGGGCAAGGACCATAAAAGTAGTCTGTGCATAATAACTACTTTTAATTTCACTTTGCACCAGATGACTTCTGTTTTGCTCAATTAAAAAGCTGACAGTATGCTTATGTAACTGTGTCAGCAAAGATCCAGTCCTTTCACAAACACTGCCGTCAGGGTTCCCTTCTCTGAACAGATACCAATCAAGGGCAAACTTGTGGTAGGTTCCCTGTTTCCTCCTAAGCAGACAAGGGTTTTCTTTGTAGGGTTTTCTGTAAGTTATCAACTTGATACTTAATCAATAGATAATTTAAAAAATGTTTTCCCAGACAGCTAATTTGCATAAGACTCTTGGGACATCTTATGTCACAGACCAGTTTGGGTTGGAAGTGGCCTCAAAGCCCATCTAGTTCCAACCCCCTGCCATGGGCAGGGGCACCCTCCACCAGACCAGGCTGCCCAAAGTCCCATCCAACCTGGCCTTGAACACTGCCAGGAAGGGGGCAGCCACAGCTTCTCTGAGCAGCCTGTGCCAGGGCCTCATTGCCTCACAGGGAAAAACTTTTTCGTTTTAGCTAGTCTAAATCCACCCTATTTCAGTTTACCTTGTGTCCTTTGGAGTTATCACTTGGCCGGGTGATATAAAAATTATAACCCACTCAGAAAAGGTGAAAACAATATGTAACAACAGCTTTATGTGTGACATGACTATAAACAAATTGTTTGTCTTCTTGTATTAACCTGTAGTCTTGTAGGATAGAGTTTAAGGTTAATATATAACCCTTTGCAACTTATATAGTGAAAATGAGTATTTTGTGGATTATTAAAGGATAGAGTTAATCTTATTTTCTGCCAGATATGATGGAAGAAACCAATTAACCTTGCAGCAATAGTGTCATAGGACTTCTAGATTTGGAGTAGGTTGACACTTATCCCTGGTTTCCTTGCTCTTGGAACATTGGTGCAAAATTTTTTGTTGTTTACCTGCATGAAAGTCAGACTGCTACCTATATGAAATTCAGGAAAACGTTTATTATTGGGCTATTTTTAATTCAATGAGGGTTTTAAAATAACAGAGTAATAGTTATTTACTTTTAGTTGAGGCTGATAATGTTAAGCAGGAAAGAAACATAATCTAAGATAAGTTTATTTGGTGGAGAAACTTAAATGGACTGATAGGGTCATTTATTTATAGGATTCTTAACGCCATTAATACTGGCTGCCTTTAGCAAATTTAAAAATCATTGCAGATGGCTTCCAGGAGACATGTGCTGTGGGATGTGGCAACAAGGAGAATTTAGTTTGTGGTAGCCAATGGTGTAATAAGTTTTTAAGAATTACTACAGTGTACATAATTACTAATGTGTAGATCTATAGTAATTTTCAAAAAGCTTCTATATACTAAAAAGGAAGTAAAATGTACTGAATTAAATTTATGACTTCAGTTTTCTAGGGTAACCATATAAAAGTTATGTCATCATAGTTCTGGGGATATAAACTTTCTGTTTTGGAAGCATCTTTCCTGTCTTGTGGATACTAAAATCTAAAATTGGTGCAAATTATATGAAAATTTATAACAGCAACAAAATTATCACAAGCTGTTAATTAAACACCAAATTTAATGCTGCAATTACAAAAATCCACAATCATACAGATTTTGTCTCTATTTGTATTAGTGCAAATTCACTGTGAAACAGGTTCATTATAATTTTTGTTGGTGGAAATTGGATAAGAATCCAACCTAACAACCCATGTAAAACAACACTATTACCTAATTACCCTTCCAACTTCTTGAAATTGAAGTATTTAGATTCTAATTGGCCCTAAATACTGGTTTTTGTCCTGTAATTATGGAGTATCTGGAATGAAGAGGTGAGGGTCCACAAATAAGGCTTAGGACAACTAGAAGTAGTTGTTGTGTCAATCTCTGTGAGAGATAAAGATGTACAGTGAGGTTATGTAAACATGAAACATCCGTTTTGCTGAAACATACATACAAAATTACAATAATGCTTTTTTGAAAAGAAATTATTTTTTTATCTGATCTTTTATGCATAGTTCCCTATATATTTTATTATCTATTATCCTAAGTGTTCTTTCCTATGTTCTCATGTATCTTAATTTATAACTGATCTTATCTCATATTGAAGCAGATTAAAATGTCTCTCCTTCTATTATTTGAACCACAACAAATAGAAAATGCTAAGGCATAGATGAAAATAATTTGTCTTCTCTTAAAAAAATAAGTACATGAAAAAATTAAATATTTAATTATGAGAAATATGAAGTGTGCAGTTCCATAATGTATTTAAACATTTCATTAGTTTCAAGCATGCTGAGTGCTTATCTGTTTAAAGATTGGTTCCTAAGTACCCTGGTGACTGTGAACTGTACATCCCTGCAAACTGACATCTACTGTCCGTCGTCAGATTAATCTTCATTCTTGAGTTGCTTCCTGTTTTTAGCTGATATTGTTAACAAGAATGGACATTACTTCTCCTTGTAATGGGAATCCATGAAACTCTGAGAGACCATAACTTGGCACTGTTCAGTATGGATCAAAATTGCAAGGAAGAGAGGTGTATATACATGCAAGGTTGATTGTAAATCTGCACCTGCACTGTTAAATACCCAAGAGTAATTTCTTAGCAATGGTTACTAAGAGTAGTTTGCTATTTGTACTATACTGTCCTGCATGGTGGTTCTTATGAAATGGTTAAAAATTTATCATAGTGTTGCATGATAACACAATAACACAGTCATTCTATAATTCTGCAATATACTATGCTATGGGTACTGTATATTGAAAACATTTAGTGAGTATTTTTGCAAATTTGAGATCTACATGATATTATCTTTATAATCTAATTAAAAATGAATCTTTTTTTGCAGAGTAAGTAGTATTTAGGAGTTTTTGAGCCTTATATAAAATATCTTTTATATTGGTTTTGTATGGTTTTATAAAAAAAACCCAATGATGTATATTAAAAGTGCTGAAATTCTTAGATGACTATTCTCTTGCATAATTGAAATTATGCACTGCACAGTGACCTTTTCTATCTTCCTATGTATTTATAAAATGCATAAGAACAGGAAGATGTAGAGAATTTTCCCACAAGACACAACGCATATGATAGAGTGCGTTTCTAGAGATGTAGAACTGTCAAAGATTTGAATGCGAAAGAAACCCGTGGAGATAGAGGACAACAAATTCACTAGTCCTTTCTTCTACTATAACAACTACTGGTGGGATTGCAAATTGGATTTTTGAACCAGTGAGTCAGGACTTGTGTTATGACAAGCGATCACATCATGATTCATAACTGTATCCAGTTTCGTCTTATTAGACTTCTTTTTTTTACTGCTAAACTATAACTTACCAGAAGGAAAATGTTTGTTCTGAAGATTTATGCTATGTAAAGCTAGAAGCTTTAATATAATTTTCATCTTGTATTTAACAGGAATGGTTCACATATTTGCTTTTGTGTTTTAATGTTAACTATATTCATACATAAAAGCCTTAGTCCCTCTCAATCTGGGGCCAAATGAAATTACATCATGAAAGTCAGTGCTAGAACATAGAGGAGATTAGATACAGGGCCATCAGACAAACAATATTTTGGCTTTTCCTTATATACTAGACTGCCTGGTAAAGGGTCTGGTCTGATCAGCTTGTCAGTACTACAGTTAGTTATAGGATCGAGTGCTGACATGAATAAGGAGGAAAATGTATCAGCCTGAGGAAAACACCGTAATGTATGTTAGGTGAACAAGGAAAACTTAGAATGAAGAGTCTTGGATGAAGAGACGGGTATCTTATACAGACATCCAGATATCTCAGGTGGACATGAAATATTTCTGTTAGTATTGTTTTCCTCTAAAAGACCACAAAACTAGTAAATACAGAGACGTGAACAGAATCATGCAGGCAAAATGCAGCAAGAAGGCATTAAAATTTTAATCTTTTGTTGTTGTTGTTGTTTAATGTCAGTATTCATTCACATAGGCCCAAAGCAACCAAAAATCTATCTCTTCAGCAGTGCTTTTTGATTATGTTCTCTTTCAGTCTGCCCTCGAATTGTAGTATTTCAAATTACATTATACTTAAGCAAGGCTGAAGAAAGGTAGGAGAACTTTTTTTTAAGTGTCTGGGGAGAAGTAATAAGTTTTTGCAAGTTTATGGCAATATATAAATCCACCTTGGGTATTTGAAAGATCTTGAATGCTTGGGAAAGGTATAAAATTGCTGTAGACAGTGTACCAAAGAAGCAGAATTATTCTAAA
Organism: Heliornis fulica; assembly: GCA_013399135.1. Taxonomy (NCBI): domain Eukaryota; kingdom Metazoa; phylum Chordata; class Aves; order Gruiformes; family Heliornithidae; genus Heliornis; species Heliornis fulica. The sequence goes on along the minus strand of VXBZ01007785.1, from coordinate 20,669 downwards.
GACATAAATACATGTCTTGGCAAACTACATCTGGAAATGTAGCCCATATCTTTTATCTGTCACAAGAAAGCAAGACACCTACATTCTTTAAAAATATACTGAAAGACCTATACTTTTCTGCCCATAGAAACTTGTCAAATCCAACAATAAAGTAGCTTGATAAAAACACTGCAAAAGAGGGAAGAAGAGAGCTGAAATGTTCTACCCTCTCTGTTAAACAGAAAATACTACCTGATCCAGTCAGGTTGATTTCCATAAGAATTAGGAGGTGGAATGCTTTGGAAGACCTAGACCAGGATTTTTAACAAGCACATGTGAATAGGTGAAACAGTAAATCTAATCTATATAACTTTGCAGTTTCTAGGGAAAGGTGATAATATTTTTTAGTTGATGTGTTGATACTTAAGGATGACTGCTTAGGTAGCATAACTCTTCAATACTGACAAAATGAAAGGTGTGGATAAACATTTACATATTGCATTTCTTTAGATGAAAGTACACATATATATTTATCTGCCTTCCAGGAACAATAATTCTACAAAAAAATTTAGAATTCAGATAGCAAAAAAAAAGGCAGATCTAATCTGTAGCTGTCCATGAAGGATCTGCTCAAGAATTTTGAATTATAGTCCTGATTTAGTTCCCTGCTTGTTCAGCCTGTTTTTTTAAAGTATTTTAAGGGAAATAGCTATTAGCTTTCAAACTAGCTTATTTTTTGAAATAAAGCTATCAAATTTACTGTTAGATTAATTTTTGGCTTTTAACTGTTACTAACTCGATAAAAAGAGATTAGGTTAGCAAAATTTGCAACCTGTCTTTTTTAAGATCATGGGATAAAATGCTGCGCCCACAGAAAGTAGAAGGGATTTTATCACTGGCTTCAACGGGATCAACAACAGTTATCCTTGCAATAGAGCTACTGACAGAATTCAGCTACCTGTTTCTTGGTAGTGATTTAATTCATGACAACAAGACTTACAAGATCGATACTTACAGCAATTATAATTGTCAAGCAATTGCCTAGATTAATAATGTCTACTGAGTGTCTGACAAGAATTTGATGTTTATATCTGTCAATTGCCTGAAGATATTTATAGAATCTACTAAATGCTTTACTATATTTATAATTACCATCAAGTAACAGAACTTCAAAATTGTAGATTTTTAATAAATTCAGTATTTCAGCTTAAAATATATTAAATATCAATGTTCTAAGGTCTTGTTGAAATGTGACTTGCTAAATCACGTTGAAGTTCGTAGGCCATCCCAATTTTGAATTATGGGGAAGGTAATACTAAATTATTAACAAAAAGTTTTTTCCTTTTTTTTTCTTTTAACAGTAAATCTCCATGAGAGGTTCATTTCTGTTTTCTCACACTGTCTCTCTTTCATCCATTTCTTTTCCATAATATGTATTTATAAACATTGGAGGCATTAGAAATGGACACATGGATCCACTCTGCTAGGAACTGTGACAACTTTGGAGACAACGTATTTTTGTCTTGAAAACCACTTTTTTAAAAATGAGAGATTAAAATTATTCGTCAGTGGAAATGCTAATGCTGAGCATAGATTTAAGACAGCAAAGGATATGTGTGTGGTTGGTATCATTGGTGCATCTTCCTTACTGCTACATGTCGGTTGTGGCACTCAGCATGAATCTGTGCATTAACATGAACGGAATTTTTAATAGTGCTACTTGCCCTCATGCAACATCTCCTTTGAGGGTATCAAATAGTTATTATACTCTTTATCAAAACTAAATCTGGTTCATGGTATTGCAGAAAAGGAAAATCAATATGAGCCATGCAACATATTGCTCTATAGTAAAACAGTGTTTAAATACTTAAATTTGCACAAAGCACTAATCAGTCAGGGAAAAAAACCTGCTTGAATTATTTAAGCTAATTTATCTAACAAAAAAAAAAAACAAACAACTCCACTGCAGGACCTCCATCTGTCTGCAATGGTAAACAGCTACCACCTGCTTCCTGTAAATGGCGGTATAAGATTATTACTCAGTAAATATCACAATTTCCATTTCAAAACCCTTTTTCAGCTGTCTGTTTCTGCAGCAACAAAATAATAAATCACCTGCTACCACGGTCAGAATAAATCCCCTATCTCTGGAATAATGACTGAGGGAAAGAGAGCCAGAAAAATGTTCTTTTTTGCTTTTTGCTTTCAGTTATATAGAATTATACCTAGATGATGATGTGGGAGAGAGATATTCCACTGCATACTTTAGCAAATAGGACATTTTTTAGCCTAAATGCTGTATTAAAATAAAAGGGCAAAAGTTGCTAGTTTGTATATACAACAGTATCCATCAGTGACCTCTAAATGCATGCAAAATGTTGTAAAATATCGCTGTTAGTACAAGGAAAAAAAAACATGCTTTAGGAAGAAACATTCCTTTCCTAGAATTGCCCTTCTGTGTTAAATATTTCCTGAGGTCAAGATACTGTTCCAGCTCTGCAGTAGCTGTAAGGATGCCTATTCACCGTGATTTATTTTGTGGGGCTGTAAGTTAACAGTCAAGCTCAAGTGGATGTGGGCAGAAGAATATTTTAGTGCCTGTGTGGCCAGGGCCTGCAATTTCAAGTCAATGATCTGGCAACGATCAGCAATCAAACAAAACAAAGTCCTGTATGATATTACATGCTCTACTGACATTTTGGTTTCTGGCCAAAAGGCTTTCAGGACTATAAAAAAATTGTGCAGTGGACTATGGTCATACTGTCACTGGTGCAGCTATTGAAACAGGTTAACTCTTCTTAATATGTGTCTTAATATAACAGGTAATTCCCTGTATTTTTGCATAGCTATTACAATGTAAGTACAGTTCAACCTCGTTTATGGTGCTGCTTGTGGCAAGTATATTTTAATATGACATAAGTTTCCTTCTCTCAGGTTTCAGACTTGGGTGCACCACTTCTCACTCCTCCCTCCCCTCCAGTTCAGAATTCTGTCTAGGGATTTTTCTGCCGTTTCTCTACACCTGATCTCTGCATCTTGAGGGTCCATTATGCTGCATTTTACCTGCTCAGAGAAACTTTTATTTCCATACATGTCCATGTACATGTCATATTCTAAAGACATGGAATTTAGGCAATGGATTTTTTTGTCTTTTGGGTAGAAGCCAATGTTTGTTTGGATCCAAAGGTATATTTACTAAATGAAGAAAGATGAAGAAGCAAACCAGTTAATTATTTTACTATAAAATTAAGATTTTCTAAATCTATGCTTTCCTCAGAACAGACATGCTCACTGTATTTCCCTTCTGCGACCATCTAGAGTGTGAGTCAGATGTTGATAGATGAATCCCGTTTAGAGATGACTATTCATTTCTATTGATTGCACTCAGAGCTGAGAACAGCTTCACTCATAGTGTGTGTGCTTCTGCTTGATTCCCTAATTTGTGATAGGATGAACAAGAGCTTCATAGTTCAGTGCTGCTTTACTCCAAGGAAAGGGTGGTTTTCCTTTATAGAAGCCAAGTGAACATTTTATGCATAAAGTGAAGAATTACTATAGAATACGATTACAGAAACACATCAGAGAATGAAAGCACGGTTTAGGTTTCTGAATCTGTCAATGGATCATTCCCAGTGTTCTGAACAGGATGATGGAGCTGAGCAGAAACAAAATAATTCCCACCAGTTCTCTGCCAAACAGTCTGCTGTTAGCAATCAGTTAAAATCCATTGGTCCTCATGTGTCACCAGTACAGGGGAGATATCAGTCAGTGGGTTAGAGTACAGGGGAGGACTGCTATGGCACTCAGGTGCCTAAGACATGCATTGTATGAGAAACAGCTGAAGAGAATGCTGCAAGGGGATCTAATGGCCATTTTCAACTACCCGGTGGAGTAGGCAGAGCTTGGCTTTTCTCAGAGGTGCACATTGAAAGGATGAGAGGCAACAGTCATAGGTTGCAATAAAAAACATTTGAATCAGACCTAAAGAATAGTATATTCACAATATGAATGGTGAGTTAATGGAAACAGTTCCCTGGAACGGTCGTAAGAACAATCTCTTAGGACGAATCTCTTGGCAACCTGATCTACTAGAAATTAACTCTGTTTTGACCAGGAGGTTGTATTAGATGACACCTACAGGTCCCTTTGAACATATTTTTTTATGATTCTATATTCTCCTTCCCTTAAATCTACAGAACAACTTTCTAGTCTGCAGTGAAGAAGGAACTCATGGTGTGCACATCCCTGCTCTGGGGAATCCAGTGTCCTCCTGTCAGTAACCACACAGTCTGTGCTGAATTGTCCCATTAGCACCCTTACTAATGGTTTATGTGACTTACAGGTTGATTATTTTAATTTGTGGGGGTGTTATTAGATAATGCTAAGGATAGCTGTAGTGCTTGGAAAGATTTGGTTTGGTCAAATAAAAGGTTGATTTTCTCAATTGCTACTGGTACAGCTAGCAATGGAAGGGAAAGGGCCTTATAGCCAGAAGTACCTGGGACACTGGGGTCCAGGTAGATAGCAGGATGACCATGAGCTAGCAGTGTGCCCTTGTGGCCAAGAAGGCCAATGGCATCCTGGGGTGTATTAGAAGGGGTGCGGCTAGTAAGTCAAGAGAGGTCCTCCTCCCTCTCTACTCTGCCCTGGCAAGACCATGTTTGGAATATTGTGTCCAGTTCTGGGCCCCTCAGTTCCAGAAGGGCATACAACTAACTCCTTGAGAGAGTCCAGCGCAGGGCAACTAAGATGATTAAGGAAGTGAGTGGAACATCTTCCTTATGAGAAAGGCTGAGGGAGCTGAGTCTCTTCAGCTTGGAGAAGAGGAGACTGAGGAGTCACCTCATTTACGTTTATAAATATATAAAGGGTGAATGTCAGGAGGATGGATTCAGGCTCTTCTCAGCGATGCCCAGTGATAGAACAAGGGGAAATGGTTCCAAACTGGAACATAGAAAAATTCATCTTATTATAAGGAGGAACTTTTTCACTGTGAGGGTGACAGATTACTGGAACAGGCTGCCCAGAGAGGTTGTGGATTCTCCTTCTTTGGAGACATTCAAGACCAATCTGGACACGTTCCTGTGTGATCTAATCTAGATGATCCTCCTTGGGCAGGGGGGTTGAACTTGGTGATCTTTCGAGGTGTCTTCCAACTCCTAATGTTCTGTGATCCTGTGGTAATGCTTACTGTATAACCTTTGTTACGTGGAAATAAACTTAATGATATAACTGTAACTCCACTGATCTTGTGAAAAAAAGATGACATGCCTACTTAAGGGGCAAGGGTGAAGTGAATCTCACGTATACAGAGAGATAGTTTTTAGGTCACATATATTTTTCATTCCTTATTTGCAAATAAGAAATCGTGGCTCTTTCTGAACTTCAGCATTCTACTTCTATCTGATAAGAAGTGTAATAACTTTTCTGTAGCACTCTGTCATAATTAAAAGGAACCCTAGTGGTAACGTAATTACATGATGGTAGAAAATGACTTAATCTATTTCTAAAACTGGCTTTATCAAGTATGTTTGATCATTTTAATTTCATAAGGATAAATCATTAATTTTAATAATTGAAGTACAAACCAAATTAACTAAATGATACAATGTAATTAGGGATGCAATACATGGGGTTATATTACAATCTGATTAAATATGTCTCAGAGGACTCTTTTCTAAAAAACTAATTTGTTGAAGATTTGTAATATCATCACCCACAAATTAACTGCTTCTTCCATAGTTTCATTCTGAGGTCACTTGAATTAGTTTATTTAAAATAAATATGCAAGAAATAAGTTTGTGTTGCAAAACCATCACCAATTTTTGAGAAAGGTGAAAGAGGAAACATTAAAGTGAGAACTGGTGATATTAGAATAGAATTTCACAGAGTAGTTTTATGGTGCAAAATCTGTCTTTTGGGAGGAAATGTTAGAAAAAAGGGGCAGAGCTACCTACCCTACATGGATCATCACAAGCTCTAAGTTATTCGTGATCCTAGGTTCCTTGAGAAGCTCTCTTGTGGTAATACAATTTTAAATTTGTATTTTTAAATACAAAAATCTTAAGTGTCACATTAATATGCTCAAATTATTATTCTTGCCATTATTTTCAAAATATTTTATAGTTGTTCTCATTCTGTTTTACAGCCAAATTCTTCAATTTTTTTTTAAAAGCTACAGGGTGTCTTTTCTCACAATCCCTTCTCCTCACAGCATACTGGGTTGAAAATATTTCTCAGTAACAGATTTATGGAGGCAGAAGAATCTCCTGCTGTCAGTCTCTTATCATTGTTCACATTTCAGAGTGTGGGATCTTGAAGCTAGGTAAGATCTCTTAGCCAAGCAAGACCTCTTAGGGAGCTCTGTAGTGGCTCTATGAACTGCTTTATGAAATGCATCCAGATTTGCCATTGTGTTCACAGATCCCAGAATAAATTATCATAGTAGCACTGAAATGAATGGTTCTCCCTTTTGTTACAGCGGCTGATATTCAGCATTTGGATTTGTATTTCCTATCTCATCAGGAACGATTGTGATCACAACGCTAGTGCTTATTTTGGGGTGTGTGACTTAGTGCCTTTTGTTTCTGTGAAAGTGTGGGAACTAGACTCTGCTCTGAGAAGGTAACTTAGCTAACAGGTTACAAGGGCATCCTTTGTTTTTTCTCAGTCTTTCAGCAGAATATATAATATACCAAGCAAAGTGAGTACCAACAAGAGAGTTTGGAGCTATATCATAATGTCTCATAGTCTGGCAAAGGCATTTTCTGACAGGGTAGAAAATATTAGTACTGACTCATTCAGGCAGAAAAGAGAAGTGAAAATAAATCCACGTGAAGTCACGAATGATCACCATTGGGATGATGGTCCAGCTTCTACCTTAAAGGACTGTACATGAAGTGTTTTGGTAAACTTTTTTAAAGTAGAAATTAATAAAAAAAAAAAGGAATTAATAAATGATTTGTGATACAAATTACTTTTATCTTCTTTTAAAAAACCCTTAACTGATGACCAGTGCTGAATACTGATTATGTATACATACATTACAGGTAAGCTATATGCTCACCTGAATACTTATATGCTTACCTTAATAGGCTTTAATGCTTTTATAAAGAGAGTTTAACAGCTGTAAAAGGCAACAGTTAAAAACCTCACAAACATGTTGCCTACACATACAGAAGCATTCTCTTTTGAGAGTGGCTGTGAGGGAACATGGCAAAAATAACCCTGTGATGTTTAGATGTAGAGTCGTTTTTCAATTTATTTTGTTTTATATTCTGTGCTCTACCAGACGTCATTATAGAAGAGATGACATGCCCACTGTTCACAGCAGCTGCATTAGGCTGTATTAGGCTAATACATTAGCCTAATGGTTTGGAATTATAGGTTGCCTTAGGAATTGTCTATTTTGTGCCACATCCAAATGTAAATCCTACTGTGAAAAGTCTTGAGACTATTAAATGTGATAAAATATGATGTCTTTGGAAAGAAAAAAAAACCCCAAACCTAGAGGAATGATAAGGAAGTATAATTAAGATAGCACTAAGAGTTAAAAGTAGGCCAAATGAAGAAATGCGAATAAAACCAGCATAATATAATTTTTTAAATAAATCTACGATATTTCTTAAAAGACAAGAATGCAAAAAGTCAGTACTAACTAGGTACTGGGAAAATGTCTTTATGTGTTTAAATGGCACAACTTAGCATCAATTAAAACCCCCCAAACTATCTTTGTATACACTGGAGTGTTAGCAAATCACATTGCAGTGCTGTGGATAGGTACTGAAAAAATATGTTAGAAACTTCATTGATATTGATGAAGCAATATTTTGTGCTTTGAAACATTTTTAGTACCAATTTGGAGAATTATCAGCAGTGCTTTGAACGTCACAGTTGGGGTATAGTGGAAAGACTTGATACAAATCAGGACACAAAGAAGGTTCTAAAGTACGTACAAACTGAGTGTCTATAATTTTGGGGTTAAATTATGACTTCAGTGAATTTGCATATGTATTCTGAGAAGTGTGGTGAAGCAGAGTCATGGATCTGCATTTAGAGAAGAGAAAGATAATTACTGTTGTGTAGAATACTATGTTATAACTTGGAAAAGTTAGAGTAACTCACAATAAAAATAAAATAAAATATTTAGAATTTCATATATGGGCTTGCTTTCATAATGTTTTGGGCTGCAAGGAAAGAAAAAAACACTAAATTTATTTAGTTCAATCTTAACCTGTACCTCCACTCAGCGATTCTTACATACATTTTATTAAAATACCTTATCATGCTTGAAAGACAATACATATGTCAAGTGAAAGGTAATTCAGTTATTCCTGAGTGTGTAGTAGTAGTATTAAAAAAAAATATATTTTTTTCAGTCTTTCCACAATGACTTTTGATAGTTTTGCTTTCCAGATGCTGGAGTGAATTATAAGACTGTTCAATAGATTACAGTCTCGTAGTGTCTGGTATTATTCAATATTAATATATATGACAAAATCTTGTCTCTACTGTTGCCAGTAGGAATTTAACCTTCTATGTCAGTAGAACAAGGGAGGCTGAAATGTAGTGACTGGGATTACACTGATTTGAAAGAGTGTTGTCAGTATGATGACTTCATTTCATTTAAGTTACGTCCTTACAGCTACTTTGCAGGTGGTCGTAAGGATTCACTTATGTGTATTTGCCTGGAGAAAAAAGCACTGCATGTTTTGAACTGATGCTTCATGTATGTGGGAGCCAGGCAACTCTGGAGCTTCTTTTAACGAGGTGGAAGGACTTACATGCCCTTGTAAAGTGCTTTTTGCACTTAGTGTGTTTTGTAGCTTTTGTTCCGAGGCTGTTTGATCTCTTCTGAGACTTGCTGGTTCCTAAGTGCAGAACTTTGTTCTTAACTCATGTCTCAAATGATAGTGTCTCATAAATAATATTGTCTTGTGGACACTTGGATCACTTAATGAACCTCTAAATATACTTAAAGTATTCTACCTAAAGTTTCTATGTTTCCAAAATACCTGAGAATTTACATGTACTACTAACATCCTTCCATTTCACGTGCCTATATATTAAAGAAGAAATAATTTCTAAGATTTAAACCATAAATAATTCATTAAGTTTTAGAATTACAATAACCCTTTTTAATGACTGTAAATTCAGCTTTATATTAAAAATTTGTGAAACAATTTCCGTCTATATTTCTGTGATATTTTATAAATTTTAACCAGATTTGTAATTTAGTTAATTCTTGGTTTTCTTAGTTTTGATTAGGTGTTTTTTTGTTTAGTAATTTTATTGATGAGCTCCTTGCTACAAATGTCAACCTTTCTGTGCTGATTTAATTGTGATTTGCAGTTGTTGTAATGTTCCCTCTTCCAACTTTTTATTTTTTTTGTGACGACCAGGCTGTTATGTTGGCCTCTTTAAGTCAATGTTCATGGGGAAGATCAGTTGTAATCAGTTGACCTCCCAAGTAACACCAACGACAAACCAGCAAGAACTCAGTTTTAGAATAAGTTTATTTGGAATAAATAGGTTATTAGATATTTAAATATATTGATGTTTTCAAATCCTCAGGATTAAATGTATGTCATTCTTTGAAATGGAAAGACCTGTTTGAATTGCGGAGACATTACCTGTTGCCTTTCAAAACTTGTGTAGATCTCGTGAAGTAGAAAAAACACAGAAAATAAATACATTGCTTACTATTGAAAAAGGAGAAAAAGAAGGAGCTAGGGACTTAGAGACTTAATGAAGTTATGTGAAAATTCTGCATTTCTGTATGAAAGTAAATTCTGACAAATAAGTCTTAATACAGTCTTTCAAGAGCATATGCCACAAAACAATGTCTACTATTTGTCAACATAGAAGTGGAGGAAAAATTGTAGAAGTGACACATCTTGTGATTGAATATCCTTAAAAGCACCTTAGGAAAGCAGGACATTTTTGAAATGCATCATATTATGAAAGAAAATAATATATGCAAGGCAAGAAACAATAGCATAATATGGAATAGCAATACTGAGTTGTGTGTCCTTGGTTGGGTATTACCCATTGTTTTATTGAATGAGAGGAGTGACATGTATTAAGTTTGCTGATGATAGAGGAGAATGTAAACACATTGTAGAAGATGCGTATTCTGTATAATTTTATCTGAAGAATGAGTCTGGAAAATGGAAAAATCATCTGGAGATGTTTTTCAAAGGAATACATGCACAGCACTCCTTAGGAAAGACAGAGTTCACAGGGTTGAGGAGCTACTGTACAGAACATTTTGTTAAAAAAAAAAAAAACCAAAAGGATTATGGATTACAGAGAACCGTAACTGGGGTACTAGTCATCAGAACTGCCTTAAGAAGGGCAGACATCTGAAAAATAAATTAAAAAAGTATAAATAGTGAGATGGAAGGAATCCTTCTACTTTATTGAAACTAAAATGGAATACTTGGTTCAGATTCAGTTGTTGTGTGGACCTGTTAGAGTCTATGTAAGAGCAGGAGTAAGGAGAGGTCTACTGAGTGTAACCTAAGAGCTCTGAACAGAGACTTTTTTTCTTCAAACTAGACAAACATGGGCAACTTTTTTTACAGTCTTTAACAGCACACAATAAATAAACTCATTGGAAAAAAGAAGGAATATCTTCTTTCTGTCAGTAATGAGAGGTTAAAACTGCAGCCAAGATGACTAAGAATGGATATTACCTTTCTAATTCTGAGGTTAGAGAAGAATAGATCTGTGGAGGCAGTAGGCTACTAAGGATTGGTAGTGATTAACAGCTGGCTAGATAAATACCTGCAATCAGATGGATTTGAGCACATTTTGGGCAAATGGAATAGATAAGGCCTGTGGTTGATTGCTTGATTTCTAATTCTGGCTATTTAATTAAGTTTATTGAATTTGAGAGTTTTTTCCCCACATATTTCACCTTCCTGTCTTGGACAGTAGTATAAAGAATAAAAAAAAATTGAGTGAAGATATTATCTTTTTATTAAAAAAAATTCCACTAAGATAGCTTTGTTGCATAATATTGGTAATTGGAGAGTAGAAAGTGCAAAAGCAAACTTATGTTAACAATCTGTAGTGATCCTGATATCTAATTATTTTTCTTTTAATAGAAAAGATTATGCGTTTTCATTTAATGCTAAAATCTATTTACACAATAACTCAATTGGACTTGAATAAACAGTAGCTTTCTCTTTTTAATCTGGAAAAAAAGATAGAAATTCCTACTAAAATATTATCTGTATAGAAGACAAATATTTAATTTTTATCTTATGTAACATCCACTTTGGAAAACAAATTACAGAAAGAAATATAACATAGTTTTAGATGCTCTTTCCTTTCTCATTCATTAGTCAAGATACAAAGTACTATGATTGTATCTGTTATGTTTAAGAAAAAAATGAAATTTTGATCCATTGTTTTTTCTGCTTTTGATATATTATTAAGAAAACTTTTTAACTGCTGGTGAATCAAATATAACTATCTGATTAAATGCGCTTTGAATTTATGAATCTTATTAGGCAACATATGTTTTGCATACAAATCACTTTTTAATGCTTGCATTCATCTAGGGAATCTCATAAACTAGCACTGACATTTCAATATGGCAGCACTTTGCTAGAGCATTATCTGGTTAACAGCACAAATAAACAAACGGTCTTAAAAAACCTCAGTTTAATATAAAAAATATGTAAGTATTGCTGTGCTGTTTGGCGTGGCTTCCTCTTTACAACAGGGGTTTGCAGTAATGTGAACAAAGGTGCTTTTTCTAGCAGTATATTGGTGTAGTGATGGCCAGGGCAGTTGATTATAGAAAGAAAAAGCTGGTTACCATCATCCAGAGTGAATGACAGGAATGAGTACCCCTGAAAAACAGCTCTAAAAATCTGAGGCAAAAGCATCTGAAGAATAAGAATGAGGCTGTTGGAAAGACAGAGCACAATAGCCAAAGTGCACAATTATTCCAGTCAAATTTAATTCCATCCTAACTGCCTCACTCTTCAAGTCATTCTCCTTTGCCAACTCTTTTGCAGCTCTTCCATTACCTGCGTTAGTGCTGGCCCCGAGTACCAATGCCTGCTCTTTGCAGACAGGAGCGAGCATTTATTTCATGTCTTCAAAGCCATCCTAAGTCTCAATGGCTTCTTGTGGCGTACCTATCCTTGTAAGTCCCAGTGGAGATGCATTTTGCCAGCTTTACAAAGGGAATGAGGCATCAGCAAGAATGCAGAGCACTTGTGTTAGCCATACGTACCCTCTCACTACTGTCTTCGGGATGCTTTGTATGATTTTATCTTTTTTTTTTTTTTTAATCCTATCTAAGAGTCGATAGAGTGAAGGAAATTTCTTCCCCTTATAATATGCCTATGAATCTGCATTGTGGGACATATCTTAAAAAGAATCTGAGACACCAAATATTATCTGCAAATTCTGAGGGATGACAGTTAACAGAAAAAGAGATAGAGTTGGTCACTCTTACTTAAGCTTAGATAGCTGTTCCAAGTGGAAACTGCATTTCACAAATAACAACAGGTAAGCAGTCTAAAACTTCACATAATGAGAAAAAGGAAAATAAGATGGGAAAGGGTGGAAAAAAAGAAAAAGCAAAAAGAGAACCAAAGGGGATTTAAAAAGTGAGTTATTGTATAGCTGAAAGGAAATAAGAAGGGAAGTCTTGACAGACCTCAGATCACCAGCTTGAAACAGATCTGACGGAAGTGGTGGATTGACTACAGTGGCAGGAGGACTAGACTGAACAGTTATACACATTGAGGCCACCACAGCAGAAATGACTGCAGCTAAGGATAGGGTGCAAATGAGTAGGGGGACAGAGAACTATGTAATAGAGCTATGCTCTCCTATTTGACATCCATGAGATGGGCTATGCTCAGTAGACCTCAGGTTAGACAAAGGGCATAGAGATTCCAGCTGTGGGATTGACGACAAGGATATTTGACAAGATCATTGAATCTTCTCAGTTAGGAGTGGACTGTTTGTCTTTAGAATATGTGTTCCTAAACTGCTCAGGTCAGATTTTAGGAGACATGAATTCACATTTTCTTACTCACAGTGCTGTAAATAGAGATACATTTATATTGGGAGACAAAAAAAAAAAAAAGTCCTTTAATTCTTAATTAGAGTTTAAATATATGTCAGTCCTGCAGAGCAGTGTAATTGTGCCATTTTTTTTCCCTCAAGAATGGGGAAGAGGAGCATCTGAATCTGTAAAGGCTGACTTCCGATCAGACAACTTTTCTTTCCCTCTACTCTCAACCCTATTTCATTTTAAAGGAAAAAAAAACTAGAAATTTGAAATATAATAAGTAAGAAGTAAGAACAGGAAATAAATAAGTAAAAAAATGGTTTTGAATAATGGAATCTAAAACCATGGGTATATGAAATTCCTCCTTAAGGAGTGAAACTAAACTGGTCATGGTCTTGCTTTTGTATCTGTTTCCCATTCTAAAAATATTTATTTTGTAGTAAAGTTTATCAAGGCTTAAAAAAATTGTTCTCCTAACTTCTGAATATATGTAATGTATATTACAAGTGCATTTTTTAGTAGGCAATGAAGCTTGACTTACAGGAACATTTTCATGGTCTATTCTAGGACTTATTTTATAGTCCCTGTAAACTGTTTGCCAAGGCAATATAAACTCTGTGTAACACAATCAATAAAACTAACAAGCATTTACATGGTAGGACAAATTGGAAGAGGGTTAATTTTAATCTGGTTTACAGTTATGGTTGAGAAGCTATAAAAGATTGGAGAAATGAACAATATATAAATATCTCCAATACAGAGTGTTCCCCGAAATGAATTGAACGTAAGCGTATCATATTCGGGTTCAATGGAAAGTGAAAGACTCATTTGGAAGATTTTAAATGACCCTTTTCTCTCTTGCTGACTGTCATACTATCCATTTACCCTTCTCCTACAAATTAAAGTGAAGATTCAAATTTCTGAATATCACTCAGTGATGTGGTTTAAAATGCAACCATGTTTTAAAAATATAAAACCAGCAAGGATCTGCCAGCTCTTTTTCACATTTTGGTGGAAAAAATCAAGTTTAGAAAGGTTAAGTGTCTTCTAGACCAAGGAAAAAGCATTAGAAGGATTTATTTTATGAAGAAGTATTCAAAATATATATCAGGAAAGTTGAAATGAGACGTTAGAAAGATAAAATCTGCAAGTGTTAAGGGTCTCAAGAGCATCACAGATGATATTGTATCTTTAAAATCTCAGATGACTTCCCATTAAGTAGGATAGTTTTCTCAGTACTTTCCTTATAATAGGCAATAACTAATTTTTTCTCATCTTTTTAAATGATGGCGCAAGTGAAAATTCAAAAAACTAAGGTGGCACTAGTTTTGCTTGCTTTCTGAAAGAATAAAAAGACAGGCTACACATCAACACTGTAAATTATTTTACTTAAAGGAAAAGTATTATATTAAAAGGAAAGTATAAAGTGTACTAGGATTGAATACCAATATCAATTGAATTTAAAAAAATGCAGTAGTATTTTATAGATTGATACAATATTTGATAGATTATCGTTCTGGTTGTCCAGCAGAAATGATGATTGTAAATCATTCAACCTAGATAGTTTAATGTCCTCACCAAAACATACTGCTATGGGGGAGCAAGGAAAGGTGAAACCTGATTTAAGATCCAAAGTTTGGATATCGACCTAGAGAGAAGAGAAAGAAGTTTGCAAATAAAGTGGGAAGTGCTTGAATTGATGTTTATGTAGATAGGCATGATTGGCAAATTTCTCCTTAGAAATTAAAAGCAGTTTGAGCTAGCTTTTTGGATTGTTTGTTTAATGTCAGAAGGAAATTTTAATGCCTGAAGGAAATTTTAATGCCTGCTGGTCAATGAAAAAAAATCTGATTGTGTTAACAAGAGACTACAGCAAATGTTCTCTTGAGAAAAGTGTAATCAATTCTGACCTGCATGGAGGCACTCAGGCAAGAGTCACCTATCCTGTCTGTGCCCCATCCCAGCTTCTTGTAAAAACAAACTCCTAGCTGAACCTAGTGCCTCATGACTTTGGGGATTTGTTGTATCTGTCCATATCGTTTTGTGTCTAGAAATCAGACACTAAAATGGTTTCCATATGAGACATGGATGCATCTGTAAATAACAAAACACATAAAATATGTTATTTCTCATGAAACATCTGTCTGATGTACCAGCTTGTGCATGTCATAAGGCAATGAAAGATTCTGTGTAGCCCACTACACACTACAATCTTAAACTCTTAAAATAGCCTGTTATTGTGACAAAGGAACAGAAAAGAATATAATGGTAGTCTGTGGCTCAGATTGGAGAAAGCTTTTGTAAGTAATCTTTTTGCTCCCCGTGCACTGCTTCAATCTTAAATATCTTTTCTCAGTAAAAGAGAATAGCCCTTTCAGGGTAGTACTTAGCTCTCATCAAATGCCATGACAACTCTACACAGAATAGTTTTATTGTTAGGGAAAAAATGCTGCATATTAAAAATGTAAACTTTAATTATTTTGTCAGTTTATAGTACACCTTATGTTTGAAAAATGAAGCTTTTATTTTCCTCAGTGCTCACTTAAATGTTAAATGGCTCAAGTGTCCTGACTACTATGATGACAAAACAGAAGCTGCATCCATTTCATGCTATAATTGCAGACTTGGGTATAGTGATGTTACTCAGTGGATTATTCCACAAAACTGAATATATTTATATTTCTGAAACTACATAAACTGTGTAATCTCCATTATGAGGTAAGCAAAAATAAAAAAATCCACCCCAACCTTTTTATGGAACCTAATTATTCTTATACATAAATGGAAATTTCTGTTTTACTGCTTAGTGCAGTGAACTGTTTTATTAATTATAGAACTGTTACTAATGCCCAGGAATGACATTTTAATAAGGCTTAATCTCCTTTTTTTCACATTCTAGTGTATTTTATAATTATGTTTTTGTCCCTTACTTTGCAAATAAAGACTACAAAGGCAAACTAAAGCAAGCTCTCTTTCCAATAAATTAGGCATTTATGATGGGTCTGGATGAAGAAAAGTTTGTAGATTGGTACTGCATGGAAGTTATGCTAGTTAATACAACAACAAAAAGCCACTTATTTGCTGATCAGGTCCAGCACCTTTCTGAAATTCTATTTCTTTGTCAGGCCAGTTTTACCTGAGACCATCCTTTTAGGTTTTAAGATATTTGCTTGAGCTTCTATTGCCTGTTGTTTTATGAGAATATCACTTTTGAATCCAGAAGAGAAAGGACTACTTATGACTTGCTCCTATTCAGGGATGGTGCTCTTTAGATCACCTCTGAAGAAAACTGTGATGGGACAAATCGTTTGCTGATTCATCTAAGCTTTTGTTGTTATCTATAAGTTGTTATTGTGCAAGACCTGAATGTTTTAAAAGAAATTGGAGCCAAACCCACAGTCTGAAGACTTACTTCAATATGAACAGCAACTAGGAAAATATCAATAAAAAAAAAATATTCTAGAACATCTGTTCAAACGCTGGAGGTTAGCTACAGCTGCGCGTTGGGGCAGTACTCTGCTCTTGGGTCAGTACCACTGGGGAGAGAGATCTTGAGTTGGAGTTTCCAAGTTGCTTCCCAAGCTAGTAAAAGAATCTGTATCTTGTTATTCAGAATAACCCATGTCTAAGACTAGCATAGATTTGCAGGCTGGTGCAGTGCGATAGCATGTGCTATTCCATGGCAAAGCTGGTGATGTCTTTCCAGAAGCTGCTTCCTGCAGTAAGGGTATGGTCAGCAAGGGGATACTGCATGCTTTCTTAGGTCCATGTTAAAACAAACATCAAAATGGCCTTTGCATGCATTATGCACAGATTTATGGATTTTTCTTCTATGAAAATTTAATGCTTTCATTTCATCTGCTAATCCCTCACCAGAAAAGGGAGGAAAAGTAATGGTCTGGTTTTGTGTCAGATCCTTTGTGTAGTCATTCGATGGCAAAAGAATCTCAGGAGAAGGTAACTGGGGTAGGGTTTAACCCACTCAAGTTTTTATCAGTTAATAGCTTTTATAATGAGATCTAAGATTTGAGGTTCTGTGAACCAGTCTCTTCAATTTTGCCTTCAAAGGCTTGCATTTTATCTTGCTTTTTTTGTAGAAGCTGTCACAGGAATCAAGCTAAGGGCTACGAAAAGGTAGAGCAAGGGTGCTTCTGTAGGGCCAAATATTGTGAGGAATCAAACCCAATTCCTTCCTGTTATGTCATGGCTGCCTGGAGAATAGGAGGGTCTGCAAGGAAGCCTCTGAGCCCACTCTGCACGTGTCCCATGGGCTGGTGCTGAGCAGTCTGCAGACCCTCTCCTGTGCAGGTGTTCCTGGTGGCAGCTGCTTAGGCTGCCATTTATTAAACACTAACAATCTCTTATCCCTATCCAGGTAGCAGATATTAGTAAATGTAATTTGGCATTACATTTTGCTATTTACAGATACAAATTACAAAAATTATGATACAAGATTGACAAAATCTTTGTCATAATCACTACTTAAGTTCCCCTATAGAACGATTTTATCATATCTTTGACTCACTTGGGATTAATGGGGAAAAAATGGAGTAAGCTAAAAGGTCTGAGGAGTTTCTGATTTCTCATTCAAGGAACAGGTACTCTGAGCTGTGAATGAAGAGAGAGTAACATTTTGTGAACAGAAAGGACTGTCAGCTGGTGGCTGCTCTGTGACCATGATCTCAGGGTACTTCATAGTGAACAGATGCATTTGTAAAATGAACATGGTCACAGTTAACAGGTGCATTGGAAACCTGGTGGAATAGTCAGGGAATACTTATGTGGGTAGGTGAATCAAGTCAGATCATTAATGGTTTAATCAGTTAACAAAGTAGAATTTGCTGAGCTTAACTGAGCAGAAACATGCTGACAAAAAGCACAAAGATTTGACACTGCCACTGATGTTGCAGGGCTTGTTTTGTGTGGAGAAGGGCTTAATTCTTCATTACTACTAAATCAATGCAATAAAAGATGGGAAAACCTTAACATATAACACAGCAGCTAAATCTAGTGAAAATCAGACTTCAGACCTTCCATTTGAAAAAAATAAGGAATTGTTATTAAGTCCTCTGAAGGATATAAATAAAACTTTAAAAATAAGAGTAATAGCATGTATTTAGTGTCTTATAGCTCTCAGGACTGTAATTTTATTAGTAAATATCTCTAGTGGTTTAATTTATTGGTCTCAGGCATTTCTACTCCATACCCGTGTTCCCCGGTGCACATTTACTTTCTATAACAAGAAAAATACCGTAAACAAATTCAGTCATAGGGGAATAAATGGAAAGTAATTTAAACTTCCAAGAATACACCATAGATTAGATTCTGTGTTTTAGGAAGTTTCAAATGTTGTATACTTTGTTGTATAAGGTTTTTTGTACTCGGAAAGGAAATTCTCCTAGATTGTTCCCTCTGTATGTTTTGTATATTAAATTGTGATTCTTTATTTTGGATGGAATTTCACTTCTGTTTCTACAATCAAATCCACTTTGGTGACATAACTTATGTGTCTAGGATACTGAAACAGATATGTTGATAAAAAAGAAAATATTTCCTTTGCTTTCTGTTTGGCCTTTGGTAGGTTAGGCTTTCTTTTGCTACAACTGTTGTTACAGATTCATGGTCCCTCTACCACAGAAGAGACAGTGGGGTTGATGCTATCATCATGACAACTAGTTTTGATCCCAGTCAGTATAAGATGAGTCTGTCTTGCCCTGCCTTAGCTATAACTCCAATTGTCTGGATAATTTTCCTGCAGAAGAACACACACATAACGGGCTCTCTGTCCTTGAGGACAGTAGCTGGAAGTGTTGCAGGGGAATTAGATGCTCCAATACACGAGGGATAGCAGCGTCTCACTGAATATACCTATAGCTCTCCAGAAAATGCATGACCAAGAAAATGAATGTATCACGAGGAAACCTAAGTGGAGTATTGTCATGTCTCACCTGCACTTAGAAGCCCTAAATCTAGTCACAAGAAAAAATTGCAGTTTCCACCCTTGGAAGATCACTAGTTTGTGAATTCTGGTATATGCTGTCATGACCGCGCGTGTTCTATCTTTAACCAGTTAAGCCCTTAAATTACACTCCTAACTATGTTGGTGGTCAGCAATGGACTCACAGAGGAACTTCCCAGATGGTCCTTGTCTGCTATTAATCATGTTCCAGAGACAGTTTATAAATCTTGATCACAAGGGTAGATTAATTTTAGGCAGAAAAACTTCATGAGTATTTTATGTTTCCGTACAAGCTCTCATGACACTGTCAGTTCTTGTAAGCCACACTAAAAATGTCAAACGTAATCCAGCTGTCAATAAGCAAGTTCTAGCTGCTTGATCACAAATTATATTTTCTTTTGAAATACTTTCTCTGAAAGCCAAAGCTGTTTTCATTATCCAAATACACTTGGGTGTTGGGGGGGGTAGATTACTTCATAATGTAATACCAGCAAAGTTGACATGACAAAGTAGCCACTTTTAAAATTCCATAGATACTTTAAAAATTAAGCAGAAATGTGCAAATCTTGCTTGTATAAATTTCAGTTATGATAGATAATTTTCAGTATTTGTACATAGCATCTTACAAAATCTAGTAAGATCACTGGTTCTGCAACTAAGCTTACTTCAGAAAAATATTATAATTTCATTTAAATAAGGGGGGAAGTAAAAAAGGCATTTGAAACCCTGTAACTTTGGGTTAAAATATGGCCATGACATTTTTATATTTTTTTTATTTGTTGCACGTGTGAGCACTGGAGAACATACCAAGATAAGTACTTAATATCTTTGTCTCCAATAAAGACAAGGTGCCTTTCAAACTAACAGTAGTAGGCTAGGATATTTCCTAGCAATCACAGGATATATGTTTCAATTCACAGACAAATTGTAAATAATGAGCTGTAATTTCCAAGCAGCTGTGATTTTACTGTCTTTTTTAACCTTAAAATTCTATAAATATATGTAAACACCCCCCCCCAAACCAATAGTAGAAGAGTTGCTTATTAACTAAAATTATCCATAAAAGGATAGAACTTTTACTGTCACATTAATAATTTGTGGAAGTTAGGCATGTTGAAATACCTGTTTCTTCGTGCCTGAAGGAAAAATTAGATTCAGAGTTTTTTCCCATGTAATAAAAAACTTGATCATCTTTAACTATGAAGGTTAATAAAAACTGTACAAATAATTTTCATTATACAGCTATGATGTTCAAAATGTCCGTTGGATTTTTCATTAAGCAATCAAAAGTAATTAAATTAAATTATGCATTATATGTATACACAGTGATGATTAAATCACTGAAAGTAGGATTCTAAATGAGCCCAACAAATTGTGCATTAAATATGCAGTTTAAGCTCTTTCATGAAAATTTACTCTTAATGAAAGTATTTTTATGTTCATAACATAGTGCAACAATGAAAGTCATATACAGTAATGAAATGGAAAAACCACAGACTTGAAGGGACCAAAGTATTGGAAGAATTATAAAACTACAGTGTATAGCTATTTAACACTGTATATTAACATTTAATGTGGGATTTCTTGATTTATGAGAGTGGCTCTATCTTTTATTTGTGGATTTATTTTGAGACCAGGTCTGCAGTGAGCTCTGAATGTGTTACAGATCAGCTTGCAAAGAATGCTGCT